>VDFB02075321.1:126621985-126654649 GCA_007258455.2 Sequoia sempervirens | reverse complement strand
AAATAAAGGGAGCCCGATGAAAGCGGAATGCACTCGGTGAAAGGTCTTGCCGAAGGAAGGAAGTCTCGATGACAGAAAGAATATTGGCATGACCAATGGAGCCTGCTATGACTTCTTGGCGATGAATGTTTGTCTTGTTGAAAGTGCACATGATAGCAATAATTTTACTGCACCTCACTAGAGTTCAGGAAAATCCTTTGAAGACAGATTATCTCGAAGGAACGAGAAATACCGGATTGAGGCCAAAAGCCGGATTGCGACATGAAATCGTGATTTCATACACAACATCATGTTGATCATGGATTTCAACGATTTAAGCTTAGGGATAGTTATGCATGGGCCTTCAAAAGATTTTCTTTGTGTTCTAGGCCCGATTGAGAGAAAATTGATGATGAATGGTGATGCCCTAGGTTTAAAACCCTATTCATCTGCCATTAGTGCACAAGCAAGCTCAGAATTCAATCATTCCAACTACTAAGCCATTACTAGGATTTACTAATTATTCTCAGGCAAGATTCATCAAAAATACAGATAGACAAATGAGCATAAAACTCACCGAGGAGATCACAAATAACACAATGCCAGAAAACCCTAGCATGAAATGATTAAATATGTAGGAATTCGAATTCCCCAAGCTCTCATAACATCAACATGCTATCCATAATCATCAATTCAAAGCAAAGCATCCAAATACATACCATTGCAATACGAGAATCGATCTTAGAAACAACAAATGCGAAGAGAATGGTGTCCACAAAGAATAGGGGCAAGAATGCGCAAGAAATCACCACTAAATTGATCAATTCAAGCCCAAATGTCCCAAATCGAATCAGAAGCTCAAAGAACCAACTCTAAGGATGCATCCCTCAACTCAAACGATGGCAAATAATAAGCATGATAGCATAAAAGACCTCAAAATCAAGTTAAATACATCCTTCGCAGCACACATGAAATCATTAATGCAATTGATAAGATAGTCAGAGAACTTCGAAATTCGACGATAAGGTGGAATCTGGGAAAATCTATCCCATGCGGAAATCTACAAAGACTGAAAATCCCCGAACAACAGTGCATAGCCAGAGTCCAAGTGGGATCCGGGAAAATCCGATCAGGGTGGAAAATCCCAAATCTGGGTAAGAACCTAATATTTATCTAGAACTTAGGATTTTCAATGAATAACCTGGGGAAACACTTAGGTAGTCAAAATAAACATCTAAGCACATTCCAAAATTAAGATAACACCTCAAAATGAAAGGGCCAGAACACCAAAACCAAAGCAAAAGAGGGTCCCTACTTTCAGCGGGGTGTGTGCGAAAACTGCACAACAAGCCGCACAATCTAGGTCAATAGAGAATCCTACCTTGTGATCATCACTAGGTATACCCTCACATAATCCCATAAATTCTACAATTTCCTCATCATTTTGAAAGGTGTCCAGGACTGGCGGGCCTTGTTGGTCCCAAACGATTAGTTGAGGATAGACTAGGGAAATGCCATCATCAGTGTTGGTGAATTGAGGGGAAGATGTGGAAAGCATGCAAACAGATTCAGAGATATTGTAGATGAAATTATCCTCATCCAATTCAACATCAGACTCTATCCAATATTCCCCTTCACTAGTCTCATATTCGTTTTTAAAATAAGGGGTGAAGGGCTCAGCGTTGTGATTGTTAGTGTCAATTGGTAATTCAAATGGGTTGGAATGATGAGATTCAGATGGTGGGGCATGTATGTCATGGAGAATGGTAATGGGACTTTGACTATTGGGTGCCTAATCAATTTTAAATGTTTTCCAAAAAAATTGTTTAGAGGTGAGTTCCCTCATTTCAACAAACAAATCATCGAGGCAACAGTCACTCAAGGATATTTTGGAGCCAAATTCCCACTCTTGGGAGTTAGTTTCAGTGAAGGTTTCCTTAGCGATCTTGACACTTTCCAAAGCATGCACTTGCTCACTCAAAAGTCCACTGGTACGTCGGTCATCATTATTGGGCAATCCGTACCCTAGTCCAAGATACTTTGGTATTTTGAAAGGTTCTATGGGCTCTCTTTGTCTAGTTTTATTTCTGCCTAGGCCACTAGTCCCATCATAGCCCTTAGCCTTCATTATGTCATATCCCTTGCCATATTTCTTGACCGGTAATGGTGGTAGGTCTGCCATTTCCTTATAGAGCCATCCTGTAATATCGGAAAGGTCTTCATTACTCATGTCTCCCCATTTTATAAAAACTGTTTTAGGTGGAACTTTGAAAATTTCCCTGGGTTCCATTTTGAAACATGGTTGTCCATAGACTTTTGGAGACTTGGGTATTGTTGTGATGCTATATGCCGTATGTAGTTTAAATTCTCCATAGCCTAGGTATTGGATCATGACATTGGATTCATCCTTAGGAAGTGTGGAAGATGGTGGCATGATGGAGGATTTGGACAAAGTGGACGTGGAAGATGGTGCGAGTGTGGATGGGTTTTAAACATACTTAGTAGAAGAGGAGCTAGGAGCTTCCTGGTTGATGGGCACTCGATTTTCAGAAATACCCCTTAGGTTGATGCAATATTGAAAAGGGTTGGGGTCTCCATATATAGTGATTTATGTGCTATCAAAAGGGAATTTTAAGCATTGGTGATATGTGGAGGGCATGAATTTTAGGGCATGAATCCATGGATGGCCGAGCAAGATGTTATAAGGTAATTCTAGTTCCAGGACCTGGCAAGTTGTATCCACAATTACCGGTCCCACTCTTATAGGAAGAGAATTAATGCCCCATGAAGAGTGTTCTTCATCATCATATGCCTTGATCACTATACTCTTGGTAGAGTCTATGCACGCATCAGAAAATACCAGAGCCTTAACCAGTTTTAAGGAGCATATGTTCAATCCTGCTCCACCATCTACTAAAACTCTTCTAACCTTGTGCTTATGGACAAAAGTTTCAATGTGTAATGCATCGTTATGGTTAGTCTTAGGTTATGAGTAGTCTTGATCAGAAAAGGTGATGTGGTGAGGCATAGTGAGATATCCTACAATGGTCTCAAATTGGCTGACATCAATATCCTTAGGGACTGATGACTCTTGCAAGGTTTTATCTAGTATAGCCTTATGCGTGGGAGATATGTGAAGCAGCTCGAGTATAGAAATTTACGTGATAGTTTTTCCAAGTTGGTTGATAAGGTTAAACTAACTCTTAGGTTGCCCTTGCTTTGTGGTTGTGGCAGGTTGTGACTGATTAGGAGATGGGCCAGCTACGATGATTTTGGGTTGCCTAGCGAGAGGTGGACCAGCTATGGTGACCTTGCCACTTCAAGTAGTAGCATTGCATTGGTGTGCTCTCTTGATTGTAATGGTATTTATGTATTCATCGTTGGTTCGGACACTATTTATAATAGGTCCACCAAAATAGTCGTATTTGGCGCGGGAAAAGTTAGCTTGATTATTGTTTGTCTATGGACTTGATGTGGAATCATTATTAGAACCATGGTCTTGTAGTGGGTTCTTATGAATAGTATGATCTGAATTGGAGGAAAATTGTGATCCACCTACCTCAATGATACGACTCTCTATAAGATCTTGTACTAGGTTTTTCAGTTGTCGACAGTTAGAGGTTTTATGTCCTTTTGCATGATGATAATTGCAGAATGCATTATCATCCCACCATGCTGGTTTGAATTGTCCTGGGTCATATGGTTTTGGTTCTTGAAGTGTGATGACTCCAGTCTAGAGGCATTTCTCGAGGAATTCCTTAATGGGTTCACCCAAAGAAGTGTATGTGCAACCTCTAGGAAATTGTCTCATCTAGCGGTATTGTCCTTGACTATTTTGGCCACTCTGGTTGTTTGAAGGGACATTGGTAGGGGGTGTCAATGTCATTGTTGGTTTGTTTTGTTGTTGAACCCCTTTTAGGGCCAGTATAGGACCCACCATGTTTGCAGTCTTGGCGTCAACAACACCGTCATTTGTAACGTGTTTATTTTTGACCCAGTATTTATTCTTGTTTGTGGGAGGATTTGCATTTGTGTTTTTAGAACCGTAACTTAGTTCTCTCATTGCGATAAGGGCTTTCTCAATTTGGACCCCTTTTTTGACTAGGTCTGTGAAGGTTTTGCAACAATGCACTTGCAATGAATATTTTAGGGGACCCAGAAGCGTTTGAACAAACATGTCCACCTTTTCTCTTTCAGGTATGTCAATGTGACACCGACTAGCGAGGCTTCTCCATTTTTGAAAGAATGGGATGAATGTCTCACCAGCATCCTCTTGCGTGAGATTGCACAAGCTAGTGATGGAGGTGTCCATGTCAATGTTGTATGCGTAATTTTTTAGGAATTTTTGTTTAAGCTCATCCCATGTTTGGATATCCTTTTGAGTGGAAAACCATTCAAGGGCAGGACCTGCAAGACTTTTAGAGAAAAGTCTCATCAAGTATGTTTGTTCATAGGTGACGTCCATACAATTGGTTGCAAATTCGTGAACATGTTCAATGGGGTTTGTCTTGCCTCTGTATTTTGTAAAATTGGGCAACACATATCCTGGAGGAAATGGTGGCATGTATAGGCTCATGTCGAATGGGTAGACATTTAGATCATATGACACTTTTGATTTCTTGTCGGATATATGTATGTTTTCTATGGTCTTCTCTAGGCCCATTATTCTTGCTTGTAAGGCATCCATTTTAGGGTCATTGGTGGTCCCATACATAGGATTGATTGGTACGCCATAAGTCCCCATTTGTTGTGAGTGAATGTTGGCATGTTTTTGAGGGATGGGTTGTTGTGATATGCATATTGTGCTCGGATTGGCGTGTTGTTGGTATTGAAAGTTGGGATTGGGGGTATGTTGATGAGTATGAATGTGGGATGAGTACGTTGGGATGTGTCCCCCAACCATTTGGGTTGATATTTGGGGAATATGGTGGCCATGAATATTTTGATGTGTGAGTGATGTCATGGGTTGTGTGTTTTGACTAACTTGTCCCAATTGTTGGGTTGGTACAAGGGGAATGTTTGTATTTGGTCCTTGGGAGGCAATGGCATTTGACTGTATTGACATGTTAACGTTTTGTTGTTGTCCTTGAATAAAGATACATCATTTACCTCCACCAAAGGGATTTTGTGAGATACCAATGAGAGGATATGATGAAGGTGTACTCATGGTATTAGATGTAGTTGTCAAGGGGGGATTAGTGTGACTTTGATGATGCCCCCATGGCATTTACCTTAGTGGTAAAGAGAGGATTGGAGTAACTCGCCTACATTGTTGAGGAGCCAAAAGTGGTTCCAGCCGATTGTGATGGTGTGGTAGGTATTATGGGTGTTGTGATAGATTGTGATCCTCCAATGGATGTAGCATTTATTGAATTGGAGTTATTGGGAATGTTGGAAGTAGTAGTCATGGTCAGTGTAGCATCAAAAAGGGTATTGCTTGTGGAGTTTGGAGGTTGACCACTATTGGCATTATTGGCAAGAGATGTCGATCTCAAGGTATCAATGTCAAAACCTTGAGGTAATTTGGCTCCTGACTTAAGAGTATGGCCAAATGTCTGTCTCTGTCATATAGGACCATTTTTTCCACAAATTGAGAGGCCTCTGGATCTTGTGTTGCTACCTCTAGGTTTTCCTCAAGTATTTTTCCGTATTCATCCTTACGTAAGAAGGGTTCAAAGGGACTATTTGACGAGGATGGTATGGTCATGAGAGGTTGATCATTTGTGTTGGAAAATGGATCGTCAAATGTCCAATTTGGGTTGTACGTGGGATTGTTGATAGTGGAAGTGGGGTCTTGTCGAAAGTTTGCCATTTTTCTTTTTTGATTTTGGAGTCTAGTTTCCACCATAAAATGATATTGCTCAAAATGAAGATGACAACTAAATGCAAGGATGACACTATGCAAGGTCTAAGCTCAAAATGACGACTAGGATGAATAATATTTTTGGATTTTTGGGAATCAAATATGCAATATCTAAACTTATGATGCAATCTAAGACAAGGATAACTAAGCATGTCTAAGCTGAATCTTTGTTTTTGATTTCGGTTACTAAAGGAATTTGTTGAAAAGGACAAGATGACAAGGTCAAAATGACTAGTCATTTTTCCTAACTAGACTTATGAGTTGGAAAATATCACAAAAAGGGACAATGACTGAAAGGGATTGATGACTTAGTCTAAGAGAACCTAGTTTCGAAAGCAATGACATTGCAAATTGTGCTAATATTTTCTTGATCCAAAGTATGCAAGGATGAAAACCTAGGGTCAAGCTAATGCCTAATGTATGCAACTAAAATTTGAAAGATGAAGCCTATGGTCAAACTAATGATTTAAAAATTTGAGCAATTCCCAAGTTGGTTTCTGACAGAATCCCCTTGGAAACAGTGTTTGACAACAGATTGATAGAGTTTAGACTCAGATTTGACTTTGTATCAGCATTTTACTTTTGTCAGGAAAATGCGTTGTTTAAAGCTTCGAATGCTTCACAGTATTGTGAATGCGGTTTGGTTTTAGCGAATGCGACTTTGGGACTGAAAAATGCAACTCAGTTTAGCAGATGTGGCTCTGTGAAGTTCAGATGCATCGCGACGCATATAGATGCAATTTTTGAAATGTCAAATGCGGTTTAACAGAGCGATTGCATCTCAGAAACTCGAATGCGGTTTAACAGATGCGACATAGTTTGTTTAAAATTGAGTTTCTTGACGTTTTCAAGGAAAATTTGGTTTGTCTAATGTTGAATGTTTTGTCAAGACATGTAAATGTGGTGAATAATGTTTGAGAATTCCAGCAAACACTTGACAAACACAATGTTTTGAGAAGTAAGCAAGTGCACATAAGACAAGTGCAATCCTAAAAGGCCAATAGGCCAAGGGTTTGTATACTTGATATAGCCCACTGATATACCTCAGATTGGTGATAAACACCTTTCCTTCTCAAGAGTGAATAACTTAGAATTTTGGTGGCATTGGCTCCCCTCCACGGCTCATTAACGTCATTCGAGCACACCAAATTCAGATTCTTTGGGTAATGACATCCCAAGAATTGCTATCTCTACTCAAGGGGATCAGTAGTGAGTGTCTTTGGCATGATATTGTACCCTGCACTATACCAAGCAACGACCAAAGAATGGTTGGACACTAAAACAAGAGGTATTTAATATGGGAATTCCATTCGTGGAGTATGATCCATGCGGTGAGAATCCTTTTTCAAATCCATCTCGTTGGAACCACACACGTGATTCTTGGGCTTTCCCCAAGAATCCACTTTTATATACCAACTGGAAGTCCCTCGGTTTTAGGGTGCTACCGATCTGAGTCATCCTAGGGTGAGTACTTTTTCCCACTAGAATAGGCCCAAGCTCTAGAGTTAGTAACCATTTCTCTTACACCCAAGATCGCCCGAAAGCGCAAGGGGAGAGGATACTTTGATTACTAAATTGTGAGGGTGACATAAAAAAAAAGGTGGGTCTAGTTTTTTGATCACCTAGTTTTCACAAGGTGAGAGCATAATCACCTACCACCTTCAAGCACAGTCAGAAAAAATCAAGCACACATTCATTTTAATGCACCAAACTAAGAGTTTTCTACACTAGAAATCGTAAACACATTGTTTGAGAAATGAGTCTTCGACTAACGGAGCTGCAAAACCACAAGTTAGTAGTTTCATCCACCAGTCTTGGACCCACGAAACATAACCGCCACACGCTATGAAACACGATTAGTAACATGAAAACCTCCACTAGGATGAATGCAGAAAATAAAACCAGAGTGCTAAAAAAAATAGAAAGAATAGAAAAACATCAAAAACCTGAATGCAAATGAGAAGAAAACATTACTAGGAGAATGTGTCACAGTAGAGCGAATGCGTCACTCTGTATTGCGAATGCGGCTTGGGAATTCGTATGCGGCTCTCCAGGATTTGATTGCATCATGTCAGATTGATTGCAGTGTTTTAATCTACAAGTGTGTTGCGACACATCAGATGCATCACAATTTTTAAAAAAATGACTGCATCGATCTATACTTGTACCTGCAAAAATGACAAAAAACACACGAAAACCGTACAAAGATAATAACAAAAAATAGAGTTGTGTTCACGTCGGGTTCACCAAAATGTATCAATGGGTAAATTTCCTAAGGTTAGCAATGATTAGATCAATAAAATAAACCCAAAGAAGTTATGAAGTACAATGAAACGATTATACCAGATATTGGTGAAGCTTCCATGAATCACCTCCATAACACCTCCTAGCTTGATGCCCTCATATCGAGTGTGTGAGCATTATGATTTGACATTGTCCTATGCAAGTTTTGAAGGATTTAATAAAATTATGCCTATGCCTATGCCAAAGATAAATGACTATGATAATAAATGACTGTAATGCCTATAATAACGAAGTGGTCCCTAGATTATGAACAAAATTGTCATTTTATAGAAAACACATTTTTGAATGGACAGATGAGATCAACCTTTGACAAAAACCTAAAATCAGAGGACAAGATTTAACCTGATAATCCCTAATCAGGGTTAGGGTAAAATCCTTAGATGAGTGGTCAAGATGTCATATGAGAGAATCGAATTGGCGGTGGAGAAAAGATGAGATAATTAATTAGAAAAATGAAGATTTTCAACAATCAAGAAGATAAAGACTACCTGATTTATGAGATTTGAAAAATCATAAAGATAAGAGGTGGACTAAAAAGCAAATTTGAAAAATCAAGAATCTGCTTGCTTTATTTGTTTTTTGGAAGAAAGCTATCAATTTGAATTAAATCAACTCAAAATATGGATTTTGTGAGATAATAAATAATCTTTTTCAGATTATTTACCAAAATGAAGTGTGAGTTAAGCTTGTGATGACATTTTAAATAATTTCATTTATTTAAAATGAGAGGAATATTAATTTCAACAATTAAATAATTAAAGATAATTATTTAATTGAGCAGATATGATCAATAATTAAATAAATTGATTAATTCATTTAATTATGACAATTAGTGACATTAAATAAATAAATAAAACTTATTTATTTAATAATCAAGAAGAATAAATGGGTAAAGGTAATTAAACAAATTAACAAATTAATTTAATTAAAGGAAGACTTTAGACAATTAAAGACGTATTGAATAAATAAATAAAATTTATTTATTTAATAATCATGAAGAATAAAAGGACATGAATTAATCAAACAATTATGAATTATTTAATTAATAATCGAATGTGGACCAAGGACATAATTAAATGTCATAATTATGCCAGGATGAGAGATGAAAAATGAAGCTTGCAGGCCTAATTCATTTTTAAGTGTCTATAGAGCCAATAATGTTTTGAAGGGTTCCATCATGTTGAAGGGGATTTTGCTTAGTTCATGCAAGGTCTCATCTCAAGGAACATCATGCTTAATGTCTCCAAGAGAGGAAAAGTGCAAATGGTCTCATCTTGTTTCCAAGAGAGGATAAGTGCAATGTCTTATCCTGAGCAACATTGTACCTAATGTTTCCAAGAGAGAAAATTAGACAATGAAATGTGAGTGTCTATGTATGTCCCCACTTTAAAGCAGTTTGTAACACCATTATTGAGAGCAATTTATTTAAAGTAGAAGAAGACACGAGATCTTACTCGAAAATCCCTATGCCAAGTCATATGTTTCCAAAATAAATTGTTTCATGAAAAAGGTAGTATGTCACATGCGAGCCAACTTAAGGCATGTCATCCACATCCTAAGCTTGCTCTTATATGTTCATGAAAGGTGATCAACTAGCCGAAAGAAGCAACGACAAGTGATATATGAGGACAAGGCTACCTAACTCCTTTCCCCCACTTAGTGTAGGACAAGGGTGAGCCAAAATGATTAATGAAATTCTTGCTAGA
This sequence comes from Sequoia sempervirens, assembly GCA_007258455.2. Lineage (NCBI taxonomy): Eukaryota > Viridiplantae > Streptophyta > Pinopsida > Cupressales > Cupressaceae > Sequoia > Sequoia sempervirens. The sequence goes on along the minus strand of VDFB02075321.1, from coordinate 126,644,797 downwards.
GTGAAAATCGGTATCAATTAGAGGAATTAGGTGCCACCCACATAAGGAAGAACCCAAAAATCCTTAATATGTTGAATTTTACTACTCAAACCCTTACATTCATTAGTGGAATGACCATGAAATCTATGATAGGCACAAAATGAACTATTGTAATATATTTTTTTTTGAGTTCTTGGAGGAAGGGATATCAAGTGATCTTAGAGGAGTCATGACAAGATACCCTCTTGATCAATGGTAGAGGGTATTCCTTTATTTTATGACAAAGAGATATCTTGCTTAGACGTATAAGATGTCATATCTACACAAGATTCTTTAGATTGTGAGATTTTGTTCTCTCCTCTATAGGAGGGTGTAAAATATAATGAATTCAAATCATTAGTGTTTTGCGAGATGACATTGATATTAAGAGAAGATCTCTTTGCTTGTTTTGCTTCTTTCCAAGGATAAAGGTCACTAGTGCCTATGAGTTCAGGATGCATTACTATTAAATTTGTCTTAGAATGGTGTTTTGTGATAGTGTTGATGTTGAGGGAAGGCTTGATTATTTCTATCAAAGGACAATAACCAAGACCATGAGTTGTTTCTTGCGTGTTAGGATCAATGGGGACATGGATACCTTGTTCATTAGCACCACAACCTTTTCCACTATATTTGAGTTGTTTCATCAACTCATAACCTTTTCCATAAATCTTTTCCATTGCTTTTGGATCAGGTGGTTGTTCGTGGTTAAGGTCATCAAAGGTTGTGTAATTTTCTTCTTTTTCTAAAGTGGTTGAGGTGGATGCTTTCAAAGGGTCTTCTAAGTTTTGTGTTTACATGATTTTTGTTTTGTTTCCCTTTTCAGAGGCCTTGTTTATGATCTTGTACTCTCCCATGAATGTTAGCGTGAAATCTAAGGAACCCTAATCATTGGATAATAGATTCATGAATTGTTCAATTTGTTTATTGTTGTTTTGTTGCACGGGTTCCACTTATGTGGTTAGTGCTAATGTGTTCAAGGGATTTGATTTTTTTTCTCAAGTTGTAAGACACTATAAGGCCCAGGATCAGTGTCAAGTGTGTACACTTTTTTATTGTAGATGTATTTCATTTTATGATGAAGAGTAGAAGGTACCCCATTCATCACATGAATCCATGATCTACCTAAGAGAATATTACATGAAATTTCATGAGGCATAACATGGATTGGTGTATTTAATGTGGCTATTCCAACTGTAAGAGGTAAAGTGATCACCCCAAGTGGTTTCTTTTTGACATTGTCAAATCCATTAAGAGATAAAAAAATCAGGTTGAATGTTGGATTTATCAATTCCAAGCCTATCCAAAAGGCGCACACTACACACATTAAGGGTAGAGCTAGTATCAACAAGAGTTCTCTTTATCCCTTTTCATTTGTATTGAGCTATGATCATGAAAGCATCACTTTTTTTTTGCACTTCCAAAGAAGGGAGTTCACTTTAGATGAAAATAATGTCAATGTTTATTCCTTGAATTATGGCTAATATGTCATTTGGTTGCGCATTAGAAGATACATGAACTTGTTGTAGGGCCATTTTAAGCATAGTGTGATAGGTAGGTGAATTCTAAAGATAATTCTGAGGTGGTTAAAAGATAAGATCAGGTTTGTTTTGAGTTTGAGGTTTGTGTGAAGGGGATAAAGGATGAGTTGAGGTTGAATAATATTAATTCCCTTGGCGAATGAGAGCCTAACATGGGCTCTTCATCTTCTTCGAAGGGCATAATATCATTATTATAGTCAATGTTATCCTTGTCTTGCATCATGATGTCCTCCCTAGGAGGAGATTTAATGTTAGGAGAACTACAAACCACATGTTCTCTACATTCGAGGGTTGGTTCTTCTAAAATTACTTCATCACAAGTAGGGGAATGATCAATGATGGGATTATAAATAGTGGGATGATTAGGAGAAGGTTATATGTGATTGTATTGATTCTCAAAGGTCTCATTCACTTGATCCATATTATCTACCCTAGGAGGAGATATTTTAATATGTTCACCACATTCCATGGTTATACTTTGTAAACTAGCTTTAGCACAAGTAGGGGAGGCATCAAGAGAGGGACCACTATGATTTTCAAATAGATGTCCCAAATGGTAGAGCATTAGGGAAGGGAGGGTCAAGACTCTCATGACTCTTAATAGGTGTATCTTGTAACACCAACCTATCCTCATGGCATCGAGGAGGGATATTAGGAGAAGGAAAATGTTGATTTTCATGCTTATGAATACTAGGTAAGGTGATGTTTAGAAATGTTTCTATGATCTCATGTTCTTGTTTTCTAATATCCTCTAAAGGGAAATGAGGAGAGAAACAATCAAGACCCTTAATGATTTTATCTTCTTTCACCAAGATACCTTCATCACTGATAGGAGAGGTATTGGGAGAAGAGCAAGTATGATTGTGAGGATTGGCTACACTACCATTCTCACCAATGGGAAATGTAATATTAAGGATGGTGTCAATGGTTTGATCCTGTTTATTATTGACCTAATTGTTGTAATTGAAATTGAACTCATAAGAGGGAATTTTGTATTTATGCAACCCATTTTTAACCAAATCAAAGCCACATCTCTTGAAAGAAAACATGTTAAGTAAAGAAATTACAATTCAATGAAATAAATTGAAATGTTTAAATGCAATTTTTAGATGTGAAACAAGGTAATTTTCTAATCACATTATGCAACAATCTGAAAGAAAATGCAAATGTGAAATTAATCAATGCATGAAATGTGATAATTTAAGCTAAATCTAATGAAATGCATGTTACAAAAACTCAGCCAACTTATATAGGTAGGTAATGGTAATAAAAAAAAGCTTAAAAATAGGGTTTTTTAGTTTTGTAAATGATAGTTTCAGGGGTGAAAGGGGTCTAAGTCACCCAAGGTTGCGAATTAGTCCCAGTAGGGATTTTTTTTTTCAGAATTTTGAGATTTTTCAAATTGATTTTGATATTGTCTTGTTTGTATAATATAGATGTAAAGTGAAAATGTATAAATTTTTTACTATTTTTCAATGAAATGAAGTGCAATAATGCAAGCTATATGAGCTTTTCACTAATGCAATTTTTAAAACCCTATGATGCAAATTAAACATTGTAAAACCTTATGAAATGTTGATGAAAGTTATGCCTCAGATGTAAATGCACTTGAAATTGGAAGTAAAATGTTCTAAAGTTAGGTTCACCAAAATGTGGACAAATATTTTGTCACCCAATGTTCTCTTACACTTCTTGTAAGGAAAAATAGGGGTATCTTATTGAAACCTCCAAGAACAGTAGTGCCTTTGGTAATTTCAATTTTGATTAGATTACCTCAAAGACATGTACAACTATATCCTAAAGTAGAAACAGACACAGTTTATTTCCACATTAATCCTTCTGAGAGAAGCACATGTAAAATTCAACAACAAGCAATGAAAGATTCTAGAAACAAAATCAACACTGATGAAAGATAAGACAGAAACCAAAACACAAAGATTTACATGGGGAAAATCCTCTTGGATAAAAAACCCCACACTCCAAAGATTGAGCCATTGTATTATTCAGCAACAAAAGGTTACAATATAGTTTCAGGCTCATAGCCTTTTCAGAGATTACATCTTGTTCATTCTCGATACAACCGGTAGCAATCAAACCATTAGACCATAGGCCTCAAGGCCTTGGCCTCAATCCAGCCTCTCGACCCTCACTGTCTCTCAGGCTCTCATCAACCTTGTTCTCCTCTCTCTCGGTTCTACCTCTTTTCTTTAGAACATCCAATGCATACATATATACATAAAATCTTGATAGGCTCTGTAAATCGGTTCATTTCCAAGTTGTAGATCACAACTGTCCAACAACAATCAACAACTCAACATCATTATCATCATAGATGTTTCCATTTCCTCATGTAGAGTTTCCAAATTCCACACAGAAATGGTTCAGCAAATGACTCACATTCTACTTTCTCTGATTGGTCCACGAGATGCCACATAGGAAAGTCAAATGGTCAAAGGAACATTCAACTGAGTTTGCATGTCGGTGAGACACAAGAAGTGTCTCACTGATGCTCAAAGGCTTCACTAATTATATCGGCGTAAGATCCAACAGTCGGCAAGATGATATAATGAATGCCACAAGTCATACCGAAACCACTGATATCCATTTCATTTCTATCGGCAAGAGATTCCTCATTGGAAAGACTCATATCGATGCTCACAAGTCACAATGACTTCAACCTTTCCATCGGCAAGACTTTACCACTAGCCAAGATGTTACACCAAGTCTCCTCAAGTTTCACCAAAGCACCCGATAGTCAGCAAGACATTCATCTTTCACCAAGACCTCACATCAAGAAAACATGTCATACCGAGTTAGCAAGACATTTGACCTTCGCCAAGACCTTACACCGGGTGAACATGTCATACCGAGTCAGCAAGACATTTGACTTTCACCAAGACCTTACACTGAGCGAACATGTCATACCGAGTGAGCAAGACATTTGACTTTCGTCAAGACATCTCAGCGAACACATGTCATCCCAAAGACTATCGGCTAGACTCTCCAAGTCGCCAAGACTTCACACCGAAGTCTTTTGTCACCATGAAAGCACCAAGTATATCCTTGTCGGTGAGACTTCATTCATTGCTAAGACTTCATACCGAAGCCTTTGAGTTACTCCAAAGACCCCTAGTGAAAACCCGTCGGTGAGACTTTCCACATTCGGTAAGACTACATATCAAAACACATGTGTTACACCAAAGTCACCTTTTGCCAAGAGTCTCACCGAAGACATCTGATAATCGGTAAGAATTTTCGCTATCGATGAGACATCACATTGAAGCAAGTCTTTCGGCCAAGGGTCTCCCCGATGTCTTCAAGTGTTACATTGTTGCCAAGACAATCCTTTATCTCTAAGAGTTCCTACCAAGTGTTTAAGTCACCCCGATGACTCCAAGTAAATAGCTATCGGTGAGACATCTCCTATCACCAAGAGTTCCTACTGAAGCCTTATGTCACACCAATGACCCGAATGTAACACTGTCAGTGAGATAATCAACCTTCTGCAAGACCTCTTACCGAGGCTTCCATGTTACCCCGATGACTCCAATCGGTGAGACATCTACCAGTCGCCAAGACTTCATGCTAATAGGAGCAAGTCATACCAATTTCCACATCGGCCAGATAGACCAAAAGTCATGCCGATATCGGCAAGACTTCCTATCTTCGCCGAGACATCATTTCGATAGTCCAAGGTTATGCTAAAGGTTTTCGATGCCAATTTCCAAGACATTCAGGAGGTCACAGCGACAGTTTAGGATCAACTAGAAAATCGGCTAGACATCTCACCAATCACAATGACCATGCTTTCTTAGAGGTTTCAGCCTATGAGATTGAGGCAACAATTCCAACACTTTTAGGGTTTTTCACCTAAAAGGAGAGAGATGGGCTAAAATGGGCAATGTCCCAACTCAAAACTAATGTAAATATGGATAAAATATGCATAAATTAAGTGATCTAAATGCAAAAAATTGGTAAAAGACATTGATTATTAAATGGAAACTAAAGAAATGCACCTTGTTTGAAAACACAATGGTGTATGCAAAAACACCTAGAAAGATGAATAGAAATGCAATCAAAGTAGAACAAAAGATCAAATAGAAAGCATGAACTTGGAAATGTGTTGCAAACTAGAATGGAGACTGGAAACACTATTGATCCTAAAATTTTGGCCTACTGGGAGACTTATGCCATTCTGGGTGACCTAGTCCTAGATCTGGAAAATTGCATCGGAGCCCGTTTCAGCCAAATGGGTATCCAAATCTACAAAAAACACTAAAAAACATGTATATTGGGACTAAGTCACCATTGTTGGTGACTTAGTTCAATTTGGCCTTTTTGAAAATCTAAAAGAGGAAACAAAAGCCCTTGGTCTGCACTTTGTTTTCCTACATATGTTTGGTTTTGAAACTCTAATTGTCAGCACTATAAAGGAATTTTTATTGATATCTTGACCTAGCCAACAAGGAGATGTCTTCAAAAAATTTGTAATCTATCCTTCAATGAGTTCCCAACCCTCAAATTACCTAAATTTGCAAATAAACAAGGAAAGAGAGAGAAATGGTGATTATTAGGGCATGGGGGTTTTCCTTGGTCAAACCCCCTTTTAGGTAATTAAACTAAAATGAAGAAATAATGTTATGAAGCATGAAATAATGGAGTTAGAAACTTTCCATGGGATAGATCTTGAATTTCTATAGCAATGAATGAAGAATCTACCCTTGACTGTCCTTGAAAGCTATCTTGATGACTTAAAATGCTAAAACTCTAGCTTGCTTAACTTGAGAACATGATGAATGATGAATGAATATTGAATTAGTTATGAATTAGGGTCTAGAAGCTTGTATTTATAGGAAATCTACCTAATTTTCCCATTAATTTGATCCCCAAGGCCGACATGAAGGAAAAATAAACTTAAAGTCCATTTTTCCCTACCTAAACCTCAAAAATAGCCCAAATGGGACTAAGTCACTAGGATGGGTAGCTTAGTCCCACCTGGATGGGACTAATTTTCCTAGATGAGCGACTTGGTCCCACAAGGGTTATTTTACTGGATTGTCGAGGAATGAAGAAAATAGGTTTATATGATGATTTTATCAAGTCTTTGATCAAAATAAACCTCAGGATACACAATATGGGGCCATATGGACCTATTAATGATGATGTAAAGGGTAATTAGGGTGAGGGACACAAACTTCAATGTGAAAGTGTGATTAAATACACTTTACATCATTAAAATGAGGTCTACATAGCCTAGAAAGGCATAACATCCAATGTGAATGTGTAGAACACATTACAACACTAGATTAGAATTAGGTTTAATTTACAATCTTTCTAGATTAATGTGAGAATGTAATTAAATACATTTTACAATATTGAATTAAGGGGAAAATAGGTCCATTAGTCTAGAAAAGTGTGAAAGTGTAGACACATAAATTATACTGATTGATCTCGTGCACCTAATCCTAATTTACTAACACCAATTTTTCCTTAAAACATCTCCTTTACTAACCATTTAATTGAATAACCCTTATTTGATTAAATTCATCACATTTCATCTTTTAATTAAATCAATCAATTTTATCTAATTAAATCATTATCTTCTATTAATTAAATAAATCATTTTGTTTAATTAATCCTAATGTTCCTCTTTTGATTAAATAAATCACTTTATTTGATTAAATCATATCTCATCTCCTTTAAATTAAATAAACTAACCTTTATTTGATTTAAGTCTAACACCATCCCCTTTTAATTAAATAAATTCAACTTTACTTAATTAAGTCTAAATATTCATTATTCCTCCCATTTTGATTTAAATAAATTTAAAAATCTAAGTCAAAATGTCAAATCAGCTAATCTCCATCTAAGTTAATCAAATCATGATTAATCCTCACTCTAACCCATCAAATCCTCTAGATTTTTCAACTTGTGCAAGTAAATCAATTTAATTGATTTATAAATTCATATATTTTCATTCAAAAGGGCATCAAGTTGGAATATTCTTCAAATTTGAATTCTCCCTCACAAAGGTCATGTCCTCCAACTTGGCATTTATGACTCTTACAAGTCCTTTTTCTTGATTCCAATGGCAATAACTCCTCTTCCACATCTTCCTCCACAAGCTAACTTTCAAATTTAAAATATTCACCTAATAGAATTTATGTGTGCATTCATCAAACTGTGCTCCACTTCTCTCCACTAGCATGTTGACAAGTGGTATAATGCCATTGGATTATGTTTAGTCCCACATTAATCCTTGTTGCTCATTCTTCCATCCTTCTCTCCTATAAATGGAGAGCTCTTTTACTACTTTTGGGACACAACTTTATGCAAAGTCATTATCTACACATTTCATGCAAGTTCATCCATTGTTCATCAAGTTTTCATAATTTTTCATCCACCATAGCTAGGTTATTGCAAATTTCATCAAGGATCACCATTGATCATCTTCAAAGCTTGGAAGGAATAGGGAAAGGGCTATTTTCCACATCAAAATAGCACCAATTCCCCAATGGGATTGAGAGTTTGAGCATTTGAATAGGATTTAGATTGCTTTCACTTGTTTTCTTTACTTCATTTCTTGTTCATCATGCTTCAAATGAATCTTATGGGGAATGATAGTTTCGATTTGTATAATTGACTAACCTTGTGTCGTTTACTCATGTTTGTGTAAGTCTAGATCTACCATTCACATTTTGGCACTAGAAGGAGGGTGAATCTTGAAGAATTAACACATTTTTTGACCAAATATCCATTGTTTTTCAAATTTGTGTGTGTCTACAGGAAAGGGTGATGCTACAAAGGTAAAAAATGCTGCTATCAGTCCAGCGACGCTATTTAGCGACACTGAAAACACTCCAAATTGTGACGATTAAGTGATTTTCACTTAGGATGGATCAACCAAACTCCAAATCGCACCGCTGGTTGAAACAATGACACAATTGCGATCTCTATTTCTCCACAAAGCACCGCTAGTTTCACTAGAGCACCAATGGACCCCTTCAAACTATGATACCTTCGCGGATTGCACCGCTAGTGTGGGGTAAAAGTCAGCCTTGAAGTTATTTTTAACATGTACTTTTTGTCTTTGATCAATTTGAACTTCTAATCTATTTTGTGGTTTTGTTTCTTGTGGATTAACTAGTTTTTTTAGGTTGGAGTGATCAAAAGGGAAGGGAGGAAATGAAGACAAAGGTTTCTTATGGAATTTTCTCTCTATTGTAACAAGTGTTTTTACTTTGGGGAACAATTATAATCCCATTCTTAAGGCTTTGTTCTCTTTAAGTTTTTAGGACTCAAAATAATTTTCATTTGGGCTTAAAAAAGAACAAGAAAAGGGATTAAAAAAACTTTAGGGACTTACTAGAGTTGGTTTTGGATTTTAAAATTGAACAAACAAACTTCACACTTCATCTTGGTGCTTAAAAAAATCCATTTTTGCTTTTAAGGTTAAAATGAACATGTGTATTTTGTGTTTTGTAATCTCTTTTACACATTAATATCATTTAAAAGGTGTATGCACTTCTCTCATGCTTCACGGTGATCTTGAGAATCAAAATTCTTTTGGTGATATTAAGTTATATAAAAGATTGCCTCCAAACTTCAATTTGGGCTCTTAAAATTGAACAAAATCTTGGTAGTGTGAGTTAAGCATATCACATGTGTTCTCTCTTTATTCATGTAAACAAGGATTGATTAAACTACGGATGTGCTTGCTTTCTTTTGTTTACCTTTAGAGGGAATTTCCTAAGAGACACATCCGAAAGGAGAACTCAAAGGTGATTCGAACCAGTTTTTCACTCAGGTCGGTATACAAATGGATAAGACTAAACTATCAAGTACTCATGGTATGTAGGCCTTAGCTATATAGTGTCTTTCAAAATGGGGTACTACCTTAAAAATTATAAGCCAAAATCATTTTCTATTTGTTGGTGCAGGAGGTTGGACCTCTAAAGCCGCCCCACATTTTTGCAGTTCTTTGTAGAGATGAGAAGTTTGTCATGGGAGATTCATGAGAACTAAATCTTGGATGAACCAAGAAGTGTGTGTCATGGAGGGGAGCCAGTGTGGTCAAGCTTCTAGTCATCCACTTTGAATAAGCAGGACTGGATTTATCCAAATGGGGATTCAACAAATATTGTCTCTTGTCTATCCATAGGGTTGTGCATTATCTTAGAATCAAAACAGTTTGATTGGATCTAAAACATTGGAAAAAAAACATTCAACCATGATCATCAAATTTCAAACCCTTTAGAGGGAGAAAATACCTTTGACAAAATCCAAGTGCTATTGCTTTCCCTAGGGATTATATCCTTAGAGGCTTCTAAGCATTTTTAATTTATATCTCAATTTTCTCTCACTAAAGTCAACATTAGGAAACTATTGCCTTTATTTCCTTGATTTCCATATAATGGACCTTGTGGGATGAGAAGAAATTGGGACATTAGACATTTAGTTTGAAAAGCTAAGGCAAGTAAGTGTTTGTGGTAAAAATAACTCATTAAGAAAATATAAGAAACAATTGAACCACACACGTGTTGTTCCAAATGATTTCTCAAAAGATCAAAATCCGAAAACCAAAGTCCAAAGGTCTTAGTCAGAAAGTTCTGAAGAAACGTTTGTCTATGCTTTACAAATTTAGAGAAAGATTGGTCATCAACTTTTATGAACGTGGATCAAAGAACAATCCCAATTTGTATTCATTTTACTATTGTCAAAATCCAAGACTTTTTCAAAGGTTTGAGTATCTCACATAGGAAGTATTAGCATGTTCTTCAACACCTAGGTCTAGTAAACAAAAGTCTCTCTAAATCTCTTGGGATCAAAATAAAAACACCTTCATCCATCTTCAAACATCAAAATAAAAATCATCTCACAAACAAATCTTGGAAATCTTGTAAAAAATCCTTCATACTAGAATTTGGGAAAATCCTCTTGAAACAAATCAAAATCATCTTGTTTGACTAGGTGTGTGTAGATGAATCCTTCTTTACACACTTAGTTAAATTATCATCTTATGGACATGTTTACTCTAGGACAACATCCAACCTCTTATAGTTTATGAGTTAATTATCCAAACCAAATATAAAAAAAATAAAATCAAACCAAATCAAAATCAAAATCCAAAATCAAATCCAACATCAATCAAAAAGTCCTAAAGTCTAGTATCTCCTTCAAGGTTGCTTAAGAGTTCAATGATTCACAATCATCCACCTTTTGCTATCTCATCACCGTCCTTGATCCTTATACTTTCTTTTTTGTACCTAAAGTTTAGATCAATCCAAGGAGTTAAAGGTTCACCTCCAACATTCTTGAAAATTGATCCTCATTTTATGGTCCAAACTAGATCTTAACACAAGAAGAACATGGAAACAAACAAAGAAACATCCACCTAAAGTGACTTGAGTCAAACCACACCCTAAATCAATCCCATTGGGTCAAGCAATCCCATGCTCAATCTTCCTTCACTTCCACAAGATCCTCAAGAAGAAGGTGGCCAAGTGGAAGAAATCACCAACAATGTTCTAGGGATGACTCAAGATGAAATTATTCAAATGGTCCAAAATCCCGAAAACCACAAAATTGTTAATGCCATGATGAGGCTCAATCCTTCACAATACATGCTAGAATTGAAAAATAAGGGGCTAAACTCCCTTCCAACTATGATGTAAGCAGCATTATGGAGAAACCTCTCTGGATTACGCCCCTAGTCTCATTCACACCTTCATTCCAAAGCATCACTCAAACCATGCCACAAATTACATCATCCATTGCTCCAACTCAACCTATTGTCAACTAGGGGAGTTCATTGCTTCATTCTCTTCAAACACATCCCCTTGTTAACAACCAAGACTTGGATGCAAACACCATACAAGATTAATCCATTCCTCAAAATCCACTACACCCATACATTTCACTTGTCTTTCATGACCCCACCAACCCATCCTCTTTCAATGGAACACCAACATGCCCTCTTAACACACAAACCTCTCTCCATATGACTTCGCAAGGAGAAGGTGGGCTATTTGGACAAGGGGGAATCTTTGACCCCTCATCATCATAATTTCCTCAAGGGAACACACCACCTATATTCCCACCATTTCCACCTCTACCATTAACATCCACACCCCTCATTGGTTTAGGGAAACCCCCTTTACCAATCCCCAATCAAAAAAATCAAAATAACCCCCCAACCATAAATAAAACTATCATACCAAATCCTCTGATCATGCCATTGATATTACAACAACAAGAGGCAACAATACAAACCACACAATCAATCATTGCACCATCTATAAACATGGTCTTTCAAGGACCAAGCATATCAATCACACCATCTACCGTGCAAACCCCTATCATCAATTCAATGATACCTCTCATCATGACAACAAACACCATTCTGAATCCGCCACCACCACCACCACCAAGACCAAATGTGGTGAACCCATATAGCATCACATTACAAGAAGCTCAACAAGCCTATCAAAAGGAACTTCAGCAATTCCAAGCTCAATAAGCACAACACATGCAAGTTGATCGACAAGCATAGTCACAACAAGCCGCACAATGAGCGCAACAAGCTACCCAAGCTCAAGCTTTGTTACAACAACATGACACCTCCCAAGCTGCTCAAGTTGTGCAAGCAGATCAAGCTGCACAAGCCACACAAGTTGCATAGGCTTCCTAGGCTATACAAGCTACCCAACAAGATCAAGCTTAGGAACAATCCAAATATCAAGCTCAACAGGTGCAAGTGCAAGCACAATACAAAGAAGCTTAGTAGCAAGTGTATCAGCAAGCCCTGCAACAATATCAAGCGCAACAAGAAGCAATCCAACTATTATCCCAACAAAAAGAATTGTTGGCACAACAACAAGAAGATCAACAACAAGTGTTGTTGGCATAACAACAAGAAGACCAACAACAAGCATTGTTGGCACAATAACAATTGCAAGCATATCAACAAGCCTTGATTACATATCAGAGCTTGCAACAAACTCCCACCAATATACCCAACACTCCACCCATCACTCGAACAATTCAACCACCTCAAAACACGTTCACTCCACCTCCCAATCAGAAAAATGATTTGATAACACAAATAAAATTTCTTTCAAAGAAAGTGCTAGATCTCTAATCAAGGAAAATAACAAAAACACCAAGCAATTTGTGCCCCTATCCATTCGATAGGAGCCTTGAGATGGTTTCATTCCCGAAGGGGTTTGAAATCCACAAATTTGACAAATATCATGTGACAGGAAACCTTGAAGATCACATTAGGGAATTCCAGGTACATTGTAGGGAGGTTGCATACGACGATACATATCTAATGTGACTATTCCCTTAAATTTTGGGTGGGCCTGCCATGGAATGGTTCTCTTGCCTTCCTCCTAGAATCAAAAAATTCCAAGAAATCATGGATGCATTCATAAAGAACTATGCATTCAACATAGTTATGGATGTGATTCTAGAGGAACTATTTTCTCTTAAATAGGCTAAGGGGGAATCATTTGCTTCCTTCTTACAACGATTGCAATACAAGGCCAATAGGGGCAAATGGACCATGCCAGAAGAACAAAAAATCTACACTATCATTGCCAATCTCAAGAAAACTTTGTCCTTCCATCTAAAGATGCAATGTATCACCACATACAACCATTTGATCCCTAAGGCACTCAATACCGAAAGAGCCCTTATTGCACAAGGGCGGACACCCACATATCAAGAAAATCAAGACAATCGCCCGTCCACCAGTTACAATGAGAAACCTCACACATGGGTGAAGAACAAAAATGTCACTAATGATGGTGTGGTTGATGCCAAGGTCATAATCAATGCTCCAAAAAAAAATACGCAAACATACCAAAAACCACAAGGAAATAATTGAAACAACACCCAAGCTAACATGGCATCACAACAACCACCCAATAATAAAATCAACAATTTAAATAATCAAGGGGGGCCACCCCCACAAAACAAATATCTCCCCAAGTGAAAATACACATCCCTTAGGGAATCAATTGAATTGGTCATGAAGAAGTTGGTAAACAAAAATCTCATCAAAATCCCTATCTATGAGAATTACCAAGAACCCCAGGTGAAACCACCATGGTACAATGGAAGTCACCTTTGTGATTTTCATAAAATCAAGGGGAACACAAGGACTAGTTGCATGAGGCTAAAAAATCTAATCCAAGACCTCATTGATGACAAGGTCATAACTGTTGAACAACCAATTGGAAAGAAAGACCTTAAGATATACACAAATTTGATGCTAGATCATAATAAAAGGAACAACCATGGAAAGAAAAAGTATGGAAATGTAAACCATCTGTATGATCATGTTGTTGTATCCCTAGATGAATGGGTCACTGTTGTTAACATCAAGGGAGACAAGGCTAATTGTGGAGTCACCACACATGGTGGAAAAGTTACCATTGTTGGGTCATCACAGCCACCTAGGGCATCTACCTCAAATCCAAAATCCATTCCCAATGGATACAGTGTCTTGGACCAACAAAAAAGAACCCCCACTCAGATCTTCATCATGGAGTTGCTGAAGATATCACCTGCACATAGAAAAATACTAGAGGAAGCATTGGCTACATCCACCGTCTCCATAGATCTTGATGCTAACCAGTTCCAAGCTATTGTCAGACACATCACCACCCCAAATCTCCTAACATTTTCTAATCAGGACTTTCCCACCGAATCATCTCATAATTGTGCACTCCATCTTGAAGTCCTAGTTCGTAAAAACAAAATCAAAAGTGTCTTGGTGGATGGGGGTGCAGGTCTAAGTATTTGTTCACTCAAGCTAATAAAGAATCTGGGATTCTCTGAGGAGGCCATTGAAAAAGGTAAGGATATCACAATCAGAGCATATGATGATCAGGAAAGAGTGTCTCAAGGCATTATTCAACTCCCTATTCAAGTAGGGCCAACCATTATGGAAACCACGTGCTAGGTCCTTGACCTTGAGTTACCTTATAACATCCTCTTGGGGCATCCATGGATCCATGGGATGCAAGCTATCACATCCACCTTTCATCAGTGTGTCAAATTCCCATATCAAAACCAAGAGGTCACGATCCACGGTGATCCTGAGCCCTTTTATTATTGCAAGAACCTAGAAGCAAAATACTATAAAATCCCTCAAGTCCCAAAGAACGATGAAGGCATCACAACTCCATATGTAGACCCAACTACCTTGGCCTCCACTTTTAAGACAAATACACCTGCCATTCCTAACATCTCTAAAATCAAATTCATTATCCAAGACAATGGGTGTGGGGATTACAAAATGAAGAAAATTTCTTTCATAATAGGAGAGTTACCTCAATCTCCTAGGTCTCATGAACGACCCCAACCAGTTGAAACATCATCCAAAACCTTCAAAGAAGACCCCTCCAGATTCATATGTTGGGGAGATCTAAGTTGGGAAGTGGTAGATGAAAAGGATATTTCAAGTCTCCTATACCAAGATGAAAGGCCTATGCCTAATCTTCCCATGGATGAGAGAAGCAAAGGACTATAAATGACACTTGGTATGGGCTATAACAGAAACCAAAAACCTGGATAGAATGACAATGGTCTTATGATACCTCTCATTCTTGAGAAGTGTATGAGACATATTGGCCTCAGATGTACCCCTCTAAAGGTATCCATACTTGGAAAAGGTGCCTCAGTTAGAAAGGTCAAAACTCCTCCTCAATTATCAACTTCTACTCTTTAGTTATCAATATCCACAAGCCAAGTCGTACATAAATTTACCTTTGACATAACTGATGTATGTAGTGATGAGGATCCCATAACTGGATTACCTATGCTATTTGAGGATTCCTCCCTTCTCATGATTAGTACCTTGTCTTTTGTGTCAAACAAACAAACCCATGAGATAAACTTAGTTTATCCCCAACTCATCGATTACAACCAACGAGACCACCAACTTTTGACACATTCAAAATGATGAGGCACTCTCCAAATTCATGGGATTGTAGGATACTATACCACGTGGAGATCACAAAGTTGGGTTTGACATCATACTAGACACACATGCCTATTATGGGGAGATGATTGAATCCCTTAGTCGCAAGAGTAAAAATCTAAGAATAATCTCTAGGTCTTTTAGTGAAAACCACATTGTGGCACTCTCCAACCTGAAAATAGTAAAAATAAAGGATGAATCCAATGGTGAAAACTTCTCTAAGGCACCAGAGGATGAGGGATTCAATCTTCCTCTTAGTGCAATTCATGAGGAGAAGTTAGTGGTCTTAGCAGAGAAGTGCAATCTAGTCAACTTGGGGATAGAAGAAACACCACATATCAACTTCTATGTGGAATCACTCTTGACAGAAGAACATGAACTCTTAGCTATGTTCCTAAGAGAAAGAAAGAAAAAAATTGCATGGACTTATGCTGACATTCCTAGCCTTGATCTAGAAGTTGTGGTTCACCATCTAGCTATATATCCCTAAGCAAAACAAGTGATACAAAAGCTAAGGAAGATGCATCCTAAAATTGCATTATTTTTCAAGATAGAATTATAGAGGCTCCTAGATGTAGGGTTCATATGGCTAATTGATTATCTAGAGTGGGTCTCAAATCTTGTACCTATTTCAAATCTCACTGGGGGAATCCACATTTTCACGGACTTCAAATATTTGAACAAGCATGTCCCAAGGATGATTTCCCTCTCCCAAACATAGCTATTATTGTGGATATGATGGAAGGAAATGAGATGCTATCATTAATGGATGGATTATTTGGTTACAACCAAATCATGATAGCTTAGGATGACCAACACAAAATGGCTTTCACTTGTCCATGGGGGACATATTTTTGGAATATGATGCCATTCGGGTGGGAAAATGCAAGAGCTACCTATAAAAGGGCCATGAAACTAATCTTTAATGACATGATTCACAAAACTATGGAAAATTATGTGCATGACATATTGGCTAAGTCAAAGAAATGTCGAGATCACATGATAGCTCTAACATCCATCTTTGACAGGCTAGAAAAGTATAAGGTCTGACTAAATCCAAAAAAGTGTGTCTTCAAGGTACAATTAGGCAAGCTCTTAGGGTACATTGTATCCATGAGAGGAATTGAGGTAGACCCTACCAAATTCAAGGAAATCCTCGAAATGGAGGTACCAAAAATATTGAAGTAGCTAAGGGGTTTACAAGGAATACTCCAGTCCATTCACTAATTCATAGTGCAACTAGCAAACAAGGCTATCCCATATTATCATCTACTCCACAAGGAGGTAGCATACAAATGGGATGAGAAATGTGATCAGGCCTTCAACAACATCAAGGAGTACTTGCTTACACCATTTGTCCTCATGCCACCAATTCTAGGAAAACCCTTGATCCTGTATATATCAGCAACTGCAACATCTCTTGGCGCTCTCTTAGCACAAAATGATGAAAATGAGAAAGAGAGCTATTTACTACATTAGTAGAACCATGGTGGGACACAAGATGAATAACACATCCATTGAGAAAGCCTTCTTAGCATTCATGTTCACAATGCAGAAATTCAAACATTACATGCTAGCACATCAGATAAAACTCATTGCAAAGATAGACCCTCTCAAGTACCTACTTTCTAGAGCAGCTCATAGGGAAAACAACTAAATGGGTTATGATCTTGACAGAACACGACATTGAGTATGTGGAACGCAAGGCTATTAAAGGACAAGCGATTGCAGATCAACTGGCAGAGGCACCGATATATTCAGAGAACCCACTTGTATCGGAGTTCTCTGACGAGTCCATTTTTAACTTAAGTGTGGTAGATCACTGGAAAATGTACTTTGATGGATCTTACACACAACATGGGTCAAGAGTAGGGGTCTTCTTTATTACATCACAAGGGGATTGCATACCTAAATTATACAAGCTATTATTTCCTTGCACAAATAACATTGTAGAATATGAGACTCTTGTCATAGGGCTGAGAATTGCAGTGCAATGGCAAATCATGGCACTCAAATTCTATGGAGATTCACAACTCATAATAACTAGGTAAATGATGAGTACCAAACAAAGGATGACAAGTTGACTCCATACAAGAAATTGGATGAAAACCTGAAAGAGTTCTTCATTGATGTCACATTTGGGCAGATACCAACAACAAATAAAAAAACAATAAATGCTATGGAAACAATTAGATCACTACTAGACATCCCACGCAACGTCCCAAAGCAAGAATTCCTCATAGAGAAACTTCTCGTATCATAATTTGAGGTACCAAAGTCTAAATTTGTGTGTGAAATCATTGGTCTCGATGATCCTTGGTATCATGATATATACACCTACTTGAGAATAGGAGTCCTCATTGATATAACCCTAAACCTTAAAAGAGAATTTGTCAAAAATTCATCCCATTTTATCATCCTAGGAGATACCCTATACTGTAGGAGCATTGAAGGAACCCTTTTAGGATTCCTAAATGGTAAGGAAGCTTTGATTTTCATAACCGAGGCACATAATGGCATTTGTGGTTCACATTCGAGTGGTATGACCTTGGCTAAGAAACTACTGAGGATTGGGTACTATTGGCCTACAATGGAAAGGGAAGCTCATGACTATGTCCAAAGGTGTTTGCAGTGTCAGTACCATGGGGATCTCATCCATGCACTAGCTCAGGAGCTCCACCCGATCATAACACCTTGGTCCTTTTCACAATGTGGGCTTGATCTCGTCAGAAAAATCACCCCCACCTCATCTAGTGGACATAAGTTCATGATCACCGCCACATAGTACTTCATGAAGTGGGTGGAAGCCATCCCCATGACCTATATCATATGAAAGTAGACATCCAATTTCATCCTGAACTACCTAATTTGCTACTATGGTGTCCCTCAAGCCATTATCTCAAATAATGGGACACCTTTCAAAAACCAGGATGTTCGAGACCTATGTCAAAAGTTCAATATCCAACATCACTTTTCCATTCCATACTACCCCCAAGGAAATAGCCAAGCTGAAGCTATGAATAAAACCATCTTAAAAATCCTTAAGAAAAATAGTCAATGACACTAGTCGTGACTGGCGCTTACAACTAAATCTCGCCTTATGGGCTTACCAAACAAGTATCCGCACACCAAAAAGTGCAACCCCATTTTCCCTGGTCTACAGATCAGAAGCCATCCTCCCTATTGAGATAAAGCTCCCATCCCTAAGGATATCATTGTAGAATCTCATCACAAATGAAGAATATCGGGCGTCACGGTTGAATTAACTGGAACTACTAACTGAGTGGCACATGGATGCCTTAAATCATTTGCAAGTCTACCAGAACCGTCTCAAGTGGAGCTACAACAAGAAGATCAGGATTCAGACCTTTCAAGTCAGAGAACTTGTACTTAAGGAGAATTAGAAAAATGTACCAAATTTAGATAGCAAGGGAAATTTTGAACCTAATTGGTTGGTACCATTCATCATTACAGCAAGCTACAATTCAGGGGCATATCAGCTATCAACGGCTGAAGGGGAACCTCTGCAGGAGCCTATGAATAGCTCCCATCTCAAAAAGTTTTATGCCTAGTCTTATGGGGTATAAAACCAAAAATCCAAAAATATTAAAATCCAAAAAAAAAGGTTGAAGTAGTAAAGAGAAGGATCATCCTTTAGTGAAAACCACTTTGGTGGCACTTTGGGCAAGTACCTTGGTGAAAACCTAGAAAATAGGCACCTTGTGTAAATAAGTACTTTCCATCCACCAAGATCTCTGTAGCTTGCTCTACATCATTCATCCATCATGCTTCCATCGCATCCTTCCATCACCCATCTGCATATGCATCATAGCTTGGTTCTGTTTTCGTGTCATGATCCCTCCTAGTACTACTCGGCCCATCCCCAAGGTTAGTTTGTCCTGCCTATATCAAGGTAGTCTATTGCATCACGCTGGGGGCATGTTCTTATACCTACATTGGATCAAATTCATGTATATTCTTGAAGTATCCCTTAAAATCCAAAAAAATCAAAAACATCAAAACATCCAAAAATCCAAAAATATCATAAAATTAGAAAATCCAGAAACATTCAAAACATATCAAAATAAAAAAAACAAGTCAAAAAGTTACAAAAAGTTAAAAACAGAGTCATCTTGTCGAACTACGAGTCTCTAAGCTTTGAACGTAGGAAAGGTTGATCTTTGATCATCCCCCAAGACACTTAGGTTAGTCCTTTAGGAGTTCGTCATAATAAACTAGCAGTCCATTTGTTCATATCTCATCAATAATCAAGTTTGTGTCAGTCAAACTATGTGGTCTTTGTGTGTATAACGTAGGCAAGTCTAATCTTTGATCAGCCCCTGAGGCCCCTAGGATAGGTCTTTAGGTTAGTCTCTTGCTCAAAATCTTAGAAAACACCAAAACATTGGAAAATTCCAAAATCAAAACATTTGTAAAACATCTTGAAAATACCAAAAAAAACCTCAAAACATTTCCAAAATTCAAAAAATATAAATATTTGAAAAAATCCATCTGTTCCCATCTCAATTTCACTTGCAATAACATTCACTCATAATAAATCAATCATCACCCTCAATCTTTGGTGAAACAATTAGAAACAAGTCTAGTATGGTCAAAAGTAGAAATTCAAACATCAAGGTCTCAAGTCTAGGTTAGTAAGTAAACAAGTTTGTCATCTCTTGGTACTAATAACCCATCATCTAGTTTATCCCAAATCATCTGATAACATCATGTAATAGGATTCATCCTTCCTACAATGGACATCAACATCAGGCATCACTGTAGTTTAGTCTTGACTAGAGGTATGAAGAACATTAGCTTGTTTATTTACTTGATCTATCTTGTTTGATTTATCTTATTGTGCTCATTCTAATGACCTCTCGATGATGTCTAAACAAAATGATTTAGAGAGAAAGGAATGGGGCAACAATCATTATCTTTTTATCTATTGTGCTTGTTGGATATTCTTGTAAAATAACCTTGTTCATGCCTACTTTGTTTGGTTTGTAGGGAGGGTGTTTTAGGTGTCTTGTTGACCACATAGGAAGGCTTTCCTTTCTATGTTTTGGTTTGAGATGTTTGGAATATTTGAATTGTATTTTAAATGAGGTTTCATATGTCAAGTGTGAATAGGAGCACTCCTATCTGATTGTCAAGTCAAAGTCCATCACACTAGGTGCAACACCATCCTTGTTCTTTATACCTTGATGCATCGTGCCTATGTGTGCTATCAAACATAAGGTAAGTAGCCCTTTTAAAATCCCAATTCTTGATAAGCATTGCATTGTCATCATTATCATCATCTCTAATAAATTCTTGTAGATCATGGACTTGTTGGATCTTCTTGTATTTATCTCATTTCTTCTTTCTTCTCTCCGCACTACCATGGTACCATGGTAGTTAATCAAAAACATCACCAATGCATCCATCCTGCATCCACAAACTATCAGCATACTACATATCATATAGGAAACATTGATCATCTCACATGCATTGCATTTCATCATTGCATAATATAGATTGGTTATTCTAAGCATCTCATAAACCATTCATTTGCTTTCATGGAATAATCATATAGGAATTATCATATCATCCACATATGTATCGTCCACTACATAGTCATATAGGCATCATTAGGTCATCCACGCATGTAGCATCATATCATACATGAAAGAGATAGTGAAAAAAAGAGAAGGGAATATGCCATAATATCTCATACATTTCATGATCATAACATATATAATCATCCATTAGGGGTATAATATAGTCTAAGCATTTTAAAAAATCATTTGCATATCATAACATTTGCATCCACATCATCATAAAAAGTGCATAGAAAAGGTATTGAAAAAGAAATACATCCATAAGCATCTGCATAAACATACATCACATCACATAATATAGAATCACATCATGTCATCACATCACATATAGAAGAGTACATGCACCCATCCATCATGCATAAATAAAATAGGACACATCATATAATGAATTGATCATATCATATATATAAATAATGTAACTGTGAGCATGCTTTTCAAAATCTGCAAACACTAATCTCAAACAAGGGTTAGTACCTACAAATCCTTCAAGAACACTCCTATGAAATACTTTGTAAATGTTCCAAAATGCCACAAAAGATAAAGGAAAACCACAAACATAATGAAAACATTCAACAAATTACCTATTCCATAGTGGATTGGTGTCACATGTGCTAGTGACCCTTTCCCAGCCCTTGATCAAAGCTCAAGATGATAAAATGCAAATGGAGATGATTGATTGAAATGGACAAGATCAAATCTCAAATGAAGAGAGTAACCTTGCATAAAATTGTGGATCCATGAATGAGAATGAAGGCCCTATTTTATAGATTTTCTTGATGATAGATTGGCCAAGATGGTGAATGTGGGACTAAAGATCCTCCAATGAGAAGATGACACTTGTCAAATGGTGAATGGTCAATGGTTGAGCAAGATTTGGGAAGAGTGCCCAAGAGAGGGAAATTTTGAATTCAAATTTGCAATAAATTTTGAGAGGGGGACAAGAAAAACAGCAATAAATGCCATGTTTGACTTGTCATGTTGAGGGAAAATGAGGTTTTAATAAATCATTAAAATTGATTTATTGTGCAAATGGAGATATCTAGATAATGCAAGTGGGGTGGGATTAACATTTAATCAGGGTTAGATGATGATGAGGCTGATTTAATGTTGATTAGATGATTTGACTTTCAAGACTTTGATAATTGATTTATTTAAATCAGAAAATGGTGGAATATGATTTAGGATTTGATTTAAATGGATTTTTGATTTATTATTAAAAGATTGATGATAATGCTCATTTGATTTTAAATAAATAACCTTAGGAAATGAGATTATTTAAATGAATGGATGAAGGTGATGAATGGATCTAATGCAACATCCAGTTCAGTTGATGAATGAACCTGATCAAATGCAGAATGTAAATTTTACATGTCTAAATTTTGCCTCTTTGAAGCAATATACTTGTTGCGTTGGTTCAAAGAATAAACTTGCTGCGATCGAAATTAAAAAATTTCTGATTTTTCGGATGCCCCAGTGGAAATAAGTACACTGGTACATTGCCCCCTCAAGAGATCGAGCGAAAAGATTCGATTTGAGGGTCGATCTTGCGATAAAGAGGTTCAAAATGGATGGTTATGGATGACGATGCAAATGAGATGATTTCAAGATGCTTAGAATAAAAATCTATATTATTCTAAACAACTTAAATGATGATATGATA
>VDFB02075321.1:126574880-126621885 GCA_007258455.2 Sequoia sempervirens | reverse complement strand
AAGCTATGGTGCGGATGTGAGTGGATGAGTGATGAATGGATATGAGATGGATGATGGAAGTGAAATGGAGGGATGGTGCAGATCAAGCCATAAAGATCCTGGTGGATGGACAGTGTTTATTTACATAAGGCGCCTGTTTGCTAGGTTTTCACCGAGGTACTTGCCCAAAGTGCCACCGAAGTGGTTTTCACTAGAGGACGATTTTTCTCTTTACTATTTTTTGATCCTTTTTCTGATTTTTTTTGGATTTTTTTTTGCTTTTTTGATTTTTTTGTTACCAGGCCTTTGTTTACCCGAGGTTTTCGCCGAAGTAACCATTTTTTTAGGACATTTTCTGATTTTTTTGGATTTTTGGTTCTATACCTTGGAAGAATTAGGCATAAAACTTTTTGAGATGGGAGCTATTCATTGGCTCTTGCAGAGGTTCCCCTTCAGGTGTTGATAACTGATATGCCCCTGATTTATAGCTTGCTGTGATGATGAAAGGCCCTAGCCAATTAGGTTTGAACTTGCCTTTGCTACTGGGATTTGGGACATTCTTCTGATTTTCTTTTAAGACCAGTTCTCTGACTTGGAAAGTTCTGCTTCTAATCTTCTTGTTGTAGCTTTGTTTGAGTCTATTCTGATAGACTTGTAAGTGATTCAAAGCATCTATCCTTCTCTCATCCAGTAACTCCAGCTCGTTTAGTCTTGAAACCCGATATTCTTCATCAGTGATGAGATTTTGTAGTGATATTCTGAGGGATGGGAGCTCGATCTCAATGGGGAGTACAACTTCTGATTTGTAGACCAGGGAGAATGGGGTGGCGCCAGTGGGTGTGCGGATGCTGGTTCGATAAGCCCAGAGAGTGGGATTATGCTGCAGATGCCAGTCACAACCTGCATCATTGACTATTTTCTTGAGGATTTTGAGGATGGTTTTGTTTGTGGCTTCTGCTTGGCCATTACCTTGGGGATAGTACGGGGTGGAGAAGCGATGCTGGATTTTGAATTTCTCGCACAAATCGCGAACCTCTTGGTTCTTGAATGGTGTTCCATTATCCGAAATAATGGCTTGTGGGACACCATAACGACATATGAGATAGTTCAGGATGAATTTTGAGATCTGCTTTCCAGTGACATAGGTCATGGGTATGGCTTCCACCCACTTTGTGAAGTACTCAGTTGCAGTTATAATGAATTTGTGGCCATTAGATGAGGTGGGTGAGATTTTCCCAATGAGTTCGAGTCCCCACTGCGAGAAGGGCCATGGTGTGACGATCGGATGAAGCTCTTGAGCTGGAGCATGGACGAGGTCCCCATGCTGCTAACATTGTAAACACCTTTTAGCGTGATCATGTGCTTCCCGCTCCATCGTGGGCCAGTAATACCCCAGCCTCAACAGTTTCTTGGCAATGGTTATTCCACTTGAGTGTGAGCCACAAATGCTGTTATGAACCTCGGTTAGAGCAGTTAATGCCTCCTCAACATTTAGACAGTGAAGTAAAGTACCCTCTATGCTTCTACAGTATAAGGTATCACCTAGGATGACAAATCTAGATGCTTTTTTGATGAAGGTTCATTTTAGGCTCGATGGTAGGTCAGCGGGTAAGACTCCTATTCGAAGATATGTATATATGTCATGATACCAAGGATCGCCAGGACCAATGATTTCACACACATATTCTGATTTCGATACCTCGAATGTGGGAACGAGAATCTTGTCGATCAAAAATTCATATTTCGGTACATTATGAGGGATGTCTAATAGAGACCCAATTGTAGCCATAGGCGTCAGCTGCTCTGTTGTTGGTTCTTGGAATCTGCTCAAATGTTATTTTGATGAAGGATTCTTTTAGAGTCTAGCAATTATTTGTATGGGGTTAGCTTGTCATCCTTTGTCTGATATTCATTATTGACCTGATTTATGATCAACTATGAGTCGCCATAGACCTTGAGAGCTATGATATTCCACTGCACTGCTATCCTGAGACCTATAGTCAAAGCCTCGTATTCTGCTATGTTGTTTGTGCAAGGGAATGCTAGATTGTATGATCTTGGTATGCAGTCCCCCTGTGGGGTGATGAAGAAGACACTAGCTCCTGATCCATGTTGTGTATATGACCCATCGAAGTATAGTTTCTAGTGATCAGCAATGTTGAGATTAAAGATGGATTCATCTGGAAACTCTGAGACAAGAGGATTCTCAGAATATATAGGTGCTTCTGCTAATTGGTCTGCAATAACTTGACCCTTGATGGCTTTTCTCTCAACATACTTGATGTCATATTCTGATAATATCATGACCCATTTTTCCATTCTTCCAGTTAACATTGCCTTGGATAAGAGATACTTAAGGGGATCAATTTTTGCGACGAGCTTTATTTTGTGTGCCAACATATAATGTCTGAATTTTTGGGATGCAAACACTACTGCGAGGCAAGCTTTCTCAATGAATGAGTAATTTAGCTCATGACCAACCATTGTCCTGCTGATATAGTAGATGGCCCTCTCTATTCCATTTTCATCATGCTGAGCTAGGAGAGCTCCAAGGGTTGCTGCTATTGCTGACACATATAAGATTAGTGGCTTCTTTGGGATAGGTGGAATTAATACTGGCGGTGTCAGTAGATATTCCTTGATTTTGTTGAATGCCTCTTCGCACTTGGTATCCCATTTGTATACTACCCCCTTGTGGAGTAGGTGTGAATACATATTCTGCTTGTCTACCAGTTGTGCTATGAACCTTCTAATGGATTGGAGCCTCCTTGGAGGCCTCTCAGTTGTTTTAAGTTCCTTGGTGCTTCCATCTCAAGGATTGCTTTGATTTTTGCTGGATCTACCTCAATACCCCTCATGGAGACTATGTATCCTAGTAATTTTCCTGATTGCATGCCAAAGACGCACTTCTTGGGATTTAGTCTGACCTTGTATTCCTCTAATCTGTCAAAGATAGCACTTAGGGTTGCTATATGATCTTGTCTTTTTCTTGACTTTGCTAGGATGTCGTGGGCAGTCTTCGACAATTTTGTGAATCATATCATGAAATATCAGTGTCATGGCCCTTTGATAGGTTGCTCCTGCATTCTTTAGGCCAAATGGCATCATGTTCCAGCAGTAGGTTCCCCATGGGCAAGTGAAAGTTGTCTTGTGTTGATCTTCTTTTGCTATCATAATCTAGTTAATCCGAAAATCCGTCCATTAACAATAGCATCTCGTGCCCTGCTGTCATGTCTACTATCATGTCGATGTTGGGAAGTGGAAAGTCATCTTTGGGACATGCTTTGTTCAAATCTCTAAAATTCGTGCAGATTCTGATAGCTCCGTCAGGTTTTGAAACTGTACCAAGTTCGATACCCATTCTGGATAATCAATTGGTCGGATGAATCCAACATCTAACAATTTTTTGAGCTCCATTTTGACTAACAAAGCAATTTGGGGATGCATTTTACGAAGCTTCTGTCTGATAGGTTTTGCATCTGGATACACTACTAGGTGGTGGACCACAATATTTGGATCAAGTCTTGGCATATCTGCATAACTCCATGCAAAGTTTATTTGTCTTTCCCTTAGGAATGCTGCTAGGAGTTCTTGCTCTTCTGATAATAGTGATTCCGCATAGAATGTTATGTGTGGGGTCTCCTCTGTTCCTAGGTTGACTGGGTTGCATTTTTCAGCCAAGACTGCTGACTTCTCTTGATGAATAGCTCTTAGGGGAAGATTGAATCCTTCATCCTCAGGCACCTCAGAGAGGTTTTCACCATTGGATACGTCCTTTATTTTTACTATTTTCTTGTCAGAGAGTGCCACGGTGTGGTTTTCACTCAAGGACTTGGATATGATTCTTAGTTTTTCACTTTTACGACTGAAAGATTCAATCGTTTCCCCGTAGTAGGCGTGTGTGTCTAACTCCATTATGAATCCTACCTTATGATCTCCATCTAGAATGTTATCCCTCAACCCCATGAATTCTGAGAGTGCTTCATCATTTTCGAATATATCAAGAACTAGTGGTCCTCGTTGGTCATAGTCGATCAATTGGGGGTAGACTAAGCGGATCTCATGATTTTGACTATCTGGTTCAAAGGATATGGTACTAATCATACATAGGGTGGTATCTTCGAATAACCTAGGTAGGTTGGATAAGGTATCTTCGTCATCACTACTAATGTAGGGCTTAGTGATAAAGTTATGCATGTTTGTCCCTATGGGTATTGGGGAGTGCACTTGTACTAGGACTGGCTGAGGAGAAACATTAGCGGCTCTAACCAGAGGACTTTGGCCACGTATGGTTATTCTCGGAGGGGTACATCCAAGACCAATATTTTTTATAGGTCACGTCTCAGGCATGATTGGTATTAAGAGCCCATTGTGATTTTGCCCCAATCTTTGATTTCGGTCATAGCCCATCGCAAGCATCATGTGCAGGCCTCTGCTTCTTTCATCCATTGGTAATTCAAGTGTCGGTCTTTCATCTTGATACAACATATTTGATGGATCTGCTTCTATTACCTCATGGCCAAGGTCTCCCCACCTTGTGAATTCAGGATAATTTTGAGGATAGGTTTGTGATGAGGGAGCTTGATTTTCTTGTGGGCGTCCTCGTGATCTTGGAGATTATGGTAACTCTCCTATCACAAAAGCATTGTTAGGGATCCTATAACTTCCACAACCATCCTCCTGGATGATGAGCTTAATATCGAATATGGTGGGAATGGTGGGTGTCTCTGTCGCAAAAGTGGACGTGAGAGTGGCGGGATCAATGTATGATGTGGATGGGCCCTCATCATTTTTTGGCACTTGGGGGATTTTGTAATATTTGGCTTCAAGGTTTTTGCAGTATGAAAACGGCTCAGGATCTCCATGGATAGTGACCTCTTGTCCATTATGTGTAAATTTTACACATTGGTGGAAGGTTGATGCTATGGCTTTCATTGCATGTATCCATGGGCGTCCCAGGAGAATGTTGTATGGTAAGTCGAGGTCCAGGACTTGACAGGTGGTTTCCATAAGCGTTGGCCCTACTTGGATAGGGAGCTTAATTGTACCTTGAGACACTCTTTCTTGGTCATCATATGCTCTGATTGTGATGCCCTTCCCTTTATCAATGGAATCTTCTGATATCTTTAACTGCTTGATGAGGCTAAAAGAACAAATGTTCAACCCTGCACCTCCATCCACCAGGACCCTTTTGATTTTGCTTTTGTTCACAATGACCTCCAAGTGAAGTGCACGATTGTGAGATGGTTGGGCCAAAAAATATTGGTCAGAAAATGTAAGGAGATTAGGTGTTATGATGTTTCCGACCATAGCTTGGAATTGTTCCGCATCGAGGTCTACGGGGATAGTAGATGAGGCTAATGCTTCCTCAAGAATCTTTTTATGCGCTGATGAGATTTTTTACAACTCCATGATGGAGATGTGTGTTTGCGTTCTTTTGAGTTGGTCTATGACATTGTAGCTATACGGAATGGCTCTTGATGTAGGGAATCTATTGGGTTGGGATGACCCTGCAATGGTGACTTTGCCGCCTCTTGTGGTGACTCCACAATCTTCGGCATGGGCGCCCTTGATGGTGATGACCATGCAGTTTTCATTGAGGTTGGCAACAACCATTTCGTATACATGATTTACACTGCCTTTTCCTTTATCCTTGTTATTCCCTTTGTTGCCATGATTTGGCATCGGATTCGTGTAGATTTTAAGATCCTGATTCCCAGTAGGTGCTTCCACATTTATGATTCTTTTGTCAATGAGATCTTGTATGATGTTCTTGAGTCTCATGCAATTATTTGTGGTGTGGCCTTTGATTTTGTGGAACTCACATAGTTGATTTTCATTGTACCAAGGAGGTTTGACATTAGGTTCTTGATAATTCTCAAACGTAGGAGCTTGAATGAGTTTTTCATCAATTAGCTTTTTCATGATGTCCTCAAGTGGTTCCCCCAAAGTAGTGTATTTTTGTTTGGGGTATGTTTTGCATTGAGGTGGTCCTCTTTGGTTGTTGATGTTATTGATGATGGGATTATTGTTGGGTTGGTATGTTGTGTGATGAGTGTTTTGGTGTTGTGGTTGGATTTGCAGTGCGGGTGTATTTTGGCGTGGACCACTAATGACCACCTTGGTGTCTACGACACCATCATTAGTGATATTTTTTTTCTCGCCCATGTGCGAGCTTTATCATTGTAGTTTGATGGTGGGTGATTTTTTTGTGATTCATGATATGATGTTGATTCAATGGGTTGGGTTGCAAGGGCTCTTTCGATGCTAAGCGCCTTTGAGATCAGTTGATCGTAGGTGGTGATTCCTTGAACCTTGAGGTGAAATGACAAGCAGCTTTTAAGGTTGGTAATGATTGTGCAGACTTGTTGCTCTTCTGGCATGGTCCATTTACTTTGATTGGCCTTGGATCTCCATCATTGAAGAAATGAAGCAAAAGATTCATTCCTTCCTTGTTTCAGAGCGTAGAGTTCTTCGAGACTAACATCCATTATAATGTTACATGCGTAGTTTCTAATGAATGCGTCTCTAATTTCTTCGAATGTCCTAATGCCTGAAGGTAAGCGAGAGAACCATTCTATAGCATCTCCTGCTAAGCTCCTAGGGAATAGCTGCATCGATAAGTATCGTCATATGCAACCTCCATACAATGAACCTGGAATTCCCTGATGTGATCTTCAGTGTTTCCCGTCCCTCGATATTTGTCAAATTTAGGGATCTCAAATCCCTTAGGGAATGGTTTCATGTCTAGGCTCCTATCAAATGGATAGGGACACAAGTTACTTTGCATTTTGGTTGTTCACCCTAATTGAAGATCGAGTACTTGTTGCGAGAGCAACTTGAATTGTGTCGTCATATCATTCTGAGGATCAGGGGGTGGGATGAATGTGTTTTGGGGTGTTGCAATCATGGTTTGGATGGGTGGGTTGGTTTGTGCATTGTTCAATGGTATCAGTATGTTGTGGTGAGCGAAGTAGGCTTCTACTTGCTTTTGGATGAACAATGCTTGTTGTTGCTTTTGTTGTTGTTGCGCTAGGATTTTTGCTTGTTGTTACACTTGTTGCTGTTCTAACAATGCTTGTTGTTCTGCTTGTTGCTGCGCTTGTTGCTGTTCTAACAATGCTTGTTGTTCTACTTGTTCTTGTTCCCACAACGCTTGTTGTTGGGCTGCCAATTCTGCTGCTTCTTACTGCTCTTGGTATTGCTCTAGTGCTTGCTGATATGCTTGTATTTGCGCTGCTTGTGTAAGAAGTTGTTCTTGTGCTTGTGCTTGTTGTGCTTGATATTGAGATTGCGCTTGAGCTTGGGCTTGCGCTTGTGTGGCTTGTTGTTGTAATAAAAGTTGTGCTTGAGTGACTCTTTGTGCTTGCAATGCTTGTGCAGCTTGGGCAGCTTGTTGTTGTTGCTGTTGCAATAAAGTTTTGGTTTGTTGTACTTGTTGCGCTTGTAATGTGGCTTGTGCGGCTTTGGCAGCTTGCGCAGCTTGAGCGGCTTGTTGCATGGCTTTTTGTTTCTGCACTTGTTGGTGTCCTCTTTGAAAAGTGGCTTGTAATGTTATGTTGAACTGGTTTGATATGGTGAACGTTGGTGGTGGTGGATTTGGAATGGTGGTAGATGATGATGTTGTGTTGATTATTTGGTTGGTGGATGGTGTTGTCATGTTGATTACGTGATTGGTGGATGGTATTGTTGATGTGATAAGTGGCATCGTTGATGTGATTGGCCCTTGAGAGACCATGCTTTGCAATGTTTTGGGGGTGTTTGATGATGTTGCCATTGCTTGTGTGTTTGTCATTTTTTGTTGTGATGTCAACAATAATCTTTGAGCATTTGGCAAAATGTTTTGATTGATGGTTGGGATAGTGGTTTGATTGATACTTGGTAGGGGAGGCAACCTCAAGCCAAGGAGTGATGTAGATGACAATGGTAGTGGTGGGATAGGTGGAAATGTGAGGGGGGTGAATCCTTGTGAAATTGTTGTGGTATCAAATATGCCCCCTTGTCCGAACATATCCCCTTCTTCTTGTGGATTTGTGAGAAGAGGTATTTGTGGTGATCTGTGAAAAGATGTTGATGATGGGTCATAATGTAAAGTGAGAGGAATATTTTGGTGTAATGGATTACAGAGGATGTTTTGTTCCACTGTGGTGTTTGCATCCAAGTTTTGGTTATTTACAAGGGGATGTGATTGAATTTTATTGAGGAATGTGTTTCCCTTGTTAACATTGGTTGAGTTGGAGCAAATGATGTTGTGATTTGCGGGATATTTTCCATGACGTTTTGAGATGGGGGTGTAGATGATATGGGGATGGTGGATGAGATTGGTGGAAAAGATGTCTCTACTATAGTGGTCACATCAAAATCTGAAGGCAACTTGGCCCCTTGTTTTTCTAGTTCAAGCATGTACAACGAAGGGTTAAGTCTCATCATGATGTTGATGATTCTATGGTTGTCCAGATTTTGGAACATTTCAGCTATTTCTTCGCGAGACATTCCAAAGGTGAGGTCTTCCCCTTGATTTTCTTCTTGTGGGTTTTGTGATGATGAGAGGATCAATGGATTGCTTGATTCTGTGAGATTCATTTCTGCATTTGTTTGGCTAAGGTCACCTGAAGCGGGAGTTTCTTTGTGGGCTTCCATACTCTTCTTGTATTGAGATCTCGTTAGAACCATAAAACAAGGATCAATCTTCGAGAATATGGGAGATGAATCTCTTGATTCCTTGGATTAATCTCTATTTTATGTTCCAAAGTGAAATTTTTAGGATGCTTTTTAGGATCAAATGTGATGATGATAAGATGGTGATGTTTAAATATGGATGTTATGGATGTTTTTGGCTTTTGATAGATCTTGAATAAAATACTAGGCTTTGGATTTTTTGATTGGTTTGATGTTTGGATTTTGAGATTTTGTCCTTGATCTTGATTTGGATTTTGATTTGGATTTTGAACAAAAAGAGCCCTAAGATGTTTGATAATGATCTAAAGGATAGTTGTGTTCAAAGGATGATGATTTGGATATGTGTGAGGAGAAGGATGCATCTACCCACACCTACCCAAACAAGATGATTGTTTCACTAAGTATATGGAGAAGGATTCATCTACATACACTAAGTTAGACAAGATGATTTGGATGACTTTGACTAAGGATATATGCAAAAGGATGCATTTACACATTCATAAACAAAGGTGTTTTGATAAATGTTTTCAAGGACTTGATCTCAATGATTTTGGATGATTGCTTGGTTTTGTCATAAAGCCTAGCACTTCAAGGATGATTTCAAGGTTTTTTCAAAAGATGACTTGTGAGATGATGTTTTGATGTTTTGAAAGATGGATGAAAGAGGTTTGATTTATTTTGATCCCTAGATGAACCTAAAAAGACCACTTTGTTTTCCTAGACCTAGGTATTGAAGAGCATGCATATGCTTCCTAAAGACCTTTGTAACCAAGGAATGATTTGAAAATTTTGGATTTCCAATCAATGATTTGTGCTTTTTGGGTTTGGAGTCTTCAACACACATGAAAGTTCATTTTTCTTATCTTTGTTTAATGGCTTTATTTTACCAAAAACACTCTCTTTGATTAAAGTTTCAAACTAAGATGTCCAATGTCTTAATTTCTTTAAACCTCACAAGATATTTTATGTGGAAATTCAATGAACTTAAGGCAAGGGTTTTCCTATTGTTTACTCAAAAAGACAAATTGAGGTATAATCCAATGCTTAGGAACCTCTACGGACATGAATCCGTAGGGAAAGCAGTAACATATGGATTGAGTCAATGGTATTTGTCTTCAAGAGGGTTTGAAATTTTGAGAATCATATTGAATGTTTGTTTGCAAAATGTTTTCAAATACAACACTGTGTTTTCAAACAAAAAATAGTTACAAGCCCTATGGATGTGTAAGACAATATTTTTTGGATTCCCACTTAGACAAGTCCAGCTACGCTTATCTCTAGCGGATGGTTAGATGCTTGACCCCACTGGCTCCCCTCCACGGCTCATTAACGTCAATCGGGGCAGCCAAGCATCAACACCCATGAAACTCCCATGGCATGCTTTCCATCTCTACTAGAAGACCGTAAGAGTGTGGGGTGGCTTCAGAACGACCGTTCTTACACCAACAAATAGATTAAGGATTTTGGAAAATTCTAGCACATGGGTTCTAGTAAGGACTTTCCATTCGTGGAGATTGACCCATACGGCAAGAGTCCCCTTTCGGATCCATCCTGTCGGAGCCAACCGCGTGATTATGGCATTTAACCAAAACCCACATTTATATCCCAGCTGGAAATACTCTTGGCTTTAGAGTGTTACCGGTTGAGTCATCCCTTGGGTGAGTACTTTTTCCCCAAGGCAGGCCATCTAAGATAAACAAAAGCAAGCAAAGACACAATCCGTAACTCGATCGATCTTTGATGGCACAAAGAAAGAGAATGTACGCGAAAATTCCCCTACTCACACTCGCACAAGATGTTCAATTTTTAAGCCCAAATCAAAGTGTTTCAAATCAATAAAATGTATTTTGAATGTTTCTCTTGCACCCTAGATCGCACGAAGCGCAAGGGGAGAGGATACGCACTCAAAAGACAAAATCACACAAATCAAGCACTTGTTCATTTTATACCATTCAAAGCAATTGTGAATTCATTTTAAGCACCAAATGAAATATGAAGATTGCTTGTTCAATTTTTAACCCAAAACGAACTCTAGTAAGTTTGTCCTAAGATTCGTTTTAAGCCCTTTGCAATGAAAATCAAATTGTTCATTTTAGACCCAAATGAAAATTAGTGTTCTAAAATAAAAAGATAAACAACTTCGTGAAGTAGTGTTAATCAACACTTAAAGTGTTAAAAAATACATTGTGTTTTCAAAAAAAATCATCCTCCTTTCGTTTTCATTTGCTAGCCTCCTCCTTGTTGAATTTTCACTTTTCTTGTACCTTGTGAGCATGCTTTTCAAAATCTGCAAACACTAATCTCAAACAAGGGTTAGTACCTACAAATCCTTCAAGAAAACTCCTATGAAATACTTTGCAAATGTTCCAAAATGCCACAAAAGATAAAGGAAAACCACAAACATAATGAAAACATTCAACAAATTACCTATTCCATAGTGGATTGGTGTCACATGTGCTAGTGACCCTTTCCCAACCCTTGATCAAAGCTCAAGATGATAAAATTCAAATGGAGATGATGGATTGAAATGGACAAGATCAAATCTCAAATGAAGAGAGTAACCTTGCATAAAATTGTGGATCCATGAATGAGAATGAAGGCCCTATTTTATAGATTTTCTTGATGATAGATTGGCCAAGATGGTGAATGTGGGACTAAAGATCCTCCAATGAGAAGATGACACTTGTCAAATGGTGAGTGGCCAATGGTTGTGCAAGATTTGGGAAGAGTGCCCAAGAGGGGGAAATTTTGAATTCAAATTTGCAATAAATTTTGAGAGGGGGACAAGAAAAACAGCAATAAATGCCATGTTTGACTTGTCATGTTGAGGGAAAATGAGGTTTTAATAAATCAATAAAATTGATTTATTGTGCAAGTGGAGATATCTAGATAATGCAAGTGGGGTGGGATTAACATTTAATCAGGGTTAGATGATGATTAGGCTGATTTAATGTTGATTAGATGATTTGACTTTCAAGACTTTGATAATTGATTTATTTAAATCAGAAAATGGTGGAATATGATTTAGGATTTGATTTAAATGGCTTTTTGATTTATTATTAAAAGATTGATGATAATGCTCGTTTGATTTTAAATAAATAACCTTAGGCAATGAGATTATTTAAATGAATGGATGAAGGTGATGAATGGATCTAATGCAACATCCAGTTCAGTTGATGAATGAACCTGATCAAATGCATAATGTAAATTTTACATGTCTACAGTAACTATCATGGTACAAAATCAAGATCAAGTGTCATTTGTATCTATCAAATGTATACAATGCCCATGAGGCTATAAAAAAGAGATCCCGTGGATCTCAGAAAGAACAGTGTCGATCAAGACTATGTGCTAGCTAGCCCTGGTGGCTTCTCGCCTCACCCGCCTACCTCTTAGCTCTGTCATATGTATGTTTGTATCTCGTCTACTGAGAAAACTTCACCATCGGATCCACCAGAGGCACTGCCTTCCGTTAATGTACTTTGTAGTACTCCACCTCCTGCATGGCCTCATAGTACATCCATGCTAGAATGGTCCTACCCTATGTTGCAGTTGTCATACTCTCCAGCTACTACCATCTACCCACCTCCTATGCCAGTTGCAGCTTTGTTGCCTATCACTGCTACCTCTCCTAATCTCACTTTGCTATAAGGGCCTAGACCTACTACCTTCCCTAGTCCCTCTCTATCATCAATGGCTACACATGTGCCTAACTATGTTGTATCAGAACATCTCTCTGATTAGGCTGAGGTGACAAAGGTGGTGGTGGTGGTTGATCTCTCTGTGGGAGCTATTAATTCCTCATGGGTGATTGTTGGTGTCTGCGAGCATCTCTGTTGATTCCCATCTCCTTGGTCTCTATGCTCTGGCTAGTGTGGAGGTGGTCCTCCTCCTCCTCTTGCTAGGACCTATACCCTCCTAGTCATCCTGCCTCAAGGCCTCCATCATGGAAGAACTATCCCTGGAATGGTCAATCAGACTAGAGGCCTGAACCAGTCATCATAGGAATGTGTAGTGCTTGGGTCTACCTACCCCTGATCATAGTGCTAGCTACCAGCTGTCTAAAAGAATCCACTGCATTTGATGTTGAGATCGTTTGACCCCATGTTGTGTCTCTGGTAGTCCTCACAAAAATGGCCACGTACTCATCATTTGGCCTATCCTGGACATCTCCTAATTGTCTGGCTACTCGATCAGGCAAGTAGCACTCAATAATTGTATGCTCACGTCCCTGCATGAGCCTATCCTACCTGGCATAGAACAACTATTAAACATTGTCATACCAGGCTAGTATCTGCAGCCAATGCCTCTAATTAAATGTTGTCATCTCATCAATAACCCTCTGCTAGTGAGGAATGCCAAGCTATCCTGTGTGGGTGAATGTAAGACCACCCCTGTACCACCAAACTGCTGGGTCTTTAGGCTCCACATTGACCACTATGACTCTTGGTTGAAGCATGGCTATGTACTCCCACACCCAAATATGCAAAGTGTGACTCCGACACCAATGGCTCTATTGTCATAGTACACATACTTGTGCAAATCATGATATAGTGAGGCCAAAATCACTAGTCCCCAAGCAAAGTAGCACCTCCTAAAGAGCATCCACTCCCAAGCTAGACCCCATCCAGGACTGAAGTATCACCCCTGCCGATCTAGAGCTACAAGCCCTGATATAATGGTTGCCACAATCAATTTAAATGTTGACACTCGACCTCTGTAGTACTTGAGATCAATCTGTCCCTTGGTGAAAACAATCTCATCCATCCCCATAATCTCATATTAGGCATTAGTACCAAAGTCCATGTCATATATCACCCTCTCACCATGAATGGGCAATCACAAAATTTACTAGACATCCTCCAATGTGACGGTTACCTTGCTAGTGGGAAGATGAAAGGATGATGTCTCACTATGCCATCACTCGACTAGCGTGGTCATCATAGCTAAGTGAGTCCTAATAGCGGGTGCATACGCAACATACCATTGATCAATCACTCCAAGGTGCTCCTAAAGCAACTGATGTAGTTTGGTCAATCTACCAAGCACCGAGGATCGGTGCTTGCGTGAATGAATATGCTCTCTATCCTCCTGCACCCATAAAGCCATAGCGTCAAGTTTTGTAAAAATACTAGGTCTCATTTGAAGTTTTTGCAACTGAAACAACAAAGGTGTCGCAATTTGGAAACACCAAATTGTGTTGCTAGACCCCCCCAAATTGTAAACTAAGTCATCGCATCATTGTTTAACCATGGACCTATTTGACCTAAAAGCTTAAACACCTAACCGGGGTGTGGTGGCACCATTTACATATGCGTCGGCCTTTGGAGTTTTCCCCCTAAATCCTAAACTATAATGCAGCATTGCAGGTCACAATAGTAGTGCTGTTTGAGGCCTAACATCACCAATTTAACCCTTCTAGCATCACTATATGGCGATGTTGGACAAGTTTGACTTTCAAAGTGTAATAAATGCTCACAAAAATTAAAATTACAAGCTGAGTTAGGATCACATACTAGTGTTCCTACACCTAGAAGTCTCTGGTAGACTCGCATTCACTCTGAAATGTATCAGGGAAGCACTCTTTGTGCCATCTCACACTAGAGTTTAAAAACAAGAAATTATGAAGGATAGAGTGTGCAAATGAATTGAAAGTGACCACTCAAGGGCTATGTAAGCATGAAAACTAGGGTTTCTTGACCATGTTTAGCCGTCAAACTAGGCTTTTGTGCCCCGAACCCCATTTCTACCAAACCGAGGCACATTTTTGGCATCCTAGAGCCTTTCTGGACCCATCGGGTAGATTGTCCTCTTTTTTTCAGAAATCACCCAAAAATCCAATTTTTTGTCCAATCTCTCAAGGGGGGCAATATACCCACATAATTCTTCCATTGGGGCAGCAGTGGGGCATTTGAAAAAATTAGAATTTTTTTTAATTTTGATCTTAGCAAGGTTATTCTTTGAATCAACACAATAGGTACATTGGTTCAAAGAGGGGAAAAATGTAGACACATAAATTATATTGATTGATCTTGTGCACCCGATCTTGATTTACTAACACCAGTTCTACCTTATAACAACTCCTTTACTAACCATTTAATTGAATAACCCTTATTTGATTAAATTCATCACATTTCATCTTTTAATTAAATAAATCAATTTTATCTGATCAAATCATTATCTTCTATTAATTAAATAAATCATTTTGTTTAATTAATCCTAATGTTCATCTTTTGATTAAATAAATCATTTTATTTGATTAAATCATATTTCATCTCCTTTAAATTAAATAAACTAACCTTTATTTGATTTACTTCTAACACCATCCCCATTTAATTAAATAAATCCAACTTTATTTAATTAAGTCTAAATATTCATTATTCCTCCCATTTTGATTTAAATAAATCTAAAAATATAAGTCAAAGTGTCAAATCAACTAATCTCCATCTAAGTTAATCAAATCATGATTAATCCTAACTCTAATCCATCAAATCCTCTAGATTTTGCAACTTGTGCAAGTAAATCAATTTAATTGATTTATAAATTCATCTATTTTCATTCAAAAGGGCATCAAGTTGGAATATTCTTCAAATTTGAATTCTCCCTCCCAAAGGCCTTATCCTCCAACTTGGCATTTATGACTCTTGCAAGTCCTTTTTCTTGAGCCAAGTGGCAATAACTCCTCTTCCACATCTTCCTCCACAAGCTAACTTTCAAATTTCAAATATCCACCTAATAGCATTTATGTGCACATTCATCAAAATGTGCACCTCTCTCCACTAGCATGTTGACAAGTGGCACAATTCCATTGGCTTATGTTTATTCCCACATTCATCCTTGTTGCTCATTCTCCCATCCTTCTCTCCTATAAATGGAGAGATCTTTTACTAATTTTGATTCACGACTTTATGCAAAGTCATTATCTACACATTTCATGCAAGTTCATCCATTGTTCATCAAGTTTTCATAATTTTTCATTCACCATAGTTAGGTTATTACAAATTTCATCAAGGAGCACCATTGATCATCTTCAAATCTTGCAAGGAATTGGGAAAGGGCTATTTTCCACATCAAAATAGAACCAATTCCCCCATGGGATTGAGAGTTTGAGCATTTGAATAGTGTAACTAAGGGTTAATTTAGGTTAGATTAAATCATATAAAGCATATAAAATAAACCCAAAGACCTATCAAGAACAATGAAAACTAAAAAGAACAATTATACCTGTAATTCGTAGGAGTTTCCATGATTCACCTTGATAGTACCTTCTAACTTGTTGATTTGTGTTGCCCTTAGATTTGACATGTGAGAAATCTGAAAATAAAGCCTATGTCCTACACAAGCTTTGAAGGATTTGAATCTAAATGCCTATGCCTATGTCTATGAAAAAATGACTCTAAAATGCCAAATTAATCTAAGTATTAATATGCCAGAATATTGTAATCTATGTGCATCTGTGTGTGTAATATGTCTGTGTCTGTGTAATCAAAAAATGGGAGGAAAATGGCATTTTATAGAAAATGTCATTTTGAATGGACGGGTGAGATTGAATTTTGACTAAGACATAAAATGAGAGGCCCATATTAAATATGATAATCCCTAATTAGGGTTAGGGCAAAGTCATTAATCGAGCGGTCGAGATGTCATCTAAGAAGATCGAATCAGTAGTGGAGAATAAATGAGGAAATTAATTTAAAAAATAAAGATTTTCAAAAATGAAGAAGATAAAGACTGGACTGAAGATCAATTTTGGAAAGGTGAAGAACTTGCCCGATCACTTGATTCTTGAAGGAAAGTTACCATTTTGGAATTAAATTAATTCCAAATGTGAATTTTGTGAAATAATAAATAATCGATTTTCAAATTATTTACCAAAATGGACAGTCAGTTAAGATTGAGATGACATTTTAAAAATGAGAAGAATATTAATTTAGGTAATTAAATAATTAAAGATAATTATTTAATTTAGCAGATAAGACTAATAATTAAATTAATTTATTTATTTTTTTAATTATGACAGTTAGTGACATATTAAATAAATAAATAAACTTATTTATTTAATAATCAGGAAGAAATGATTGAAGAAGGGTGATTAAATAAATTAAGCAATTTATTTAATTAAGGGAAGACTTAGACAATTATTAACGTATTTAATAAATAAATAGAATTTATTTATTTAATAATCATAAAGAATAAAATGACATGAATTAATTAAATAATTATGAATTATTTAATTAATAGTCGAATCTGGACCAAGGACATAATTAAATGTCATAATTATGCTAGGACAAAAGTGGTAAAAATAGAGCTTGCAGGCCTAGGTCATTTTTAGGTGTCTACATTTGCCCCTCTTTGTCATAATGTCGCTTGTCGCGTTGTGACAAAGAAACTAAGTCAAAAATATGCCCCAGTGCAAAATATGATGAGGAAGAATGACGAGGAGGGTAGTGGTGTGCCCCCTCGAGAGGAGAGATACGTTCCAAGAACACAGGTGTGCTCTCGAAATTGAGGAGAAAAATTAGAGTATGAAGAGATAAAGAAATGTTAGTGCAAAAGATATAGATGATGATATGGATGCAGTGCCTATATGAGACGGGCGAGAAAAGATGACAAGACTAAAGAAGATGCATGTTAGTTCTTAGACCAAATCCTTCAAAACATTGCCATAAGACTTTAATATTTATTGCTCTTAATCATCATTGGGCGGTAAAATGACACAAATGGACAACAAACACCATGATATAACGTAGACCAAGGTGTGCAAGGTCATCCATTTGAAAACCAGACATTCACAGACAAGGAATGTCCTAACTCATACTAAGGGCGAAGTTTCCCTAGTCTTTTTGTCAAAACAATCCACAAACAGCAGTCAAAGAAAATAAAATAGGCTAGGAGACGTCATCGCACCTCTAAATCCTTCATGGGACATCCTTGAGGTAGCTAGTAACAT
This sequence comes from Sequoia sempervirens, assembly GCA_007258455.2. NCBI lineage: Eukaryota > Viridiplantae > Streptophyta > Pinopsida > Cupressales > Cupressaceae > Sequoia > Sequoia sempervirens. The sequence goes on along the minus strand of VDFB02075321.1, from coordinate 126,604,277 downwards.
GACCAAAAAGACAAGACAATAAAAAAATAAGACAAAATATCCAAGATAATCAAAAGATAAGACAAGATAGACCAGAAAGATTAATAGCCATTTTATTTTGTTTGCCAATGTTCGTTTTCCAAAGATTGATTTCTTGTCGGTTTGACAGTTTTGATAGTTTAAGAGTTTTGCCAATTTGATAGTGTTGAAAGTTTGACGGGGCCTATTGTCAGGAAGGACACATCCTGAAAAAGGAAAAGGACATTTTGATGAGGTCCAAATCCAAGAAGGACACATCTTGAAGAGGACCAAAGAGTGACAAGACTGACATTGTTTTGACTAATATGTTTTGGCAAGTTAACTGATGTTGACTGTATGATTGATTGGACTGTGTTGTCTGATTTTGACCAATTTTGATGTTGACATTTCAAATGACTATCTTGTGTCTAAGTTTGACTATGTCTGATTTATTTGACCATTGTGACGATTGTGACAAATGGCATGATTTTATTTGGACCAACCTAAAAGGACTGACCTAATGTCTCAGAGACTCATCGATTGATAGCCTTGCCTACATAGCAAATGCACAGAGACAACGTAGTTCGAAAATGACATGGACTAACTAACATGACTGAATTTGACTCCATTTTTTTGGATTTTGACATTGATTTGGATGTTTTTCTATTTTTCGTCAGGACATTTTATGATTTTTAGGTCTTTCTTTAGGACATTTTATGATGTTTTTTGTCTTTCTTCATGACATTTTATGATGTTTTTGTCTTTTTGTCGTTTTATGATTTTTTTGGATTTTGACATTTAAGAGGATCATGACAAATGCATATGACTGATGCCTACACATGATAATCCAAGGAAAAACATGATTGTTCCCCTAGTCAAGCTGAATACCAATTGACAGGTGATGACAATGTTGTTTGACATGGGAAGGACACATCCTGAAACAATGTGAGGAAGATGATGATAATGTGACGAAAGTATGGCGGTCTACAGCTGGGCTAGGAATGCAATCAAGTAAAATTTTGGATAATGTGCTTGTATGGATTAGACTCGTTGCATTTGGAATGACTTGGTTAGGACTAGATGGGATGATGATTATCCTTAGACCGTTTGATAAGGGAAAGCCAAGATAGGTGACAGGCATGAAAGGATAGGGGGTGGCCTTGGTAAAGGATGGGAGACATGAGACTAATGGAATTGTCATATGATTTTCAAGGACTATGTCGTATAAGGACAATAAGACTATGACGGTCAATGACATGACGTTTCGTGAATCATGTATGACCGAAGGATAGACATGTCAAGATTTTTCCCAAAGCATGATTTATGTGTGCTAGTTTTATGTCAAGACCGAGGTAAGTGGGAATGATATGGAAATGATAGGGCTTAGATGGACGTCAATGTCATGGGGAAGGCATGGGAAAATGAGACAACTTGCCCCCAAGTATAAAATTCTACATAGACAATTTATTTTACACATAATGCCTGTTTGCCAGGTTTTCATCATGGTACTTATCCAGGGCGCCTGTTTGCCAGGTTTTCACCATTGGATGAAATTTTTCTCTTTACTATTTTCTTGACTTTTTGATTTTTTTGGTGTCACCAAGATGCCTGTTTGTTAGGTTTCCATCAGGGTGACGATTTTTTAATTTTTCAATTTTTTTTTTTTTTGCATTTCTGATTTTGTGGATAGCCTGGATGCTTTAGATGACCCTTGCCTATTCTGAATTCATTGATGATGTCGATGTAGAGATTGGTACCATGATATGCCAATAATGACCTTGCTGAAGGAGTTGTCTTGTGAGGATCATAGCGCTTGCATACAATTGATCGATGTCATTGTGATCCTTTCTGATACTAGAGTTGGCCTTATCAAAATACGCACATCACGATAGAGTGCCATGAGAGTCCTTGCAGTAAAGAGTTGCTACCAAGATGTGACGGATTTGTGACGTGGAATTTTTGGACTTTAGGTGAGATGTAGGGTTATGACGAATGATGGTAGATGTGGAAAAGTTGTTTGGACGTTTGGATGAATCACCTTTTATTCTCCAAACTTGGTATGGTGTATGATGTATTTTGGAGGGATGGTGTTTGGAACCAACAATTTTAGATGCCTTGTTTGCTGACCATTTTGAAGGAGGTGGACATTTGTTGTATGTGGGAGTCCTCTTGCCTTGTGGCTCCACATTGTGATTGACTTTTGTATTTGACTTGGTCTCTTTATTTGATCCATCTTTCTTTGGGATCCATTTTAATTTCATTTGTTCACTTGTCCTTTTGTTTGATTCAATGGCCTTTGACATTTGATTTTGATCTTTTGACTTGTAAGAGTTTTGTTTTTGTTGGTTCCAAAGAGAAGGTTTATTTATGATGGAATGACGGTTCATGGTGTGGGTGGAGGGGGAGTTGGCAGCAATCTTATGACAAGGATTTCTCATGGACTCCATTTTGACTTTTGTATCTGAAAAAGTTGCCCCCAGTATCGAGGAGGTACCACTGAAATCATTTGATTTGTTGTCTGAGGAATAGCCAAGACCTTGATGTCTGTAATTTTCCTGAAGCTGTATTGGTTCTAGAATGCCTTGCTCGTGTATGCCTAGTCCTTTGCCTTGATATTGCATGCTTTGACAGATTCTATTTGCGATGGGGTATTTGTTGTTTTGAAAGCAATATGCTAACCCATCATTAGGTATGTGGATACTGTCACTTGTAATATTTTTGTCTGCAAGAAAGTCTGCTCTGACAAAGATAGATGACCCTAGTTGATAAAGTGTCTTAGCTTCATTGTCATGTTGGACATATTCTTGACTGATATCTTTGGTTTGATCGTGTGACATGTTAGGTTCAGATGATTCTGTTGGTGCTTCCAAGGAAATGTCGAAGCCATCATTATGTTTAGTGTCATAGAGTCCAATGATTTTAGCTATAACTTGATCATATGCAAGAATGTCTCTAGTGGGATATTCTTGTTACGGAGGAATATCGTCTATGCATCCTATGGAGGCAAGTGTCTCATCATGGGGAGTGTCAATAGTCGAGGCTTGTATAGGGTCATCAAGTGTTTGATCATGAATGGCATGAAGGTCAAGGAGTGGATCGTTTTGGACTTCTTGGTCAATGGTAGGGTCTTGGTCGAAGATGGGGTTGTCATGGATTTGGACTTCTTGGTCAATGATGGGGTCTTGGTCAAAGATGGGGTTGTCATGGATGATATATTTGGAAATAGAATTGTTGTTCAGGAGAGGTGTGTTTTGGATGTCCTGATTGTCTTGAAAGACTTTATGGATGGACTGAAAGATAGGGTCATGGGATGGACTACCTTGTTCTTGACATGAGAGTGACGTTATAAGGTCATGCTTTGAAATTTCATTTTGACATTTATCCTCAAGTCTATTAAATGGGATTTGACTTTGGACTATGATAGAATTTTCATGACTAGCTGTGGCTTGTGAGGGGGTGACTTGAAAAGGATCAATGAATGAAGGACTAGGATAGGACGTGGAGACTTGTGAAGGATAAGGGTATGACGTGGGGACTTGAACTTGGTATGACATGGAGACTTCGAGTGGATTGGTGTGATATGATGTGGGGACTTGGCATGAGTTGGTAGATGGTTGATAAGGGATGCAGACTTGGACAGGATTAATAGGTGAAGGACTAGCATATGATGTGGAGACATGGAATGGACTAGTGGACAGTTGGTTTCCCTTGTCAAGGTTAGGATAAGGGTAATAACTGGACGTTTGTTGGGAATTCATGGTAGGATTTGTGTTAAGTGACTGTTGATGGTGAGGATAGACAAATGGAGGTCTCACAGTATTTATGTCAAATTCGTGTGGTAACTTAGCCCCTTGTTCCAAAAGTATAGCTAAATATTTTTGAGGGTCTTGTAAGACTAAGTTTTCTACAAAGGAGGCTATGTCAGGATTTTGTGCTGCAGCCTCTAAGTCTTTGACATATACTCGTCCATTCTGGTCTCTTTTTATTAATGGCTCAAAAATGTTTTGTGATGAAGATGGCATGTTCATGTTGTGAAATGGGTCAGAAAAGGTCCAATGTTTGTTCGTGTCATAAGTGTTATTGTTGATGTTGGGATTGGAATCTTGTCTAAAGTCTGCCATTTGCCATTGTTGTCTTTGAAGCCTAGTCTCAACCGTAAAAGGGATTTGCTCAAATGATGAAAATGACAACTAAATGTGAGGATGATGACAACCTATGTTTTTTGGATTTTCAATAAGGATGAAAATGCAAGACTATGTTTCCTAAAGAAAATGGCTAATGTCGAGTAAGATGACAAGTTATGACAAATTTTTTGTATTTTTGGAATAAAGGATGACAATGCAAGGTGATGACTAAAGAAATGATTGATGATGAGGTTGTCAAAGCCAAAGTGCCAAATGAGGACTAAGATGATGTTTGACTAAGGACTTAATGTTATAAATGCAAGGTCTAGGTTCAAAATGATGACTAAGATGAACAATGCAAAGTCTAACTTCAAAATGAGGATTGAGATTATTTTTTGATGTTTTGTTGAAAATTCTGAGTTGTCTAAGGTTGATTGTTTGTGTCCAGATTTGTGAATGTTGTGTATATTGTTTGAAAATCTAGAAAACACTTGACAAACACAATGTTTTGAATGTAAGCAAGCACACATAAGACAAGTACAATCCTAAAAGGCCAAAAAAGCCAAGGGTTTGTATACTTGATATAGCCCACCGATATACCCCAGATTGGTGATAAACACCTTTCCTTCTCGAGAGCGGATAACTTAGAATTTTGGTGGAATTGGCTCCTCTCCACGGCTCATTAACGTCATTCGAGCACACCAAATTCAAATTTGTTGGGTAATGACTTCCCAAGAACTGCTATCTCTACTCAAGGGGATCAGTAGTGAGTGTCTTTGGGCATGATACTGTACCCTACACTATATCAAGCAACAGCCAATAGAACAGTTGGACACTAAAACAAGAGGTTTTTAATACGGGCATTTCATTCGTGGGGCATGATCCATGCGGCGAGAGTCCCCTTTCGAATCCATCTTGTCGGAACCACACTTGTGATTCTTGAGTTTATATACCGGCTAAAAGTCCCTCGGGTTCAGGGTGCTACCAGTCTAAGTCGTCCTAGGGTGAGTACTTTTTCCCACCAGAACAGGCCCAAGTTCTAGAGTTAGTAACCGTTTCTCTTACACCCAAGATCGCCCGAAAGTACAAGGGGAGAGAATACTCTGATATACTAAGTCATAGGGTTAAAAAAAGAAAGAAAGAATGTGTCTAGTTTTCTGATCACCGAGTTTTCACAAGGTGAGAGCATACTCACCTACCATTTGCAAACACAGTCATGCAAATTAGAAAACATTGTTCTTTTTAATTGCACTAAAAGTAAGTATGTATTAATCTAAAAAAAATACAAACACAATGTTTTAGTGTTTATTTCTTTGACATTCGAACCTGCAAGACCACGAGTTAGAAGTTTGAATTTGTCTTTGACCCATGATAAGTAACCGCCAAATGCTGCCAACAAAGATTAGTAACCAAAAATAAATAAAAATTTAATGATAGTAGCAAATTAAAACAACGATAACTTGCTCAAAACTTAATAAAAATTTAAAGCATAGATATCTATGGAAAGCTAAATGATAGACCTTCAAAACCCATAAAATGTTTTCCACGATTCTGCAAAAAAGAAAACATTATAGGCAAAAGAAAAAGCGGGTTTTAAAAGCTAGATTAAAAAAATAGTGATCACTAAAATGGCCATAACTTTCTCAAATCTTAACAAAATTTAAAACCGTTTGAAGTTATGGAAAGCTAAGAATGAGATCTACACAACCCAGAAAGAGTTTTAAAATATTATATTTTCCCATTTTTTTGTGCTCAGAAGAAGGTGACGGGATTTTGTATGACTTCTTGGCTGTAACCTACAAAACAATGAAAACAAACAAGAAGAACACACAAATATTTCTATAGAATGTCGGGTTCACCAATGTAACTGAGGGTAATATTTTGATTTTGATTAGAGTGTTAATAAATCAATGAATGACTAAAACCCAAAGCAATTACAAAGAACAAAGGAAGAAAACGTAAATGAAACAAGTATACTAGATAGTTGTTGAAGCCTCCATGATTCACCTTTGTAACACCTTCTAACTTGTTGATTTGTGTTGCCCTCAGATTCGACGTGCGAGCAATTTGAAAATAAAGCCTAAGTCCTACACAAGCTTTGAAGGATTTCAATCTAAATGTCTATGCCTATGTCTATGACAAAATGACTCTAAAATGTCAAATTAATCTAAGTATTAATATGCCAGAATATTGTAATCTATGTACGTCTGTGTGTGTAATATGTATGTGTCTGTGTAATCGAAAAATGAGAGGAAAATGGCATTTTATAGAAAATGTCATTTTGAATGGACGGGTGAGATTGACTTCTGACTAAGACATAAAATGAGAGGCCCAAATTAAATCTGTTAATCCCTAATTAGGGTTAGGGCAAAGTCATTAATTGAGTGGTCGAGATGTCATCTAAGAAGATCGAATCGGTGGTGGAGAATAAATGAGGAAATTAATTAAAAATTAAAGATTTTCAAAAATGAAGAAAATAAAGACTGGACTGAAGATCAATTTTGGAAAGGTGAAGAACTTGCCCGGTCACTTGATTCTTGAAGGAAAGTTACCATTTTGGAATTAAATTAATTCCAAATGTGAATTTTGTGAAATAATAAATAATCGATTTTTAGATTATTTACCAAAATGGACTGTCAGTTAAGATTGAGATGACATTTTAAAAATGAGAAGAATATTAATTTAGGCAAATAAATAATTAAAGATAAATATTTAATTTAGCAGATAAAACTAATAATTAAATTAATTAATTTATTTATTTAATTATGACAGTTAGTGACATTAAATAAATAAATAAAACTTATTTATTTAATAATCAGGAAGAAATGATTGAAGAAGGGTGATTAAATAAATTAAGCAATTTATTTAATTAAGGGAAGACTTAGACAATTATTGACGTATTTAATAAATAAATAGAATTTATTTATTTAATAATCATAAAGAATAAAAGGACATGAATTAATTAAATAATTATGAATTATTTAATTAATAGTCGAATGTGGACCAAAGACATAATTAAATGTCATAATTATGCTAGGACGAAAGTGGTAAAAATAGAGCTTGCAGGCCTAGGTCATTTTTAGGTGTCTACAAATAGGATTTAGATTGCTTTCACTTGTTTTCTTTTCTTCATTTCTTGTTCATCATGCTTCAAATGAATCTTATGGAGAATGATAGTTTAGATTTGTATAATTGACTAACCTTGTGTTGTTTGTTCATGTTTGTGTAGATCTAGATCTACCATTCACGAAATGTATTTTATAACACCTTTACAAGAAATTGTTAGATGCATTTTATTCAGTTTGCAAGGGTCCAAGACCTAATGTGGATGTGTAAAACAACTCACAACACTAAATCAAGGAATCATTAAGTCCAACTTTTCATCAATTAATCTCATATCAAGCAAGAAAAAAGGGATACTTTTTCCATGTCCACACCATCATAGGGCTGCAACATTGCACTTCTACATTATTCTTTTCATTTTCCTTTTTTCCAAACCTATGATTTTTCTCTTATGTAACTTGCTTCTTCATTCCCAAGCTTTCCTCAAGGGCATCCAATCTCACTTCTATCTTCTTCAACTTTGTAATGAGATTCTTTTCTCTCACATTTTCCCAATACTCTTCCCAAAATAATATTCTCATAGGTCTTCCAATGACCCATCTTGTCTTCTTTTTCAAATTCATTTTAGAGACTCTCAAGTCCCTTTGCAATTACAAGTACTCCTTGCAACAATCCCTCACTCACACAACTATCCTCTACCCAAAAAAGAATCTAGACGATGCTTCTTCTACCCACCCTCTCTCAGTGGAGGAACTCTACACCATCTACCCAACTTTATCTCTGTTGTAGGATAGTAGCCATAGATCCTCTTTCATGCCTACAACATACTTTCTAACAACTCTCTTCCAACTTCACCGCTTCACTATTCACCAAATTAAAACAACCTCTTGCAAAAAAATCATACTCACCACATCTCACACCCCAACAAGAGAAACCTACTCTACTACCATCTTTAATGCAATACAAGGATGGGGGGTTTTTCCAAACAACCCATCCAAGCAGCCATAACACCACCAACAACCTTATTTCAAAAAGAGAAAATATTTGCAGCAAAATTTTAATGGAAAATATAACCTTGAATCATCTTCATTCAAATTGAATAATTTTACTTTTACATACAATGTGTAGCCACAACAACAACATATGCTATTGGAAAACCATAGGTTAAACTGAAATCAATTCTATAAGCAAGAATCACTATAACTCCACAAACCTGTCACTTTCTTCTTACCATTACTACCATTAATTCCTCTAAATATTCTAAAATGGTTTCTAGGTTTTATGTGCCTCCTTCCCAACTTTCCAGATCATTTTGAATTTCTTCATTTTATTATCATATGAGAAATTTATTCCCTTTTTTATGAGACTGGTCCTCTCAGTTACAACTTCTGACCATCTCCTCTCCCAATGAAACCTTCTAAATGCCCATCACTCCTTTCTTGGTGTGGGTTTTCTCTTCTTCTCCTGCTGTTATTCCTTTCCTACAATATTTTAAATGTCTTTTTTAAAAATTTCCTCCATCATCATTCCACTACCTCAAGCACTTGCACCAAGATGATTTCAACACTAATGGCTAACAATTTCAAATTTTTGGGAGTTATAAATGAATAAAATATAATATCTCCCAACCTAACTATGGGACTTTGTTGCCAAGTATAATCTACTTTTTTAACCAAATTAAATTATTTTACAATTGAAATTCATGCCAAAAACAAGTGTATGGAAATGGGTCCCTTTCAAGATTGTTGAAGGAAGAAATATTAAGAAATAAATTATGCCTACAAGACAAACATCACACCAAAATTTAGAAAAATAAAATAAATTTCTTTTTTGGTGTGCAAGATTTCTTGGTACCTCTAGATGCTCCTACATCAAACACCTGGGGTAAGAATAAATGTTCCATGAGTCGGACCTCATGAACGTTTAAAAATCTAGTGCTTGTTCTTCGACCATGTTTCCTTCTTATCTACCTATTTCTTTTTCTTCACCCGGCTCTGAAACTTCCTATTTCCTTCCTTCATCCTTCCTCTCTTTCTTCCCCTCATGAAATTATTTTCACTATACTAAGATTCTTCTTGCCACCCTAATTCTTTATTATGAACATTTGCATACAAATTAGCATTAACAAATTCAAAGAAATCGAAGAATTCCATTTGTACTTCTTTCTTACCTTGTCTTCCTTCATTCTCACATTCTTCTATGTCAATAAAATTTATCATACCTTTTTGTTTTTCAGTTTGTAACATGTTATTGTTTCCCCTAACCATTTTTCCCATTTCACTTTTTTTCACCATTTTATCACAATACAAATCAACTTTGACATCAGCATCACTAAATTTCACAAAATCATCAAATACTCTTATTTTCTCCCCTTTCACTATTAGTACATCGTCAATTTTAGTAGTCCCATCTCCATTCATATTAACCATGTCATTTTTATATAAATCAACTTCCTTTTTATCATCAAAGAATTTTGAAAATTGAAACTTTACTTCTTTGTCAACTGCAAATCTTACTTCACCTGTTGTCAATGTTATCCACTCCCTTTCAACTGCTGCAATTTGTAGTAACATGTCATCTTATTATTTATTTTCAACTGCTCATTCACTTTCCTTTACCTCTTCTACATACAAATAAACATTAATAATTTCTTTACAAAATTCAAATGGAGATAATACCTCTATTTTTTTTGCTACAACTTCTTTTCTTAAGCTTGAAACTTCATTTTCCTTTTCCTTTTTTTCCTCAACAAGATGCACATCTACTACTACCTCTTTCTTTCTCCATTCTTTCCTTGTGTCTTTCTTCTTTTCTTGTTTTCTTTCATCTACATTTGTGTGGGCTTCTCCCACATGAATTTCTTTCCATACTCTTTCCATCATAGGGCTGCAATATTACACTTCTACATTATTCTTCTCATTGTCCTCTATGACAAACCTCTAATTTTTCTCTTTTGTAACTTTCTTCTTCATTCCCAAGTTTTCCTCAATGGAATCCTATCTCACTTCTACCTTATTCAACTCTATAATGAGCTTCTTTTCTCTCACCTTTTCCCAATACTCTTCCAAAAATAACATTCTCATAGGTCTTCCAATGACCCATCTTGTCTTCTTTTTCAAAGTCATTTTAGAGACTCTCAAGTCCCTCTACAATTACAAGTACTCCTTGCAGTAATCCCTAACTCACACAACTATCCTCTACCCAACAAAGACTTTGTAAGATGCTTCTTCTACCCACCCTTTCTTAGTGGTGGAACTCTACACCTTCTATCCAACTTTATCTCTATTGGAGGATAGTAGTCACAAACCCTCTTTCATGCCTACAACAAAGATACTTTCTCACAACTCTCACTTGTAGCTTCACCACTTCACTATTCACCAAAACAAGCTCCTACAACAAACTCATACTCAACACATCTCACACCCCAAAAAGATCAACCTGCTATGATACCATCTAATGCAGTACAAGGATGGGGGGTTTTTTCAAACAACCCATCCAAGCAACCATAACACCACCAACAACCTTACTTCAAAAATTGAAAACATTTGCAACAAAATTTTAATGGAAAATATAACAAATCTTCTTCTTTCAAATTGAATAATTTGATTTTTATGTACAATGTGCAGCCAAACAACAACATATGGTACTAGAAATCCATAGGTTAAACTGAAATCAATTCTACAGGAAACAATCACTACAACTCCACAAACCTATCACTTTCTTCTTACCATTGCTCCTTCATTCCTTTGAATATTCTAAAATGGTTTTTTGATTTTATGCACCTCCTTCCCAACTTTTTAGATCATTTTGTTGTTGTATGAGAAAGTTAAGCCCTTTTTTTATGAGGCTGGTCCTTTTCATCACGGCTTCTGACCATCTCCTCTCCCAGTCAAACCTTTTGAATGCCTATCACTCCTTTCTTGGTGTGGGTTTTCTCTTCTTTTCCTACTGTTATTCCTTTCTTGCAATATTTTTAATGTCTTTTCTAAAAATTTACTCCATCATCATTCCACTACCTCAAGAACTTGCACCAAGAAGATTCCAGCACTAATGGCCAACAATTACAAATTTTCAAGAGTTACAAATGAATAAAATATAATATCTCTCAACCTAGCTATGGGACTTTGTTTCCCAAGTATAATCTAATTTTTTAACCAAATTAAATGATTTTACAATTTAAATTCATTCCAAAAACAAGTGTATGCAAAAGGGTCCCTTTCAAAATTGATGAAGGAAAAAAAATCAAGAAATAAATTATGCATGTACCAGACCAACATCACACCAAAATTCAGAAAAATAAAATAAATTTCTTTTTTGGGTGTGCAAGATTGCTTGGTACCCCTAGATTCTCTTACATCAAACACCTAGGGCAAGAAGAAATGTTCCATGAGTTGGAGCTTATGAAAGTTTAAAAATTCGATGCTTGTTCTTCAACCATCTTTCCTTATTATCTACCTATTTCTTTTTCTTCACCCTACTCTGAAACTTCCTATTTCCTTCCTTCATCCTTCCTCTCTTTCTTCCCCTCATGAAATTATTTTCACTATAACAAGATTCTTCTTTCCACCCTACTTCTTCATTATGAACATTTGCATACAAATTAGCATTAACAAATTCATAGAAATCAAATAATTTCATTTGCACTTCTTTCTTACCTTGTCTTCCTTCATTCTCCATTCTTCCATGTCAATAAAATTTATCATACCTTTTTGTTTTTAAGTTTGTAACCTGTTATTGTTTCCCCTAAAAAAATTTCCCATTTCACTTTCTTTCACCATTTTATCACAATACAAATCAACTTTGACATCAACATCACTAATTTTCACAAAATCATCAAATATTCTTATTTTCTCCTCTTCCCCTATTAGTGCATCATCAATTTCAGTATTCCCATCTCCATTCATATTAACCATGCCATTTTCATATGAATCAAATTCATTTTTATCATCAAATAATTCTAAAAATTGAAACTTTACCTCTTTGTCAACTGCAACTCTTGCTTCACCTGTTGTCAATGTTATCCACTCCCTTTCAACTGCTGCAATTTGTGGTAACATGTCACCTTCTTCTTTATTTTCTACTGCTGCTTCACTTTCCTTTACCTCTTCTACATACAAATCAACATTAATAATTTCTTTTCAAAATTCAAAAGGAGATAATACCTCTATTTTTGCTGCTACAACTTCTTTTCTTATGCTTGCAACTTCATTTTCCTTTTCAATTTTGTCCTCAACAAGATGCACATCTGTTGCTACCTCTTTGTTTCTCCATTCTTTCCTTGTGTCTTTCTTCCTTTCTTGTTTTTTTTTCATCTACATTTGTGTGAGATTCTCCAATATTACTTTCTTTCCATGCTCTTTCCATCATAGGGCTTCAACATTGAACTTCTACATTATTCTTTTTGTTGTCCTCTTTGCCAAACCTCTGATTTTCCTCTTTTGTAACTTGCTTCTTGGGCATCCAATCTCACTTATATCTTTTTCAACTCTATAATGAGCTTCTTTTCTCTCACCTTTTCTCAATAATCTTCCAAAAATAACATTCTCATAGGTCTTCCAATGACCTATCTTGTCTTCTTTTTCAAAGTCATTTTAGAGACTCTCAAGTCCCTCTGCAATTACAAGTACTCTTTACAATAATCCCTCACTCACACAACTATCCTCTACCCAGAAAAGACTCAGGAAGATGCTTCTTCTACCCATCCTCTCTTAATGGAGGAAATCTACACCATCTAGAAAGCTTTATCTCTATTGGAGGATAGTAGTCGCAATCCCTCTTTAATTACTGCAACAAACATACTTTCTCACAACTTTCGCTTGCAGCTACACCGCTTCACTATTCACCAAAACAAGCTCCTAAAACAAACTCATACTCAACACATCTCACACCTCAATAAGATCAACCTACTCTAATACCATCTAATGCAGTACAAGGATGGGGGTTTTTTCAAACAACCCATCCAAGCAGCCATAACACCACCAACAACCTTCAAAAATTGAAAACATTTGCAACAAATTTTTAATAGAAAATATAAAAAAATCTTCTGCATTCAAATTGAATAATCTGATTTTTACATACAATGTGCAGCCACAACAACAATATATGCTACTGGAAATCCATAGGTTAAACTCAAATCAATTCTACAGGAAAGAATCAAACTCCATAAACACGTCACTTTCTTCTTATCATTGCTCCCTCATTCCTCTAAATCTTCTAAAATGGTTTTTTGGTTTTATGCACCTCCTTCCCAAATTTTTAGATCATTTTTAATTTCTTCATTTTGTTACCATATGAGAAATTTATGCCCTTTTGTCATGATAATGGCCCTCTTAGTTATGGCTTTTGACCAACTCCTCTCCCAATCAAACCTTTTGAATGCCTATCACTCCTTTCTTGGCATGGGTTTTCTCTTGTTTTCCTACCATTATTCCTTTTCTACAATATTTTTAATGTCTTTTCTAAAAATTTCCTCCATCATCATTCCACTACCTCAAGCACTTGCACCAAGAAGATTCCAGTACTAATGACCAACAATTTAAAATTTTTAGGAGTTACAAATGAATAAAATATAATATCTCCCAACCTGGCTATGGTTCTTTGCTTCCCAATATAATCTATTTTTTAAACCAAATTGAATGATTTTACAATTGAAATTCATGCCAAAAACAAGTGTATGGAAAAGGGCCCCTTTCAAGATTGTTGAAGGAAGAAAAACAAAAAAATAAATCATGCCTGCAAGACCAACATCATGTAACCAAAATTCAACAAAATAAAATAAATTTATTTATAGGTGTGCAAGATTGCTTGGTACCCCTAGATGCTCCTAAATCATGATCATATGAGAGGATGAAACTTTTTCTATAATGAAAATCAAACATAAGTCCATAAAGATTATTCTCTTGTGATAAAATGGAATAGGGTGAGGGTGAAAAATACCCCCAATCCATTCCATAAAAATAAAAGTGATATCCAAATACAAGGGGGACTGTTGGAAAAACAAGGATAGACAATTGAGAGGTAGGAGTGAATCAATTGTCACAAAATATTTAAACTTTTCAAACTTAATTTAACTTAATCTTAAATTTGATGAAAGAACAATTAACCATAAACAATCAACACATCAAAAACACATAGAAAACCAAGATTTCTACATGGAAACCCTATTAGGGGAAAAACCATGGTGGATGTCAATCCACAATATTATACCCTATTAAAAGTATAATGAAGAATATTGTGAATGCACATGCATTCAGGCACACTGCCTAGAGCTCACTGCCCAAAGAAGACACATGTCTTAAAAAAATTTGGATTAGATCTGCAAGGTATGAACTAAGAAAATAGCTTCTACAAAAGTTTGATTACAATTCAGGTTAAGCACAAAAACACTACTTCACACTTCGCTCAAACTTCTTCACACTTTGCTCTGCAATCAAATGATTAGATCACTGTTTGCACACTTACACTCTCTCTAGCTCTTCACACAAGTAACCGCTCTTATATATCTGCAACATGGATTTACATCAACAACTTTGTTAGCCAAAATATGAATCATATACACAATGTCGGCCCAAATTTACAAGTAAATTTTCAATGTGAATCAAACACCATCAGCCACAACATAATGAAGACTTAAAACAATATCCTTGATCATGCCAAACATTCAAATTTTAACCTCCAAGGATCCACAACACATTACAACCACCATGTAATCCAAGAACATAAAAACCCGAACAAACAAGGGAAAAATCACCAACCACGAGCACACGATCAACACAGATGTACAACAAAGATAGAGAATGATCTAGAACCATCCAAAAACATCAAAAATCATCAGAGAAGAATCCTCAACAACTTAAATTAGTAGAATCACATCAACATCAATCAGGAACACTAATTGAAGCCACAAAAAAACTGTCAAAACACAACTATTCATAAGAAAATCAAATCTTCACACAGATCTCTAAAAATTTTGATAGATAAACTAGATATACTCATAAATAAACCCTTTAGTCCACAATGACTGATCATCAACATACTAAGCAAGACACCTTCATGACCTTCACTATTACACTATCAACTTACAACTCTTTCTTTAAGAATTTTCTCAATATCCTCAACATATACAACCTACAATACATCAATGCTAATAGTGTTGACATCAATGACAACCACATATTAGCAACACAACCACAACATCCAACAATCTCCCCCTTTGGAATTAATGGAAACACATGATGTGAAAAATACCATCAACACAACTACACTTACTCCCCCTTAGGTTTTGACTTTTCTCCTCAATTCTTCTCTTCCAGATAGATTTTTCACATTACTCTTCTCCCTAAAATATTTTTCACATTGCTCTTCTCCCCCTTTGACATCAATGACAAAGATAGACATTATCTTTCCACATACAAGCTCTGAACCACATATTTGCACATTTGACTACTCCCCCTAAGTAGTAGCCACAAAAACATCAATCCAGATTAAAATATAGCTATGAAGCATGCGAATTGATGCAAGTAAATATGACTCTAGTTCATATCAGGAGGGATAATCACCCCTAGCATCCCTATGAGATACTCAAAATTATCCTTTGGAAATGGCTTGGTGAAAATGTTTACAATCTATTCTTTGGTAGGCACATACTCCAGTCTGATATCTTTCTCACTCACTTTCTCCCTCAAGAAGTGAAACTTGATTGATATATGCTTGGTCTGAGAGTGTAGCACCAAATTCTTCGATATGTTTATTGCACTTGATTTGTCACAATATATGGAAATAGACTCATCATATACTACTCTGATATCTTTCAGCATCTGTTTCATCCACAACACTTGAGTATAATTATTTGCAGCAACAATATACTCTTCCTCAGTAGTAGATAGGGAAATGGAATTCTTCTTTTTACTAAACCAAGACACCAGCTTCTTCCCTAGGAAGAAGGCACCACCACTAGTGCTTTTCCTGTCATCTACATCTCCTGCCCGATCCACATCAGTATATGCACACAAGGTAAGATCATCATCTTTAGTATACCAAAGCCAAAAATCAACTGTTCCTTTCAGGTATTTGAAAATTCTCTTTACAACAGTCACATGAGATTATTTTGGATCAGCTTGATATCTAGCAACCATACACACAATATTCATGATGTCTGGTCTGGTCTGAGTTATGTAGAACAATCCACCAATCATTGACCTATATCTTGTGTGATTTTCCTTAAGAGAATCATCATTTTGTGTTAACTTGCATCCAATTACCATGGGTGTACCAACAGGCTTTGAGTCTTCCATGCCAAACGTCTTCAACAATTCTCTCACATATTTGGACTAAGATATGGAAATCCCATTGTCTAACTAAGTGACTTGCAATCCTAGAAAGAACTTCATCTCTCCAATCATACTCATTTCAAATTCACTTTTCATTTCTTCAACAAACTTCATACATAGATCATCATCACCTCTAAAAATAATGTCATTAAAAAAGACTTCAATAATCAACTCTTTGTCATGATCCAACTTAAAATACAAGTTGTCAACAATATCTTTATTGAATCCAAGCTTTAGTAAGTATTTATCCAATATAGCATACTAGGCTCTGGGGGCTTTCTTGAGTCCATGCATAGCTTTCTTCAATCAAAAAACCATTTCTTCCTTATCAATTAGTTGAAATCCTTCTGGTTGTTCAACATATACCTCTTCTTCTAACTCACAATTCAAAAAGGCTGAATTCACATCCATTTGATAGACTTTGTAGTTCTTATATGTAGCATAAGCAAGAAATAATCTTACAACTTCAATTCTGGCAATAGGGGCAAAGGTTTCTTCAAAATCAATACCTTCCATTTGTGAATACCCTTTACATACCAGTCTTGCTATATTCTGAACCACTTCACCTTGTTCATTCAGCTTATTCCAAAAGACTCATTTAGTACTGTAGACATCAAAAATATACAAATTGACATCGCACACTCGATCTTGATCTACTAACAGCGCTTCATCCTGAATCATCCCTCTATCTAACCATTTAATAAAATAGCCTTATTTGATTAAATTCATCATAATTCCCCTTTTAATTAAATAAATCCCTCAATTTAATTAAATCATCATCTCTGTGTAACTAGCTAGGTCACTTCATCTTCCTATCTTTGATTTAATTAAATAATCCATATTATTTGATTAAATCTCTAAAGTTCATCTAATTAAATTAAATAAATCAAACATTTATCTAATTTAATCTAACATCACCCCTTTTGGTTACATAAATCAAAATATTTATTTAACTAAGTCTAAATCATTATTTTATCATTTTGAGTTATTTAAATCCTAAAATCTAAGTCAAAATGGTCAAATCAACAAACATCATTTAAATTAATCAAATCATGATCAATGTTAATCCTAATCACTCCAATCCTCTGGATTTTCCAACTTGCACATGAAAATCAATTTAATTGATTTATAAATCATCTATTTTCATTCAAAAAGGCATCAAAGATGGAATATTCCTCAAATTTGAAATCTCCCCCCAAAAGGACTTGTCCATCCAACAAAGCATTTAAAATCTCTTACATGTCCTTTTCTTGAGCCATGTGCATGCGCTTCACCTTTCAACTCATTCTTCAAGCCATATTTTGAATTTGAATCTCCCCCCTCTTTGCACATTCTTCAAAATGTGCTCATTCCTCGACCATTCACATGATGACATGTAGCTTCTTCTCATTTGTTGAAGATTAGTCCCACATTTCTCTATTTTGATCATCTCTTCATCTTGGCATTCTATAAATGAAGAGCTCATTTCCTCATTTCATCATCCACAAATTGAGTAAAGTTACTGTACTCAAATCCATAGCAATTTATCATCAATTTCATCCAAGCATAGTTAGGTTTTATGCAGATTTTTAGCTTGGAGCATTCAATCTTCATCAACAAAGTGGATCACTCATCAAATCTCTTTATCAAATAAACATTGCATCATTGGAGTTGGGAAAGGGCCAATTTTCACATCAAATTGGCACCAATTCCCTCAAGAGATTAGGATTTTTCTTGCTTTAGAATAGATTTTGATATGCTTTCAAGTTTCATTGTGTTCTTCCTTTCATTTTCTATTTATTTTGCTATTCAAATTAATTTCTTGAGGAATCCTTATTATTGCTTGCATTTGATCTCCTAATGTATTCATTTGCTATGTTTTGCAGGTATTTGGATTAGGGTTCACATTTTTGCGCTATAAGGAGGGCAAACCAAAAGTTTAAATCACATTTTTTCATCAAAATTCTATGCCTTTTATGTTTTTTTTTGTGTTTACAGCAAACAGAACCACTGACAGCCCAGCGGTGCCATATAGCACCTCTTAGAACTCTAAGCAGCGCCTCTTTTGGCTCTAGCATTGCTATTTGAACTCAAACAGTGTCACTTTTGGCTCTAGTGTTGTTGTTTGAGCTCCAGCGTCACTGTTTGAAACTCAAACAGCGCCGCCATCACAAACAGAGCTACTAGGATTTTTTGTTTTTTCATACAAACTTAAAATGGCCATATCTTGGTCATTTTTTGGTCTTTTTCGAAGCTTTTTTTTTAAATGGGGTAGAATTTCATAGGCTATCCAATGGTGTAGGTTATTATTAACTTTGATAGAGTTAAAATTTTTAAATTTTCACTTAATGTCAAATCACAATGAAACTTGGTCTAAATTTTAGGGTTTTTATGCTTAATCATTTATCTAACCTTCATATCTTTTTGTTCCTTAATGTAAGCAAACATTTGGATCTTGTATTGTAGGTTTTAAAGGATCATGGAGCATGGAATTCAAACAAAAAATCATTATCACATCATTGTATCAAGTGTTTTTGAACACTTTGGGGAGCAATTATAATCCCACTTCTAAGGATTTTACCCCTTCAAACTTTTAGGACCTACTAAATTTCTTTTGGGATCTAAAAAGAACATTTCAATTTTTTGCTACAAAGGGCTAAAATGAACATTGGGAATACAACTTACTAGATTTTGTTTATGGGATTAACAAATTGAACAAATGTCTTTCACTTGTGATTTGGTGCTTTAAAATGAAGTCACATATTGTTTTGTGGATATAAAAAGAACAAGTGTAGCTTTGTTTTGTGAGGGCTTACTTAGACTAAAGCCATTGAAAAAGGATGTATGCGCTTCTCTCACGCTTCATAGCAATCTTGAGAATCAAAAGGTCTTTTTCATGACTTTGGGATGAGATAAAGCAATCACCTCCACACTTCGATTTGGACTTAAAATTGAACAAAATCTTGTGCGAGTGTGAGTGAGGGAATTTTTGCGTATATTCTCTCTCTTTGTTGCTATCAATGATTGATCGAGTTACGGATTTTGTTCTTCATTCGCTTTTGTTTATCCTAGAGGGCATGCCTTGGGGAAAAAGTACTCACCCAAGGGAACGACTCAACCGGTAACACTCTAAAGCCAAGAGTATTTCCAACCGGGATATAAATGTGGATATTGGAAGAAACGCCAATATCATGTGGTTGATTCCGACGAGATGGATCCGAAACGAGACTCTCGCTGTATGGTTCAATCTCCACGAATGGAAAGTCTGAAATAGAACCCTTGTTTTGTAGTGACCAATTGATCCATTGAGCGATTTTATCAAAGTGGTGCATTGGAACTTAGATTCCAACAAGTTACTTGCCATGTCTAATCTTGGTTGAAATATAGAGGTCAAGACTTCATTCTTAACATACCTTTATATTTTTTCCTTGGTTGCATGTAAAATCATCTCTTCTATGAAGGGCCTGAGGCAAGCCCACCAAAAAAAACGTACCAATTGAGCTAGGGTGTTATTGATTGTTCTTGTTTGAAAACACAATACTTTAATCGAAAACAATGGAAAACCAACATTCAACATGAGCATCAAATCTCAAACCCTTTAGGAGAGGCAAATATCCTTGAACAAATTCAAATGTTATTACTTGCCCTTGGGATTCGTGTCCTTAGAGGCATCTAAACATTTGGATTTCATCTCAATTTGCTTCTACTAAAGTCAACTCTAGGTAATCTTTGCCTTGATTTCCTTGACTTCTGCATAATGCACTTTGTGGGATGAAAGGGAATTAGGACATTGGACATTCAGTTGAAAACCTAATCAAGAATGTGTTTGTGGTAAAAAGAATTCATTAATCAAAGATTGAATCAATTGGACCCCACACATGTGCTTAGCATCTTTTGGTCATATGGTTTTCGTGCAAAAATTGGTATTTTTATTTTGAATTACTCTTAGAGAAAGGCATGTTCTTCACTATCTTGGCCTAGTAAACAAGTCCTTCCTAGGTTCATTTAGGAGAAAATCAAACACTTCATCCATTCCAAACATTTATCAGCCCATCCCAAACAACTTTAGAACTTTGGAAACATCATTCTAGACTTGGGTAAATCATCAAAATCAAAATCACCTTGTTTAGTTAGGAGTATGAGAATGCATCCTTTTTCATACCTCTAGTTAAATTAGCACATCTTTGAAAAAATTCATCCTAAGATAACATCTTACATCTTAGTGTTTACAAGTTCATTAACCAAATCAAACCAATCAAAATCAAACCAAAGGTCTAGCATTGATCCAAAGTTCCTAAACGTTCAACACTCATATCATTTACATCTTTCATCATTCATCTCATCATTAGTCCTAAGAACCTCAGAGGTCACTTTTGCAAACAAGTTCAAAACACAAGAGGAATGTGGAATACAAAATTGATCCATACATCATGAGTAATCAAAGTCAACTAAGCTATCAAAGCCTTACAACACCAATTGATTATCAACACTCACATCTATACAAAACGTACATGGGATCATTTCCTTCAAAAAATGTCAAAAGTACAAGTGTGAGCATGCCCAAATCAAAGATTGGAACAAATTTCCCGTTGATAGATCTAAATCCAAACCTACAAGTCTGTCAACTGAACAATCAAAGCATGAGCCTTCAAACGAACAATGTCATCCCACCAAATCCCTACAAGCCAAATGAGAATATACCAAGCATAAGTTTTCGAAACATGAATCCAATGAACTTTGGGAGGGATACATTTTCAAATCATATGAATATTCCAAACATGAAAAATGGTCAATTTCAACCTATCATACCAAATCTGAGTGTCATCCCAAATCAAAACATTGTCCAAAATAAAAAACAAGTACACACTCCAAATTTTCTTAAACAAAATCCAAATCAACTATATCAAGGGATTCAAGATCGAAATCAAGATCAAATTTGGTGAGATCAAATTGCTACCCTTACCAAGATAGTTAAGTCATTGCCCCAAGAAACATCTCCACCACCATTACCCATATCAACATCATTCCTTGGTTTAGGGCTTCCCCCTTTACCTAGCACCAATCACTCCATCCAAATCAATCCACCTAACACCAATCAAATCATCACACCAAATCCTTTGAGTATACCACTGACATTGCGCCAACAAATGGTATTTAATCAAGCAACAATGTTGATCCCGACAAGTCAAAATATGGTCTCCCAAAGACCTATCACCTCAGTCATTCCAACCATTCCTATCACCTCAATCACTCCAACCACCCCTATCCCACCGTTAATATCTCAACCCCTCACTACCATGATATCTCCAAGTGTATCTCAAACACTTGTCACTACATCTAACACAATTCTGAATACACCACCACTACCACCAAAACCAAGTGCAATAAGTCAATATCGTAACATCACACTAAAAGCACATCAAGCATACCAATAAGCGCTTCAACAATATCAGGTGGCTCCATAAGCCGCTCAAGCTACCCACACCACTCAAGCTACCCAAGCTGCCCAAGCCTCTCAAGCTACCCAACAAACACAAGCAAAAACATGAAGAATGACAAACATTGGCGACAATGATCAAAATCTATCAATCAATGAGCACCTTGAAGCTATGTCTACTTCATCCAATGATCAAATCAACATAGGTCAAGAGTCACTTTTCTATCATGATCAAAATCCACCAACAATACTCAACAATGATCCAATTCAAGAAATGTCAACATCATTTAACCCTATGGTTGAAGACATTGGAAATCCCTCCATCACAATTGTTGAAAACAATGATCAAGATTTCTCCATTGATGAACACATTGAAGATTTTTCCACCTCATTTGATGACCAACTCACCATACATCAAGAGCCACTCTTTAGTGATCTATTTCAAGGAGTGTTAGGATTATTTGATCTTATCGACATAATGCATGATCCATCGACCAATGATCATTTTGAAAATGTCTCTACATCACCTTATGAGTTAGAGGACATATCTCAAGAATTTATCCCAAAGCATGATCAATATCTTTCACTAGGTTCTAGTAATGGTCCTTTCCAAGACATGTTGACCCCCTTTGACCTTATGGTTACATATACTAAAGGAACCCCAAACTCGACACTTGAGGATATTGAACCACTTACCATGTCTAATGATGACATCCGAGAACCCTTTGAAAGCTATCCATCCTTTGAAACTGATCCATGTCAAGAACTTCATCTAAAGCATATCAAAAGAAACTCTAAAATCATTCAAGATCAAGAATTTGTATCTTCAAGATACTACAATAATCTAATGGACACTCTGCTATCTATGCAAGATGATCATATCCATGTAGCACATACTCCTCCATCTACCCATGAAATGCTTTCTATGGATGGACACGTAGATGATCTTCATTTAGAACATGATTCCTTTACTCCTAACATTACAACACAAAAGGAGAAGGTTATTGACAGTCAAATAGAGTTGTCAACATCAAGATCAAATATGTCCCAAAGTCAGACTGAGGACATCATGAATAAAGATATCGAACATTATCCACTCAAGGAAGCAAATCAGATAGAACAAGTTATTTCAGAGTCAGCAGAGCATCCAATTGAAATAACATCATCTACGTGGTCATTTATCAAAGAATTCACTCTAAACATGAGCTCTTAGAATAGGAAGAATCAAAGCATGAAGGTACTACTTCTACCATATTGGGGGCAACTTCGTCTCAAGAAAATGTCAACATAGAAAGCACGAAGAGTCCTTATGATGAAACTAGTGTCAATACTACAACTAGCCACGTCATGAATCTTCATCCACCCATCACCCCATCCACAAATTGGGACCAATGTCAAAAGAAAGAATCAAATCAAAGTACGAAGAATGTTATCAAAGCAAAAGAAGCTGAGAAGCATAATGTACAAATCAAATACAAATGGATACCAAAGAATACAAATAAAGATCATCCTTATCAAACTCCATCAGTCAAAGAAATTGTGGGGAAAAATAAAAGAGGGAAAAGTATCCATCAAACATGTCCACAAAAGCAAAAGCAGGATTTTCAAGTGACATACAAAGTGTATCAAGCAGTTGGTCCTAATTCCATGCTCACTTTCGTATCCACCCATCACTGCTCATCTTCCCAAGTTTGGAGAGTCAAAGATTCCAAACTGTGAACCAATCCATCTTTTATCCCTAAACACACTCCATCCACACCTCCACGCATGATATCCAATTCTCACATTGACCATGTATTGGCAATGACCCTTCATCATAAGGATTTTGAAGGCACTCTATCGCACAGAGACAGAGTTAACTCTAGTATCGACGAAGCAGATCAAGAATCCCAAAGTGTTGTCAAGTGCACGTATCTTAGCAAAGCAACTTCTTCAAGTAGGATATTGATGGCACATTATGATAGGGGCATCTACATCAGCAACACCTTGTGATTCAACATGAGCTTAAAAATTTTCAAAAAATAAAAAATAAAAAAATATGAAAATCCAAAAAAATCAGAAAAATGATTGAAAATAGTAAAGAAAAAATTGTCCTCTAGTGAAAACTACATGGGTGCTTTGGGCAAGTACCATGATAAAAACCTGGCAAATGGGCGTCATGTGTAGAATCGAGCATCTATGTGTGCCACTTCACATCCCATCCCCCATCGTAATAAATCCAACATTCCATCCATCTTATGCATAATAAATCCATCCATCCATAAACCATTTATCCAATCCATTTTCATCCATCTACATACATAGTCCAAGTTATCTTGATCTTGATGAAGTTTGGTGCACACTTTACACTTGCTTATGGTAAACATCTTGACATGGGTCATTGTCATTGATCCTATCCTATGCAGCATTATTTGAGCCATGAAGCATTATCCAAATCAACATTCTTTATCCAAACACCTTGTATTATCGTAAGATTATCCATATCCATCCACCCCTACACCTATCCAAGCATCCATCCAAATGGCAATCCATACATTGCTAGACACTGGAGGAAAATGTTCGCATCTTGCTGTAAGAATAAATCTTGATCTATATCCTCCAACTTATGTGGCAATCCGAACATTGGCAAACATGAAACCAAATTGGTCAAAGCATTTGTGATCCAAAATCCAAATCACCAGCCCATGGCACATCTTGACGAGAAGACATTCCTTATCTGTCTTCATCTTTCATTGAACATCAATCCAAATAATCACTATCAGTTGCATTTAATTTGCATGTCAATGTCACATCAAATCATTTGAACAATTTTTTATCCAAAATCAAGCTTCATCAAACATGATCAATCAAATCCAATCAAAAAATCATCATCTCAGGATATCCTTGTGTTTCTCAACACTATCTTTGCATTGTTGTGCATACTCAACAATGTTATCGTCATCAATCCTGATCAATCAAATCCTTGCATTGTTGTGTATCCTCAACAATGTTATCATCATCAATCCATCGATCTGATCAATCAACCTTAGCTTGGCCTTCAACAAAAATCCTAAAAAGAGCACTGGTATCATCACACATATCCATATCCAAATCATCAAAATCATGCAAAAAAATCCAAAAACATCCAAAACATCAAAAAATCCAAAAACATCCAAGGCATCGAAAAATCCCAAAACACTCAAAAAACCAAAAAATGTCAAAAACATTGGAATCAACTACGTCGTCTTTGAGCTTAAATGTAGGAAAGGCTAATCTTTGATTAGCCCCCGAGACATCAAAATCACAAAAACATTCAAAAAACATCAAAATCCAAAAAATATTCAAAAAACACAAAACCCCAAAACATCGCAAAATTCAAAAATCAAAACATTTCTAAAATCTTGAAAAACACCAAAAACAGCCTCAAAACATTTCAAAAAACATCAAAAACATCCAAATATTTGGAAAAAATCCATCCATCTCATCTCGATTTCACCCAAAATAATCAATCATCCATAATAAACTGATCATCACCTTCATCCTTTGGCAAAACAAACAGAAACAACCACAACAATCAACAAAAGCAAACATCAAATGCAAAATCAAAAGCAAACAAAAAATATTTAAAACAAAATCAAAGTCTTGATCATTTTCAAACATGTCAATCAACTTTATATCAATAGCCTATCAATCAACTTATCAACCCATCATCATCCTATACAATGCATGTCCTAGGATATATCGTTCCGACAATGGGCATCATTTTGGATATCACTTTGGATTCTTATCCTATCAAAACCACCCTTTGGCTGAAGGTATGAAGAACATTGGCTTGTTTGTGTACTTGATCTTTTCTTTTGATTTATCTTATTGCGTTCATTCCAAGGACCTCTCAATGATATCCGAACGAAGGATTTAGAGAGATAGGAATGGGGCAACGATCATTATCTTTTTTTGCTGTGCTTATTGGACGTTCTTGTAAAATAACTTGGTGAATACTTGCTTTGTTAGGTACACCCTAGCAAGGTTTCTGTATGTTAGGTATGAACAAGAATACTCCTATCTATTTGTTGAGTCAAATTCCATTGCACTAGGTACAACGCCATCTTGGGTACAACGCCATCCTGGGTTCTTTATACCCTGATGCATTGTGCCTACGTGTTATCAAACATAAGTGTAATTCGGGCTCCTTTGAAAATCCCCCAACTCCTTTGGCAAGAAATCATCATCATCATCATCTCATGTCTTGTTGGAATCTCTTGTTTTCTTCTATCTCTTGCTTTTCGTGCTAACATGGTACCATGACAGTTAATCATAAATCATCACTAATGCATCCATCCTGCATCCACAAACCCTCTGCATATCATATCATATCATATAAGAAACATTGATCATCTCACATGCATTGGATTTCATCATTGCATAATATAGATTGGTTATTCTAAACATCTCATAAACCATACATTTATCATCTATATGCATAATCATAAAAGCATCATCATATCAAATCATGTGCATCCATAATATCATCCATGCATCATCATATCATCCATTACATATAAACATCATAATCATCTCATCATCAATAATGTCACTGTCATGGTACAAATTAGGATCAAGTGGGTGTAATATATCAAAATAGGCATGAGGCTACCCATGGCTGATGACTGTCTACATCATCAAATCTGTCTACATCAAATATTCGAGTTGAACTGATCTTGAACCTCTTTTTCGAGAGATCGACCCTCAAATCAAACCTCTTCGCCCGATCTCTCAAGGGGGCAGTATACCGATGTAATTCTTCATTCGCTAGGGCAATAGTGGGGCATCCAAAAAAATAAGAGAAATTTTGACATTTGATCATGGCAAGGTTATTCTTTGAACCAATGCAACAAGTACATCGCTTCAAAGAGGGGCAAAATGTAGACATCAAAAATATACAAATTGACATCGCACACTCGATCCTGATCTACTAACAGTGCTTCATCCTGAATCATCCCTCTATCTAACCATTTAATAAAATAGCCTTATTTGATTAAATTCATCATAATTCCCCTTTTAATTAAATAAATCCCTCAATTTAATTAAATCATCATCTCTGTGTAATTAGCTAGGTCACTTCATCTTCCTATCTTTGATTTAATTAAATAATCCATATTATTTGATTATATCTCTAAAGTTCATCTAATTAAATTAAATAAATCAAACATTTATCTAATTTAATCTAACATCACCCCTTTTGGTTAAATAAATCAAAATATTTATTTAACTAAGTCTAAATCATTCTTTTATCATTTTGAGTTATTTAAATCCTAAAATCTAAGTCAAAATGGTCAAATCAACAAACATCATTTAAATTAATCAAATCATGATCAATGTTAATCCTAATCACTCCAATCCTCTGGATTTTCCAACTTGCACATGAAAATCAATTTAATTGATTTATAAATCATCTATTTTCATTCAAAAAGGCATCAAAGATGGAATATTCCTCAAATTTGAAATCTCCCCCCAAAAGGACTTGTCCATCCAACAAAGCATTTAAAATCTCTTACATGTCCTTTTCTTGAGCCATGTGCATGTGCTTCACCTTTCAACTCATTCTTCAAGCCATATTTTGAATTTGAATCTCCCCCCTCTTTGCACATTCTTCAAAATGTGCTCATTCCTCAACCATTCACATGATGACATGTAGCTTCTTCTCATTTGTTGAAGATTAGTCCCACATTGCTCTATTTTGATCATCTCTTCATCTTGGCATTCTATAAATGAAGAGCTCATTTCCTCATTTCATCATCCACAAATTGAGTAAAGTTACTATACTCAAATCCATAGCAATTTATCATCAATTTCATCCAAGCGTAGTTAGGTTTTATGCAGATTTTTAGCTTGGAGCATTCAATCTTCATCAACAAAGTGGATCACTCATCAAATCTCTTTATCAAATCAACATTGCATCATTGGAGTTGGGAAAGGGCCAATTTTCACATCAAATTGGCACCAATTCCCGCAAGAGATTAGGAGTTTGCTTGCTTTAGAATAGATTTTGATATGCTTTCAAGTTTCATTGTGTTCTTCCTTTCATTTTCTATTTCTTTTGCTATTCAAATTAATTTCTTGAGGAATCCTTATTCTTGCTTACATTTGATCTCCTAATGTATTGATTTGCTGTGTTTTGCAGGTATTTGGATTAGGGTTCACAAGTACCAATCACATTTTTATCTTTAGGTTTGGGAACAAGAATCCATGTATCATTCTTTTCAATTTGCATCAGTTCTTCCTTCATAGCTTTCATCCAGTGTTCATCATTACAAGCTTCATTGACATTGTTAAGATCAAACTTGGAAATCAGACAATACTCTTCTGCAATCCATCTTCTAGTTTGTACACCTTTATTCTTTTCTCCTATAATTTGATTTTTAGAATGATTTACTTTACATACCTTGGAATTTGAGGATTCTCTCACACTTCTGGTTCTTCTGTTCTTTCTTCTGCATTTCCACTTGTCTCTCCTTCCTAACTTTCTTGATTTACCGAAACAATATGAACTTTATTCTGTGTCTAAGAACTCTTCCCTTTGTCTGTACTATCTTGTTGGTCATCCAAATCATATCCACAGTATCTAGAAGATCTATCAGAGTCCTCATCAACTCTGACATTTTCACTTTCAACCATTTTTCTCAATCTTCTATTATAGCACCGGTAAGCCTTGCTTTTAGTAGAGTAACCTAAAAGGATTCCTTCATCGCTCCTTGCATCAAACTTTCCTATGTCCTCATCTCTCTTAATATAGCACTTGCTTCCAAAGATCTTGAAATATTTAACAGTAGGCTTATAAACAAAGCACGTTTCAAAAGGAGTCTTACCAAAATTACCATTGACATTTAACCAATTTAGAGTGTACACAACAGTATTTACAACTTCTCTCCAATAGATGTGAGGCACATTTCCTTCTATCATCATTATTCTAGCAGCATCCATAATTGTTTTTTTCTTTCTCTCTATAACTCCATTCTGTTGAGGGGTTCAAGGAGTAGATAACTGTCTTTTGATTTGATGCTCTTCACAAAAATAATTGAACTCTCGGGAGGTGAACTCACCACCTCTGTCTGACCTTAGGAATCTGACCTTCAAACCTGTCTCATTCTCTGCCATAGCTTTAAAATTTTTGAACTTCTCTAATGCTTCACATTTTTCTCTTAAGAAAGCAACCCATATCATCCTAGAGTAATCATCAATAAGCAACATAAAGTACCTTTCTCCTTTTATACTTCTAATTCTAGAGGGACCACATAGATCAGTATGCACCAACTCCAGTATTCCATTAGAATGATGTTGTTTTCTTCGAAAAGAAACTCTAGTCTATTTTCCCATCTAACATTCCTTGCATATTGTGTTAGTAGGCTTCACTAGCTTAGGTAGATCTCTTACTGCTTGAGTGGAGCTTACTTTGACAATGTTATCAAAATTCACATGACACAACCTCCTA
>VDFB02075321.1:126556631-126574780 GCA_007258455.2 Sequoia sempervirens | reverse complement strand
AACTGTCGCAATACACGTCCAGCAAGGAATCTCTCCAAGATCCATGTGGTCCGTCCAATCAAAAATCTGGAAGTGCATACAAAAGGCATCTCCCTCGCATCCTCTGGCCATGGCTCACAATCCAAATATGGCCTCCAGCATACTGTGTCTACACTATCTAAAAGCCGCTGCCAATACACTAGTTTGCCCAGTCTAGGCTGAGCAATAATATGTGCATATTTCTATCTGTATGCTCGACCAGCTGGTCGCTCTCCTCGAGTCAATGGACATAACACTGCAAAATGCTCCCATGCCCATATCTGTAGTAATGAGCATCCAACAGCAAAACTCTGGCCTCTACCATATACGATGTGATGTAGCTCGTCATATAGGTGGGCTAGCATATAGGTACCCCATGCATACCGTGTCCCCTGCATCACCATACTCTCTAAGACACGACCCCATCCGATCGTGAACCCCTTTGACCTATGGTCGGGGCACAACACACCTCCAATGAATCCTGCAAGTACAGCTGGTAGTGGTGGATAGGTATCTGTAATCTCACCCCATGGGATGAAGTACCCAGCAATCTGATCATCTCTGAATATCCGTCTCAAAGCAAGAATACCTCCAGCCTCTCATCTGTCAAACACAACTATCTCTCCCATCACTGGGATCCGTAGGATGCGATATATGTCCTCGGGAGTCACTGTAATCTCGCTGGTCGGTAAATGAAAGGTGTTGGTGTCGCTATGCCACCGCTCTGCAAGTGCTATCAATAGAGCCCTATTGAGGCGAACCTCGGGCATATCAAGTAATGAAGTCAAACCACAAGCATCAATCACATCTCTATCAGACTGTAATAAATGTGGAATCAATGACCATGTGCTCGGGAAAGTCTCTCGTAACTACAAGACACCTAGTCTCTCCTGTTCACATACATCATCAAAACAACATCAATATCAAATCATCTTAACATATCAATCCAAAATGAACCAATCAAATTATTTGTTTTTCATTATCATTATGAAATGAGAATAATATCAAAATCATGTTTGTTTTTAACAATCTTAGAAGCAAACAAATCAATCAAACTATTTGATTTTCATCATCATGGAACGCAAATAATCAACATCAAGTTTCTTTCTAACAACTTTAGGAGAAAACTTATCTATCCTATTTGTTTTTAACAACTTTAAAAGCAAATTTATCAGCTACTATTTGTTCTCCAACAACTTAGGAAACAAAAAGCGCTACAGAACTAGTTGTAGGCGCTACAAAATTCTTTATCAGCGCTAAGGAAATTTTTGCGCTACAGAATCAATTAATGGCACTATGATTTTTATCAACAACGCTATGGAAAATTTTGCGCTACAAGATTTGTTGAGAGCACTATAAAACATCTCAGGTGCGCTATGATATCATATGCGCTATGAAAATCATCAAAAGCGCTATGAAATCTATCACATGCGCTATGATATTATATGCGCTATGAAAATTGTCAAATGCGCTACGATAAGCCTTAAGAGCACTACAGTATTAAACGCGCTACGAAAATTATTGTATTCGCTACGATACACTTTAAGAGCGCTAAAACTCAAAATTTTCTACAATAAACATTGAAACACGTGCGCAAAAACAAAATTTTTGACAGACAAGGATTTACGAGACACATACCGAAGGTCCGTAGTGCGCCGGCCGCTGATGACGTCGGATGCGCTCGAAACGGTGCAGGTGAACTGGAAGTGCCATGATTATCAATTCAGAGCTCAATATTTGCAAATTTTACTAGGTTAAAATTGAAAATGACATGGAAAATGACATTTTTAACCTATATAATGGTAAAATTGGAGAATTTTTATCATATTTTCACATACCAAAAGCAATTTCTTCATCAAATTTTCATTTCATATCTTATCAAGTCAATTTCTTCATATCATAAGTTTCGAACGATGAATCGATATCTTTAAGATCATAAAAAAAAAAAATTAAAAAAAAAAATTCAATTATCGATTCATCGTTCGCGGGGGCATACATCTATCGACATTTCAAATCAATATTTGGGGCAAAATTTCAAAATTCTTTGAAATAATGCGTAAAACACATCACTTCAAAGAGGGGCAAAATGTATATACTTAAAAATGGTCATATCACATTGTCTGGTAATTAATTAAATGTTTTTAATATTTAATTAAAATCTTTTGATTCTATCTACATATAAATAAATTTAAATAATTTATTTATATTGTTCATGATTTCATTTCGATTAAATATTTAATCACCTTTTCATATTCATTTCTTAATTAATTAAATAAATGTTACAATTTATTTATATTAATTATCATATAATCTTAGTTTGAATATTTTATTCAAATAAAGATTAAAATATTATAATTCTTCTAAATATCATTTGTAATTAAATATTCCAAAATATTTGATTATTTCCTCTAATCCAATATTCATTCTTAAATCATTTCAAAATTCCTCTAATTCAATTCAAAAATCTATTCATAATTAAATATTTCCAAAAATATTTAATTAAATTCTTCTAAATATTTCAAAAATCTTCTAAAGTCACATCATGATTAAATATTACAAAATATTTAATTAATTCTTCTATAGTTTTCAAAAATCAAAAATCAAATATCAAAAGCAATAAATGAAATTAAATAAATTTAAATATTTATTTAATTTGGGATTTATCTTCAACTCCCGGGAAACAAACTGCCAAAACAGAAAATTAAATTTCTCTGTTTCTGTGCAGGCTTGTTCCCGTGGGTTGAAGATAGGATTCCATTCTTCTCTCCAACCTCTCAACCTCCCCCATTTTCTTCTCAACCTCTCAATCTCTCACCATTCAAATTTACCAGACAAATTCATAGCCGTAGATTCCTGCCAGCCGGATGGAGCCTGCAAAAATCTATAAATACAGCTGCCGGGAGCTCCAAAAATATATAGAATTTGAAGCAAGTAAACTATAGGCAAATTGCATAGTATTCCCAGCATTCATAGAGCATTTTCATAGCAATAGCATAGAATCATAGTAATAGCAGTAGAATCATGACATTTTCAATTCACAGCCCCTGTACATAATCTGCAGCCCCTGTCCATATTCATCTGCATTTTCACTTTCATCAGCATCTAGAATAGTTTTCCTTTTGCATACTCGTTCTGCAGCAGCCATTTGGAGAAGCTTACACAATCTGAGAGCCAAAAAGCTTCAAAAGAATCTCTGTGGATAGAGAAAAATGGGACGGCACTAAAGATTTTGTTTGTTTAAATTTAATTTAAATTTCTTTAGTTTAAGGTTTCATTTAGTGTTTTATGTTTTCATTTAGATTACAATTAAGCATTTACACACATACCACAACACAATGATTTACATGGGGAAAATCCTTTTGGGAAAAAAACCCCACACTCCAAAAGTTGTCCAATATATTATTCAAAAATCACAAAGATTACAATATATTGGTAGATCAAGCTTCTCATAGGAGCATCACCACCAAAGATTTTAGAGATAACATGATTGACATTAGACTCTCAGAATACAACACAATACAATAGTCATAATACAACACCCTCATAAAATAGGGTTACCTTCTAGGGAAAGAAAAGCCAGCAAAATATCTACCAATAGATCCGAAACCTAATAATGAATGGTCAAGATTTACAATATATCATTAATTTAATGTATGTTGGTCATTTAAGAGTTTTTGTTAACAAAAAAATGTTAACATTAACATACATACCACTCCTCCCATCCACCCCGTGCTCCCATTGTCTATTACACCTATTAGTGTAACTAGGATATATATATATATATATATTATATATACATATATTAAATACATCCCATCAACAATAAATGTTATATAATTACAAGGTTGAGACACATTTTCCCCACTTTTATATTCTTTTCAATGTATTATTTATACCCTCTTGGGTGGCAATATGGAGTAGTTATGATAGGTTTTATATCATTTTCTAGTTCTTTAATATGTTGAAAACCCGTATCTAGTGGTAATTTTGGTGGAAAATCACTATACACTACACTATGCTTATGTAAAACCTATCAAATATAAAAATGTTGAGATAGTTTTTACTTTTAGAAGAATTTGTGGGAATTATCACACAAATTGTTGCCCATGAAACTTGGCATCTTCAAAAATTCCTCTCCATCCTTTTTGATATCACCTCTTATGGAATTTCATTTGAGATCCCTCTAAGTGCAATATTATTCCCATCTATTATAAACTTGAGCTCCATAGTCTAGTAATTTTATGAAAACTCTTGTAGAGAATGCAACCATTGCACACCCAAAACTATATCAATTTATCCTAAAATAACCACATAAAATTCATCACATACCTTTTTTTCTTTAAGAGTTATATTGATCTACTTGATTACTTTGGTACATGGAATGGTGAATCCATTAGTTGGATAGTGACATTTAAATATTCAAATTATTTTATCTCAATAATCTCTTCATCACCAAAACTTCATTAATAAAGTTGTGGGTAGTCCCACTGTCAATGGGAATTTCCATCTTCTATCTTTCTAATACTCTATGAACTCTAAAAGGATGATATTTTGGAGATCCTAATAAAGATGCCAGTGTTCCATCCTTCAAAACTTCATCCTTTGTCTCTTTAGGTACATGTTATAATAAATCTTGAAATACCTCAAGTTCATCTTCAGATTCTAAATATTTATCTAATACCACCTCAATGTAGTGTACTTAACCCTTACCAAGACACCTATGGTCAAGATTCCATGGAACTCTACATGAAAAACATAGTGTTGGGATCTTAGGAAAGATTGTAGAAACAAAGAAATGAATTAAACAATGCAGATACATAATAAATTGATAGATAGAATGAAATTCACAGAGAGTCCAAAAAATGTTTTAACATGGTTCACCCTTTGGGATACGTCAACAAACAACTATGCATTTATTTAATTTCCAACAAAGAATATAATTACATTCATCAACAGTAATCCACTACTGCATGCAACAAATAACACCTCACATTCTTTCTCTATTCGTAACCTTTGTTGCTACATGCTCTCTACATAAAAAATGCCACACACTACCCGTGCTACTATTGCTAGTTCACTTCACAACTATATGACCATAAAAAATTTCCCACAGTTTTTTTTGCATGTGTCTTTAATTCATATGCAATTGTTCAATTTCCAACTGGGTGACCATGTCACCTCACATCCCATGTCCACAACAAATAAATCTTCTTGTTCTAGGTAATTATAATAAATTTCATAAAATCCCCATACATTCCCCCATTAATTATTTTGGGGAGAAATAATGGCTGAAAAAGTCACTAAAATATTAACCTAGAGCATGATCAGGCTATACATACCAGCACATAGTTTCTTTCTCTTGAGTTTACTTTTTTTCTTCATCTATCTTCTTGACTATAGTCATTAGATGTGTACTAATTTGAGATGGATCATAGAATCATTTTTTAAAATCCTCTTATTTTTCACCAAGAGGTGGTTGCCTTAGATTTATGTGAAGATTTATTTTTCAATATTGATTTCTCAAGAATTAGTGTCATTCTAATAGCTTCCTATAAGTTTGTGGGTGTAAATTATTTTACAAAGCCTCTAAAGGGTTCAAGGATTCCTTCAATAAAAAAGATAAATAATCATTTTCTCTAAAATATATGAAACCATTATAGCAATCTTATTGAATTTTTAATCATATTCACTCATTGTAGTTTGTTGGTTGACCTTTGATAGTTATCTAAAATATTCTTCTTTCTTTTTTAGTTGAAATATCTCAAGGACTCTTTGACCAAACTCTTCAAATATTTTTACCCAATCACGACCTTATGTGATGTAGCCATGGTACCACCATTCATATGTAACACCTTCTAAATATAAATAAATAAATTGGATTCCATATTTCTCTTTTATGGGGTTAATATTAAAGTAGGCCTCTATCTTTTGCAACCAATATCTATTTGTAATTTTTTCACTTCCATCAAAGGTGGGTGCAAATAACTTTCTCATTTTTAAAAACTCATTTCCATGGTGATTCTACCTAACTCCTTGTTTTCTTCTATGTCATAGAATTTAATTTTTTAATATCCTATGTGATTCTACCTATGTTGTAATAAAATGTCCTATGTGTTCCTACCTTAACCCATTGAGAAATAAAGGAAATGAACCAAATACTCCACCAACTTAAATTTAATTGAAAGAGGACACAACATATATTTTCTAAGAACAAATATGAGATCAAGTTGTTGGAAGGATTGGATATATCACAAATATAAATAAATTATCTAATTTATATTCATTTCATATGCTTGAAAATATTAACAAATATAGCCAAAGCAAGTATATAATTGGAGAAATGAGATGCTAGAAATGGAGTGAAAAAGAAACACTTAAATCTTATACATATGCATAGACAAGAAGACCTAATGAAGAATAAAACATTTTCTAGAAGAGTTAAGGGATTAATGAAGACTCATAGATTTGTCAAGTGTATTTAATTGGAATTTGGTTGTTGAATCACTTTTACATGCAATCCTTGTTGTGAGCACCTAGCTCATAATATTTTTACCAAGGTTGTTTGATGGAGGGAATTCTTTAGTTTGGCATAACATTTCATCACCCAAATATATGCATGTCTAAATATTCTAATACACAAGTTTAACCTTTGTGTTCCCTTGCATTGTGGAATATTGTTAGTGTAAAGAAATAACTAATATTCCCATGCTATTTTGTTTGTTTGGGTAGTTTTGAGTGTCACACACAACCTAAATTCATTAGTGTACAACTTTGTTTGTCTTTTTGTGTATCCCATGATATTTGGATGTATTCTATTTTTCTATTCATATTAGCTTGCTCAAAGCCCACAATTTATGGATGTCTCTCCATGTAATTGTTATCTCTTCATGCCCCTCTTGTATTTTCCTATTGATTATAACAAACTTGAGAGATATAAATGGGTTATCCATGATAAAGTGTGCCTCTAATGGCTGTGTTTTCACATTTCCCTACTTCAACTAATTTCCCATAATCAAAATCCCAAAATGGCTTAGTAGGGGTATCCTTCCTCTAGTCCCTATTAGGCCTTGAGACTTGATAAGAACCTAGAATCATAGGTTCGAGATGTTGGTGTTTCCAATTGATTCCTTAATAACACCTAAATATTAGCCATGTATTATATTCAAGGCTACTAGGAGATTGGCCAACAAACAATATTTTTTTTTTTTAGATTAATTTTCTCTAAATTTTAGGCTCTAAAAAACCTAGATGAGTTTCCATTATGATATCACTTAAATATTTGTAACATAACAAAACAAAACATATAGAGTAT
The DNA here is from genome assembly GCA_007258455.2 of Sequoia sempervirens. NCBI lineage: Eukaryota > Viridiplantae > Streptophyta > Pinopsida > Cupressales > Cupressaceae > Sequoia > Sequoia sempervirens. The sequence continues at coordinate 126,567,450 of VDFB02075321.1, read as the reverse complement.
TACTTCTCATACACTTATGATAAGGATTTACACAACAAAATATTACCTTTTATATACTTTCAAATATTCAAGACTTTGTATAAGATATAACAATTATTAGTAAATTACAAATGGCTTAGGACTTGTCATTATAGAATTGTTTTGGGATTCTTGAATGGTATTTCAATTTGATTGATTCCTATCTAGGGTTACAGTGTCTTGGAGTCTTATAAAATATTTGTCATAACAATTTGAACATACTTTGATGGTAAATAATTTATTATTACCTTATAACAAAAATACCAACTAAAGGCTTACACATGTTCCTACTTAATAATCAGTTGCAATTACAATATCCTCTATATTTTAATGAAAGAAATCATTCCATTCATTGAACATAAGCTATAAATTGAAGTACATAATGCAAGAAATTTGTAATGAATAAGTCAATAATTATTGATTATTTCATTCATGAAATATAGTTCTCTAGAAATTTGGAGATGATGACATGATGAAAGTATAAATTCATATATTTCTTGACCAACAATACATTTCCATTTATAAAAAAAAATTATAAACCTTGATAAAAAAAACCCTAACAACATTTTTTAGACTAAAAAATTTGACTCAATTTACAAATCTCAAACCCTTTACAAGAATACTATCTCCTCTTAAATAGAACAAGATAATCACACGAGATCAAGGAGAAAAATTGACACTTGTCATAAATGACAACCAAAATTCTATTACAACTAGGTGATGCAACTACTTGATAAGAGAAAATATCCCTTTTATAACAAGGACAAAAAGAGTAACTCTAAAGTTGTTGAAGAAAAAACTTGATTTGAATTGCTAATGAAGAAAAAATTTAATGGCCATGCTAACCTGGCAAGATGATTTATTCTCGATACTTTTCAACCTAGGAAACATAGATACCCTTTTAAGACCATTTGAATTCAAGAAATTTGACTACCTTGTTGACATGTGTTGTCTATTGTACATCTAAGATAACCCTTATTTCCTTGATGAAAATATTTAAACTTGACTTCAACCTTAATAATTTACCCAATGTGCTTGCCCAAGATTAGCCATAAGATGGTTAAGGAATCCAAATTCTTGGGAGATGTTTGGTCTTATGCAAATCATAGCATACATAAAATTCCAAAATGGACTAACATAAGGTACTCTAGCCATAAAGCTTTTATCTCACTATGATAAGTTAAACATTGCTAAACTGATAACTTAGTCCTCATCATAATAGGAACACATAATCATCGATAAGTAGAAACATTGAATATCTCCAACACTAAGTTCACATACTTACTTTGGCACAACCAAATTTTTACATTAGCTCTATCTCTTTGATGCCAATTTTTTGTTAGATGCATAGGACAACTAAGATGGGGGTGAATCAATTTTTAATTAAAACATTAAATCCCTCATTAAATTTCAAACCCTTATTAAGCATTAGCAAAATGTAAACATGTAAAACAACAATGGAAACATAACCATACACAAGAGAACACTAGATTTATGTGGAAAACCCTAAGCATGGAAAAACCATGGTGAGGATTAGCTCACATATATATGGATAACAAAACTAAATACAATTACGCTCACTACCCAAAAAGAAGAAAGACTCACTATCGGGTGGCTCACTACCAAGGGCTCAGTTCCTAGAAGAAAGAAGAAAGAATAAGACTATTACAAAGAGATTCACTATCTTAGAGCAATAGGAAAATACACCACTGAAACTTTATGTCATCCACAAACTTTGACTCATTTCCTCCAACAACTTCAAGCACACTAAAAACATAGACACCCTCCACTCACTACATCTAGAGTCATAAGAATTAAGCTCACACTTAGATCACCACACTCGATCATATTCAAATTCTTCACACTTGCCACACTACTCAACATAAAATCCATCTTGCATTTATGCCATCCATGACCTTAAACAATTCCTTAAGGTCAACCTTAATGAAATGTATGCACCTCAAATGTGCAACACCAAATAAGTCAGAACCAAACACTTCTGTGATGGAAAGAAGTGAAGGAAGACCATGCCAAGGGTTAACTAGGATCTAAATCTACACCAACACACATAACCACACTTCTAAAAAAAAAAAAAAAACCTCCACAATTAGTGCTAGCACCCAAGTTAGTTAAACCTACACTAAAATTAACAAGTAACCACATACACGCCTATCCAGGTCTAGAAACAACACACAAACCACATAGAAACCAAGCGAACAAGTTGTATCAACAACACCAATAAAACATATCTACAAAATCTACAACACCAACAATCTCCACACTAGGGGTTGACATCAATGTGACATCAAACCATAACATATCCACACTTAGCACAAGTACTGACAACACTAATGATAGGACCATCAATAAATCCAACACTAGAAATATCCAACAATCTTCATACTATTGACATCAATGAACAATTTTTGACATCAATGACAACACCCACAACATACTTGTGACAATCTCCCCCTTTGTCATTGATGGAAACACCAGCTCTAAAAACCATCAACAACAAAAAGAACTCTGCATTAAACAACACTCCCCCTTACTAGGGTACACTTCACTCTCTCCCTTTACCTCTATTCTTCAAACTCCATTCTCTCCTCCTTTGTTGAGGATTTCTTCAAGTATTACTCCCTCCCTATGTTTTTCAGATCATATTATCCCCCTTTGACATTAATGACAAAGGGAAACATCTTTCCATTTGGCATCAATGGAAAATGGAAATATATTTCCTTTTGACATCAATGGTAAAGGCAAACATCTTCCATTTGACATCACTTATAAACTTTCACTTTAGACAACACTGGCAAGCAACAACTCTCACCACTACTCTTCTCCATACAATTCTCACTACTACTCACATTGCACTGCTCATTGTTCATTGCTCCCTCTATTTCTTTCTCTTTTCTACACACTCCCCATAGGGAAAAAATATATGCTCCACCTAACTACACCAATCAAAAAAACTACTACCTACTCGCCCTAAGAGGTAGCCTTCAACATCAGTCTAGGACCAAGAATGTATGTTGAAATGATTCTTGGACAAATGCACCAACCTATGCATCTAGTGTAAAGGAGGGGTGGTAACCCCTAACTTCTATTGGATATAATCAAAATTATCTTTAGGAAGAGTCTTTATAAAAATATCTAAAACTTGATCCTTTGTAGGCACATACTCCAACTTAACCTCATTCTCAACAAATTTTTCTCTTAGAAAGTGATATTGGATAGTGTGAGAACCCCAATCCTATTACCTACAAAACAATGAGAACAAACACATTAGATTAGAATTTGCAAGCAAGAACAAGGATTCCCCATGAAATCCATTCACAAAAGCTTAAACTAGGAAAAATAATGAAGAACACAATGAAAGCACCAAAATAAAGATTGAATCCTAATTAAGCAAGCCAACTATTGATCCCATGGGGGAATTGGTGCCAATTTGATGTGAAAATTGGTCCTTTCCCAACTCCTATGATGCAAGATTGATGTATGTTGATGAGAATTGATGAGTGATCCACTTTGTTGATGCTTGATGTGAGCTCCAAGCTAAAAACCTGCATAACCTAACTATGATTCAATGATATTGGATGGAAATGGCTCAATATTTTAGCATAATAACTTTGCATAATTTATGGATGATCAAACGAGGAGAGGAACTCTTCATTTATAGATGAGATTGAACGATGAATGTCCAAAATTGAGCAATGTGGGACTAACATTCATCAAATGGCAAGATGCCACTTGTCAACCTATGAGTGGATGGAGGATGTGCATGTTTTGAGGATTGTGCCAATAAATGCTTATTTTTGAATTTTGAATTTTTTTGAAATGACTTGCAAGAGGGAAGAAAGAAAGTATTGAATGCCACTTGGCTCAAGGCAAAGGACATGTAAGATAGAGTAAATGCCTTGTTGAATGTGTAGATGTCTAAATTTGGACACTTAATTTATCCAAATTCATCCCCTTTCGTCTTATTTTCATTAATTAACTGATACTACTATTATTTAATTAATATCTTTAATTCTGTCAAATCCCTAAGGTATTTAATCAATAATACCTTATCTCTTTAATCCTCCTTCCATCAATTGAATTAAATAAATATGTTATTTATTTAATCCCCTTTATGTCACATCCTCCATCTTTTTTTACCTAATCTTAATCCTTCTTCTAATCCCATCATTAGGATGTGTCACATCCTCCAACTTTTGCAAGTTGGCCTCTAATATCTCTTAGCCACCTAACCCTCCTCTAATCCTTCATTACTCTTCCCCATGTGATTTTTGACTTGTCACATCAAGTCACATGTGAGATCTAACCCTCTTTTAATCTTCATTAATTAATTTAATCAAGTACTTGCACAATCCTAATCACCCACTTTAGTCAACTCTCCCCATCCCCCAAAGAATTTTTAATTCCTTTTTATTCATCCTAGGCTCCTCTATTCCCCATGTGAATTTTTAATTCACCTTTTAATCCCCCAATGCACCCTTTGGAATTTAAAATTCTTTCCCATCTCCCCATGAGAATATTTGAGGAATTTTTAATTCCTCACATGTCCTCTCACCCACATGGGACAAGTACCTCCTTTATGAGGAGATCTTGTCCAATCCCAAGGTACTTTGTACCCCCCCTCCATGTCATGTCCTTCTCCTTCCACCTCATGTCAACTTCACCTTTTAGGGCTATCTCACATGCCACATGTCAAGATGTGAGGGCTTGTGAGTTCTCAACTCACCTTAGCCCTACATCTTGATATTTGGTGGATCAATCTTGACCGTCCATTTCCCCTAAGATTTCCCAAAAATCCTATAAATACCGCCTCTTTTCTCTCATTTAGGGGAGATCATTTGTGCTAGCCAAACTCTTGTAGTTTTGTTTCTCAACCAACACTTAGCCATTTTCTTGTGTTCATCCACTTGCACTCATCCTCACAACTCCATTTTGCTTGCATCTACTTGCCATCCAAGGAGCATACACGTCAAAGATCGAAGGGCCAACCAAAGGATCGACTCAACGCAAGGTATAAAGTTCCATTTCATGGCTTTGTCTTGTTTTGTTTCCAACTTAGGCTAATCTTGAGGTGTAGGTTGTTTTAAGTTGTTTATTTGCACTCCTTTACTTGTTGCTTGCTTTCTAACGCTCTATTTCGACCTATCACATTTCTGGCACACCCGGTGGGACCCACAAACGGGTCTATTTTCTTCACGTTTGCTATTTTTTGCATTTTCAAGGTCCAGGTTACAGAGTGGCCGATTGGTCCTAATTCAGTGGCAGATTGGTCCTGAAGTGGCAGACTGGTCCTAATTCAGTGGCGGATTGGTCCTGGAGTGGCGGACTGGTCCTAATTCAGTGGCGGATTGGTCCTAGAGTGGCGGATTGGTCCTGGAGTGGCGAATTGGTCCTAATTCAGTGGCGGATTGGTCCTAATTCAGTGGAAAATTGGTCCTAATTTAGTGGCGGACTGGTCCTAATTCAGTGGTGGATTGGTCATGGAGTGGCATATTTGTCCCAGTGCAGTGGCAGACTAGTCCTAATTCAGTGGCGGACTGGTCCTAATTCAGTGGCGGATCTGTCCTAACAGAGTGGCAGACCTGTCCTCCAGAAGGTAAAAATTTCAAGTTTTCCCGAATTGTCTTTTGGTAAAATAGGAACATAGTTTAATTAAAGGGGTGTCAATAAACCTTGCTTGGCATGTTTGGGAAGGCTATTTGATGTATCCAATCCCCTTACACCATTTGGCGATCCTGGGTGATGAGAAATCATAGCTTTCCAAGTCCTTTTGAGTCACCCTTTTTCAATTTCTTAGTGGGACCTGCTTGGGGATTTAATCACCCCAAGGGACGATTCCAACCACGCATACCGGCGGGTATATAAAGGGGGGAGAGCGAAATTTGTACCTCAATCCAACCACGCTGTAATTCGGTGAAGGCCTGGATGACGTGAAGAGTTGGTCTGAGCCTTTAGTATCTCGCTAAGGTTCCCGACTCACGCTTGTAACGGGTTGGTGTTCACGGTTTGGGCCTCACGTACCGTGCGTATATCGAGGACTCCTTAGCAACCATGTGCATCCTAGAGTAGAATACTTTGTTGACCATACCTGTTTTTACTAATCTTAGGGTTGTGCTGTTTGAACTGTCTTTCTTGTGCAAAAACCAGTGATTGTCAGTTTGGCCAAATCTTTTTATGATTGCTATAATTTGGGTCCTTTGCCTTTGCCATCCATAAAAAAAACCAAGCTTAAGCTTATCCTTTGGCGGACTTAACCTTATCTTTTAGCAAACCGGTCCTAGTGCTATGGCAAACCGGTCCTTCTGCAGTGCCAAACCGGTCCTTCTGCAGTGCCAAACCGGTCCTTCTACAGTGCCAAACTAGTCCTTCTGCAGTGCCAAACTGGTCCTAGTGCAGTGCCAAACTAGTCCTTCTGCAGTGCCAAACTGGTCCTAGTGTAGTGCCAAACTGGTCCTTCTGTAGTGCCAAACCGGTCCTTCTGCAGTGCCAAACCAGTCGTAGTGCTGTGCCAAACCGGTCCTTCTTCAGTGCCAAACCGGTCCTTCTGTAGTGCCAAACCGGTCCTTCTGCAGTGCCAAACAGGTCCTAGTGTAGTTCCAAACTAGTCCTTCTGCAGTACCAAACAGGTCCTAGTGCAGTGCCAAACTGGTCCTAGTGCAGTGCCAAACTGGTCCTTCTACAGTGCCAAACTGGTCCTTCTACAGTGCCAAACTGGTCCTAGTGCTTTGCCAGACCGGTCCTTCTGCAGTGCCAAACCAGTCTTTTTGCAGTGCCAAACCTGTCCTAGTGCAGTGCCAAACCGATCCTTCTGCAGTGCCAAACCGGTCCTTCTGCAGTGCCAAACCTGTCCTAGTGCAGTGCCAAACTAGTCCTAGAGCAGTGCCAAACTAGTCCTAGTGTAGTGCCAAACCTGTCCTTCTGCAGTGCCAAACCTATCTTTCTGTAGTGCCAAACCTGTCCCTGTGCTGTGGCGGATCTGTCCTAGTGCAGTGGCAGACCTATCCTTCTACTCTTTCTTCCTAGGGCCGCCATTTCCGCACTGTTTATCCAATTGACTCCGTTCAAAGGCAATTCTTCTCATTTTTTCGTGCTCTTTCCGATGATATATACCACTTCATACTTTTGAGAAGTTATCCGGGGCACCTTTTTCTTCACCATCTGCCTCCTCGAGGGGGGTACACCCTACCATTCTCTCTATTTACTCGTTCCGAGTGAACATTCATCCATTTCACACATCCGTTCATCATTCTGAACTCTTGTTCTATCATTCCGATCATTCGTTTACTTGTTCTAAGTAAACATTCATACATTTCACACCTCCTCTCATCATTCTAAACCCTCGTTCTATCATTCTGATCATCCGCTTACTCGTTTCGAGTAATCGTTCATCCATCCCGATCAACCATTTGCTCATTTTCAGTAATTGTTCATCCATTTCTATCATCTATTCCTCCAATCAAATCATCCAAATCCCCGTAACTTCGTCTCGGGTTATTATCCAAATTGACCGAAGTGTCTGATCTGATCGTCATCATTAATATCCTCTTAGGGTTGTCATCCATCCTAAGTTAATCATCATCTTCGGCCCAATCAATCCATTTTCAATCTCAAAGTGGATTCGGTGCCCCAATCATCTCTTTGTCATTTAATCCGATCAATCAGCATCCTTAGTCACCTAGGGTAACCTCTGAACGACGTCCATCGGTCAATCTTATCAATCAATCAATCGATCAATCTTATCCAACCCAATCCAATCACATCCCTATCCAATCACCTTTGACCCATTCAATCTACTTCCATCTCGAAGTAGATTCGGTGTCGTAATCATCCTTTGATCATCCAATCAAATTGTCAGAATCAATCCCATCATATCATCCAATCATCCTAATCTGAGCTTTAATCCAATCTCGATCTGAGCTTGTCCTAAATCCCAATTTGGGCTTTTGTCCGATTCCATCCAAAATCTTTCATCCATCCTCTTTATCCTTTCACCATCATGAATTCTTATCCTCCATCAATAGTGGTCAAGGGAAACCCTAATTACGTCGACGATGATAATGAAGGTCTTGTCGATCAAGAGGTATACGAAATAGATCCCCTTGACACTATCATTGCTAGTAAGCTTTCACCACCCACATTCCAAAATCCAATCACCCCATTGAGTTATCCCATCATGTCTTCATCTATGCCTAATCACACTCCTTATGCTACCTTTGACAAGGGATGTCCATCATATCCATCATATCCTTCATCTACATCATCCTCTTATCTAACACCTGCATCCTCTTATCCTAGTCTGCCATCACAATACCCCTATCTTGATCCCCCATCCACATCCTCCTATCTAAATCCTTCATCCGCATACACCCACTACCCTAATCTTCCATACCAATCCACTCAGCCTAATCCTACATTCACACCTTCCTGTTCTAATCCAACATCCACACCAACCTATCCTTATCCTAATCCAACATCTGCATCTCCCTATATTAATCCGCCACCTCAATCTACCCATCCTCATCCACGATCCCCATACCCTTACTACACTCCACCACCCGCCTCCTTGAGTCCTAATTCACCATACCAATACCCCTATCTTAACCCTTCACCTAATCCCCTATCTATTCCCAATCCTACATCCAATCCCATTCCCCTATCTAATCCTAGCCCACCAATCCCTAGCCCTAATCCCCCACTAATCCATAAACCTTCATCCACTCCCACCTCGCCATCTCAGCCTAGCATATTCAAGTTTCTCCAAGGACTTATAACAAAGGAAACATCCCCCACTCCACACATTGCAGTCGTGGAACCATGCCATCCCAACCCATCATCCATGGTCATTAGTGACGAGACCCTTCCCCATCCAACACCTATCATTGATGATACCATCACATCCTCTGAATCCATTGAGTCTCCATCTCCTACCATCACATCCGTTGAATCCATTGAGTCCCCATCTCCTACCATCACATGCTCTGAATCCACTGAGTCCCCATCTCCTACCATCACATCTACCAAATCCATTGAACACCCACCCCCTACTCCGAGAGCCGTCGAACCTATCGATGACACCCAAATCCAATCCACTTCTTCCACTCCTAGTATCCATTCCCAAGAATATTTTGAATCCTCCATCCTTCCATCTTCCCCACTTGAAGAGTCCCCCCATGACTCCATTATCATGCCTCCCACATACGATGAGTCATGCCAAGAGCCTGACCCAAAGCATGCCAACATATCCCCTTCTCCTGATCAAGGTCCTACCATCCCATCTAGTCTACCACAAGATCATAGTCCCCCATCCATTCCATCCCGTGATCCTCTTGAGATTCAAGATTCTACTGCTCCACCTTCGTCTCCATTGCATGAGCCTTCTACCACAAAATCAGATCCTATCATATCCCCTACTCCCTCTCCAGATACCACCCATCCAAATGCTGCTATCCCATCATCTCCTTCTCAAGATCCCCCATCATCACCTAAAAATGCTATCCACACACTGCTTGCATATCCCCTTGGTACTCTCACATTCTTCCACGGTGGCTTCCTTGCAGAAGAAAAACACAGTGTATATACCACCCATCATCCCCCACCTAATAATGGACTCGCATCATGTTTTCAGAATAACAAAAATCCTATCATGGATCGAATGCTCAAGAACATGAACTATCAAGGAAAAGGTCTAGGCCTTCACGAGCAAGGTATTTTAGAGCCCATACAAGTCAAAGAACAAATCTGCATGCAAGGTCTTGGATCTATTCCCCAAGACTCACAATATAAACACGTTGGTACAACCTCTAGACGTCCTCAACCAGCCTTTTCCAAAAGAAATGTCAGCTCTTCATCGCTTCCACCAAATCATATATGTTGCTATCCCTCCTCCCTCTTTATCGATCACCAAAACAACCGGCCCATATTCTCTCCTTCATCTGCTCCATCCATTTTGGGTCCTTACATCCCTCCATCCACAATCTCCCATCCTTCATCTACTGCATCCATCTTGGGTTCTTATGGCCCTCCACCCACTCTATCCATCTTGGGTCCGTATATCCCAAGATCACCTCCTCCATCTCATTCGCTCATCCATCCAACACCTATACATGTCATCCATCGTAAACATCCCTCTCGCATATCCTGTAATTAGGATCAACAAAGGCACATACCTAAACATCCCCCATCTACACGTAATCCCCATACTCCTACCTCCATTGCTCCACATCACCCATCCCCTCACACCCATCCCATTGCTAGTACGAGCACTTTGGATGCCAGAGGAAAAATGCATCAATCTAAACACCCACATGAATCTAAAGCTTCCCATGTCCCCTCTAAAAGACATGGTAACAAAAAGAAAAATCCAATCCACAATCAAAATCAAATCTATAGCTCGCAAAGAGCCAGCAAAGCAAAGATCAAAACCATGCGGATCCTAAAGAAAAAAGATGCAATGCCATCAAATGAAAAGTCTGTAAGAACATCCAAAGTTGCTAATCCAAAAGCTAACCATACCCACCTTTCATCTCCTAAGTCTGTTTTGGGTCCCTATGTCCCAAAATTCACAATTCCATCTCCTCCATTATCCCCACATTCTCCATCCATTCATCCTTTTATCTTTTCACATCCATCACCACATGTGCCAATGTTGGTCCTAAACTCATCTCCCCATCACGTATCCACCCCCTCATTCTATCCATACCATTTCCAACATCCCCCCCATTATCCCTCGTATCTTCCCCATCAAATCCCTCTCATTCATCCTCTAGCATAATTCATTTATCCT
>VDFB02075321.1:126427367-126555310 GCA_007258455.2 Sequoia sempervirens | reverse complement strand
TCATCCGCCTCCGACGGCGGACCTGTCCGCCCCCGGCGGCGGCGGATCCGTCCGCCCGGTGGCAGATTCGTCCGCCTCCGGCGGCGGCGGCTTCGTCCGCCTCCGGTGGTGGACCTGTCTGCCTCCGGCGGCGGATCCGTCCACCCCCGGCGGTGGCGGATTCATCCGCCCCCGGTGGCGGACCTGCCCAGTCGGTGGTGGACCCATCCGGCGGCGGCGGCGGACCTGCCCGGCCAGTGGCGGACTGGTCCGCGGGCCGCCAACCTCTCCCCCCCCTCTGGCATGAAATCCAAGGCCACCAGCAAAAAAATTTTTCCTACCCATTTTTTCTTTCATTGTCCTGGACAAAACCCATGTCTTGAAATTTTCAAAATTTATCGAAAAACCATATTTTTTAGGGTTTTGTTTTTTACACCAAACTTCCAAAGGCCATAACTTTTGACTCGGGTGTCCGTTTGAGCTAAAATTTGATGGGTGGTTGCGTTATGCGATAACGAGTGGATTTCCAACTGGTTTCTTTGAAAGCCGTTGGAACCCGTTTTGACCCATTTTATGGGCCTCAAACTTTCATCTTGACCCTCAAAATACCAATTTAGTGTTTCTCCAGCATTTTGAAAAATTGTTTTCACTCATAACTCAAAATGCATATCCCGAATCTAGGATGTTAGTTGGCAATTCATCCTATCTCGCCAATGGGTATTTCTTGGAAAAAATTGGGACTCTCAAACATACGGCCATGATATTTCCTAAAATGGCAAAATTTGACAATTTTTGAAAATTGCCAAATCGGGAAAAATTTGATTGTCAACACCTTCTGCCCTTTAAACCCTGGACCTCGATGTAGAATCCATCCCATCACATCCTCCCATCATTCCCATCTTCACTCCAATCCTAATCTGAGCTTTCATCTAATCCTAATCTGAGCTTTCATCTAATCCCAATCTGAGCTTAACTGAAACCCCTAATCTGAGCTTTCGTCCCTCTACAGTCAAGATCTTTGGATATCAAACAAAATATTATGATTCCTCCCTCCATCTTCTTCAATTTTGTCCTATTCCTCCATTCTAATCAATCCATTCACTCATTCCATGTAACCATTCATCTATTTCAAACCTTCATCTATCATCTCAAAACTTCATCCAACCTCCTATCATCTCAAACCTTCATCAAACATCCTATCATTTCAAACTCTCATCAATCGTAATCTTCCATCTTTTCCCACCCTTCACCTTCTAGTTCCAAGGATTAGTCATCTATCCGTCTGGTCACCTTTTCCTCATCCAAATCCTTATCACTCTATCCAATTCACCCCAATCCTCCCCCCATCCTCTCCCCTCATCCCATCTCCTAATCCCTTGTCATTGGTATCTAGCTCTAGGCTTTTCCCCATGCAATCCAATGTCATCTATCTTATCATCATCACTTCTGCTTCTTTTGCACATCTTTTCTATCTCATCGTTCATCATCTCATCATTCATCTATATGGCATGTCATCCACCCACTTCATCTTTGATGATTTGGATAACTATCCCATCCCTGAGCTTGTATAGTCACTATCCTCCAATCCAATCCAGCAGGTCTATCTTGTCCCATCATCTTTTTTCCATCATCTTTCATCCATCACTTGTCTTTGGCCTTTCATCGAACTACGTTGCCCCTGTGCTTTCACATAGGCAAGGTCGATCATTTGATCTGCCTCCGGGGTTCCATCATCGGTCTTTCTATCATGTTCCATCCACTCCTCTATCATCTATCATGTTCCATCCATCATCGATCTATATTGTTCACTTTTCTCCTATTCTCCATCCTATCTTGGTCATTCGTCAAAATCTCTATCATGGTCTGTCGTCAGCCTTTTGTCGAACTACGAGGGCTCTGCGCTTCCACGTCGGCAAGGCTAATCTTTGATCGGCCCCCGAGCCCCTAGGTCGCTAGGATGTGTCAGTCTTATTTCATGTCTCTTGTGTCACGTCATCAAGCTATGCCCTTATCTCACTCGTCCTTAACAACAAGATCCACTTGTATCATCATATCCAATCAGTTTTGAATATCCTACGTCATATCGATATTTTAGCTTAGTATCCATCATCGGTCTCAACAGGATGCATCCTTCCTAACAGACCTCATCAATCCCATCGATCCCCTTGATTGATCCTATGGCAAAGGACATTTGAAATTAATTGTGATCTTTTGATGCTTTTGGTTTTTGTTTATCATTTGAGCTCCCTATCATCACTTGTCATGGTCGCCTTGATCCATCATATCATGGTGTGCTTTGACTAGTCAACATAGGGGTGTATCTTGATCTTTTTTGTCTTTCAGTTGTCCCACGTAGTACCCACCAAGATCCCCGTGATCTTGTGTTACGCTGGGGCATCCTTGTGTGCTTGTGGTTATCCCAATACCTGGCCCGACCAAGGTCACCATGACTTTGGGGTGCTGGGATAGCCTTCTTGTGTGTTATGTTTGTTTTCTGCATTAGACACTAATCCGCCTTGGTTCTTCATACCCTGGCATCTTGTGTCTTATGCTATAGCAAAACTCAGTGCTCTGACGATGGAAAATTGCATTTGGATTTCATTTCCTATTCATCCTTCATCACACTCCCCTCCCAATCTTCCATCACATTGCATCATCTTCTTCAACTCCCCTTGTATCATCTCATCCATTTCGAGAGCCCACTCGTGTTCTCTTGAACCCGCATGTCCTCTCGAGGGGGCATCATTCATCCCTAATTTTCATCATCTTTTTCCCTTCCTAATCATTCAAAAGAATGACTGGGGCATCTTTCCCAATCTAACCATCTTCTTCTAGGTTCTATGTTTTAATAATCTTTGAAATGATGCTACTTCGTAACACCATCTCAAAGAGGGGCAAAATGTAGATGTCTAAATTTAGACACTTAATTTATCCAAATTCATCCCCTTTCGTCTTATTTTCGTTAATTAAGTGATACTACTATTATTTAATTAATATCTTTAATTCTGCCAAATCCCTAAGGTATTTAATCAATAATACCTTATCTCTTTAATCCTCCTTCCATCAATTGAATTAAATAAATATGTTATTTATTTAATCCCATTTATGTCACATCCTCCATCTTTTTTTACCTAATCTTAATCCTTCTTCTAATCCCATCATTAGGATGTGTCACATCCTCCAACTTTTGCAAGTTGGCCTCTAATCTCTCTTAGCCACCTAACCCTCCTCTAATCCTTCATTACTCTTCCCCATGTGATTTTTGACTTGTCACATCAAGTCACATGTGAGATCTAACCCTATTTTAATCTTCATTAATTAATCTAATCAAGTACTTGCACAATCTTAATCACCCACTTTAGTCAACTCTCCCCATCCCCCAAGGAATTTTTAATTTCTTTTTATTCATCCTAAGCTTCTCTCTTCCCCATGTGAATTTTTAATTCACTTTTTAATCCCCCAATGCACCCTTTGGAATTTAAAATTCTTTCCCATCTCCCCATGAGAATATTTGAGGAATTTTTAATTCCTCACATGTCCTCTCACCCACATGGGACAAGTACCTCCTTTATGAGGAGATCTTGTCCAATCCCAAGGTACTTTGTACCCCCCCTCCATGTCATGTCCTTCTCCTTCCACCTCATGTCCACTTCACCTTTTAGGGCTATTTCACATGCCACATGTCAAGATGTGAGGGCTTGTGAGTTCTCAACTCACCTCAGCCCTATATCTTGATATTTGGTCGATCAATCTTGACCATCCATTTCCCCTAAGATTTCCAAAAAATCCTATAAATACCCCCTCTTTTCTCTCATTTAGGGGAGATCATTTGTGCTAGCCAAACTCTTGCAGTTTTGTTTCTCAACCAACACTTAACCATTTTCTTGTGTTCATCCACTTGCACTCATCCTCACAACTCCATTTTGCTTGCATCTACTTGCCATCCAAGGAGCATACACGTCAAAGATCGAAGGGCCAACCAAAGGATCGACTCAACGCAAGGTATAAAGTTCCATTTCATGGCTTTGTCTTGTTTTGTTTTCAACTTAGGCTAATCTTGAGGTGTAGGTTGTTTTAAGTTGTTTATTTGCACTCTTTTACTTGTTGCTTGCTTTCTAATGCTCTATTTCGACCTATCATAGGATGTACATGTCAACTTGGATTTTTGAATTCAAACTTGAAGGATATTCCAAAGAGATGCCTTGTGAGGAAAATAGGGATTTAATAAATCAATTAAATCTATTTTCATGTGCAAGTGGTAAATGCTAGAGGATGGGACATGAGAGGAGATTAAATTAATCAAGGTTAATTAATTTAATGAAGGGGGTTAGTTGATGTGACAAATTTGACTTAGATTTGTGGATTTATTTAAATCAAATATGAAAAGAATATGATAAAGGCTTAATTAAATAAAGATTTTGATTTATTTAATTAAAAAAGATGATGTTAGATTAAACTAAATAAGGTTTTAATTTATTTAATTTATTAGATAGATTCAAGAGATTTAATCAAATAAAATTAAATATTTAATTAAATAAGGATAATTAGATCAAGATGATTGATTTAATTAATAAAAAGGATGACTTAATTAGATAAAATGATTTATTTAATTAAGAGAGGAATATTGGTGAATTTAATCAGATAAGGAGATTTGATTAAATGGTTAGACTGAGGGATGATTCAGGATGAAATGATGTTAGTAGTTGGGATCAGATGCACAATGTCAATCGGTATATTTTACGTGTCTACATTTTTCCCCTCTTTGAATCAATGCACTTGTTGCGTTGGTTCAAAGAATAAATGAGCTCGATCAAAGCCAAAAAAATTTGTTATTTAAAAATATTGCCCCACTGCCACTTGGCGAGAGCAAAAATTCCTATATATTGCCCCCTCGAGAGATTGGATGAAAATTTCAATTTTTGGGTGATATCGCGAAAAAATAGGACAAGGTTCCCGACAAGTCCAAAAGGGCTCCAGGAGGCCAAAAATGTGTCTAAACACAATAAAATGATGTAAAATAGGCCTCAACTAGACAAAACATGTTTGAGGATAAAAAACCCTAGCAGGATAGCCAATTAGGGTGAAAAGAAACCCTAATTTTCAAGCTTAAGAGGGGTCAGATGGGTCACTTTCAATTCACTTTCACACATCCATCTAGCAACCCTGTGACTTGAGATCTGACCTCCTGATGATATGGCACAATGACAACTTCTGATGTATATTTCTAATCGATTCTAGACATACCATTGGCCACCCGACATTGGGACACTAGTAAGTGACCCTTACTTGAGCTTCGTTTTTCATTTTTAGCCTGCATTTAATGCATTCAAAGTTGGTCATTCTATAGTGGCGCTATACATCGCCACTCAAAAATCAAATTGCGTTGTGGTAGTACAGTTTGGAGTTTGAAAATAAACTCCAAATTGCGACATTGAGCTCATGGCCGGTGGGGTGGTTTACAAACTGCACTGCAACAGTCCTGTATGTTTTCAAAGTGCACCGCTAGGAAGGAAAGTGCACCGCGGTGGTGCACTTTCGGCCTTTTGTGCCCTAGCTTCGAAGTTTGATTAAAAATCAAACTGCGATGCCTTCATGGATTGCGATGCTGGAGAGGTTTCTTGGATGCCCGGTGAAGATTTTTTCAAAAAATTTAACATGATGACCCTTCCTGATGCAGGATGCAATGAGGGAGCTCTACTCCTGAGAACATAGGTCGTAAGATTTGTTTGGTTACTTGCAGGACCTGAGTGACAGAGATTAGGATTGGCTCTGAGATATGGGGCTATGGTATATCACCTACACAATGCCCATTCACACTCACCTAGGGATGCTACCAGTGCTGGCCGAGAGATGGCACAATGAGACCTCTTCATTCCATCTTCCCACTGGCGAGGCCACCGTCACCTTAGAGGATGTTTGGCGTATCTTGAGATTTATGATTCATGGTCGGCGAGTCATTTTTGATATGGATGAAGGGCGTGATGCCTGCCACAGAGTCCTTGCCACAAAGGATATCGTTATTTGTGAGGGGCAGATCGAGCTTGAGTGACATAGGGCCCTAGCACCTCCCTTCTGCTTGGTTATTGCATTAATTATTTTAGGCCTCTTTGCACCAGATCGATGAGGGTGATACTTCAGTCTTGGTTGGGGACTTTGCTAGGAGCACATAGTTCACGATATGCCCATCCGTTTTGCTTGGGGGCTAGTTCTTCTAGCCTCTCTTTATAGGGACCTCCACGAGTATGTCTACATGGATGGCAAAGCACTCGGATCGGGTGTGACTCTTCTTCACATATGGGCATGGGAGCACATTGTTGTCCTCTTACCATGGATTGTTACAGTTCCAATGATGCCAAATGATCCCCTCGTGTAGCTCTACAGAGGCGATGTGTCCTTTACACACACAAGTGAGCACGGGATCCCCTAGTGGAGGAGGGTCTTGGACGAGATGCAGGTTTTTACATGGCGTCTGTACCTTGGTTAACTCAGATGGGCCGGTGATACAGATTAGCTATTTTATGCTTGCTAAGATCGCTTGATTCAGGGACGAGAGCATATGATGATTGAGAGATATCTACCCAGGCGCGTGCAACGTTAGTTTGGTGAGCCCTAGGATTGGCTAGATGATGATTATGTGGCCATCTTCACCCTCACCATGGCACATGTATCATGGGGGTGGTACATTCTTGCCTCGGAGGCCGTCGACAGTTTCAGACAGTTGGTGGCTAGGGCCATGGGCCTACGATTAGGGGCCTACAAATCCAGGTGTGACACAGGCATACAGGGATTGGTTCCGTCCTCTGCTATGTTTGATGATTCTAGGAGCAGTCCCTGATCGGCAGAGAGTGAGAGGAAGAGGGGGAGGATGAGGACAGAGGGATGGCACATGGAAGGAGCAGCCAGTTGGGCCTCCAGTTCAGCTAGCTTAGCCAGGTCAGGGTGACGTGCAGATGCAAGACTAGCAACAAGTGCCACCAGGTGTACCACCATAGGCTGGGGGTGAGGATCAGCCTCAGGTACAACCTCCATGAGCATAGCCAACATTGTAGCCAATAGGGGAGGTGGATCCCCGAGATGCATTGATTGCATAGTTATAGGCTCAGGTCCAGACCGTGACAGCCGAGAGGGATTAGCCTTGGACCGAGAGAGATCAGCTCAGGGCCAAGAGGGATTAGACCATATAGCAGAGATAGGTTGCGAAGCTACAGAGGTGGGCTAGAGACAGCAGTTGGAGAGCATGGTAGCCTCCTCCTCCCATAGTACAGTGTCCATTCGGTCCAACAGGGATGTCATCTAAGAGGCCGACTACTACATGATGCATTATCATTAGGTCATACCTAGAGTAGCACGGGTCCCAGAGTACTCACAACGGACTAGCCACAGACCAACGGAGGGTCACGGTGATAGGGGTGAGGGCAACATACATGGGGATAGACCTTGATTGAGATGATACTTTTTGTGCCTTATGGGCTCCTTTTTGATAGCTCGATGGGCCTTTTGTACTGATTGACATACATGTACAGTGATCCGATTATTTTGTACTATGACAGTTACATTATTGATGATGATATATATATGAGCCAATGATGATTTTGATGTGATGTGATGCAATGTCATTTATTTATGCATGTGTAGATGATTCTACTTCTATATGTTGTGCAATGATGTTATGGTATATTTATTTCCGATGATGTATGCATTATGATTATGACTAATAGATCTATATTATGTCAAATTATGATATACAGATGTATTTATGTGATGTGTAATGATGTAAAAAATGATATGATATGTAATATGCAATATGCAAAATGATATGGAAAATGATCTATGGTGTATATGCGAAATGATGTGAATCATGCTTATAAAATGTCTATGGATGGGTGTACATTTTGCATGTGATGGATTCTTGTATGTTTCCAATTTATGCTTATAATGATGTGGAATGCTTGATGCAATGAAATGTAAAAATGATCGTGATGCTACTTATGAGATGCCATGGATGATTAATGCAATGTGAATGCAATGGTTGTGTTTTATATGATATAATGCAAAATGAGATGGTTTTCTAAGATGGTTAGAATAACAAATATTATTATCCTAAACATATTAAATGATAATGTAATGCATGTGATGCATTAAATGAGATGTACTATATGCAATGAAGATGTTCTATGTAAAATGAATGCAATATGTGAGATGACCTTATGATGTTATGTAAGTATGTATGCAGTGGATTATCTATAATGCTTATATATTATGTATGATTATACAATAGGTGGTAATGTTTATGCAAATGAATGTTATGCAATGATTTATGTGATAAATGCAATGTGATGCCATGCAATGGATGTGCTTATCTATGAAGAATGCTTATAATGCCATGTTTTTGATCTTTTTGAGATGTTTTGAGGCTGTTTTTGGTATTTTCAAGATTTTGCAAATGTTTTGATTTTCAATTTTCCAATGTTTTGGGGTTTTCTGATATTTTGACTAGGAGACTAACCTAAAGACCTATCCTAGGGGCCTCGGGGGCTGATCAAAAAATTAGCCTTGCCTATGTTATACACACATAGACCACGTAGTTCGACTGACAACTTTGTTTTTGACTTTTGACTGACTTTTTGACCTATTTTTTGGGATTTTGATATGTTTTGATGTTTTTGGATTTTCTGATTTTCTGATGTTTTTGGATTTTTGGATTTTCTGATGTTTTTGGATTTTTTGATTTTCTGATGTTGTGGATTTTCTGATTTTCTGATGTTTTTGGATTTTTTGATTTTTTGATGTTTTTGGATTTTATGATTTGAGGACTTTAAGAACATACATGAATCCGATCCAATGAGAACATGCCCCCAACATGATGCAATATACTACTCTGATAAAGGTAGGACAAGCTGACCTTGAGGATGTGTTGAGTAGTATTAGGAGGGATCATGATACGAGCACAGGACCAAGCTATGGTGCAGATGAAAGTGGATGAGTAATGGATGGAGACCCGAATGCGATGGATGATGGAAACAAAATGGATGGATGATGCAAAACAAGCCATAAAGATCCCGATGGATGGAAAGTGCTTATTTACACAAGGTGTCTATTTTCTAGGTTTTCACCAAGGTACTTGCCCAAAGTGCCACCGAAGTGGTTTTCACTAGAGGACAATTTTTTTCTTTACTATTTTTTATCCTTTTTTTTTGGATTTTTGCTTTTTAATTTTTTTGTTGTCACCAAGGCGCCTGTTTGCCAGGTTTTCGCCAAAATAACCATTTTTTCAAGACATTTTCTAATTTTTTGGTTCTATACCTCGAAAGATTTAGGCATAAATTTTTTTGAGGTGAGAGCTATTCATGGGATCTTTCAAAGGTTCCCCTTTGGGTGTTGATAACTGATATGCCCCTGACTTGTAACTTGCTATGATAACGAATGGTCCCAACCAATTAGGTTCAAGTTTTCCTTTGCTGCTTGGGTTTGGGACATTCTTCTAATTCTCTTTTAATACCAATTCTTTGACTTGGAAAATCCTGCTTTTTATTTTCTTATTGTAGCTATGTTTGAGTCTATTCTGATAGACTTGCAAAATGATTCAAAGCATCTATACATCGCTCATCTAGTAGCTCTAACTCATTTAGTCTTGATACTCTGTACTCTTCATCTGTGATGAGGTTTTACAGTGATATCTTGAGTGATGGGAGCTTGATCTCAATGGGTAGTACAACTTCTGATCTGTAGACCAGGGATAAAGGAGTGGCACCGATGGGTGTGCGGATGCTAGTTTGATAGGCCCAGAGGGCAGGATTAAGTTGCAAATGCTAGTCATGACTTGCGTCATTGACTAATTTCTTGAGGATTTTCAGAATGGTCTTGTTTGTAGCTTCTGCTTGGCCATTGCCTTGGGGATAGTATGGGGTGGAGAAGTGATGTTGGATTTTGAATTTTTCACATAAGTCGCAGACCTTCTAATTCTTGAATGGTGTCCCATTATCTGAGATAATGGCTTGTGGAACACCATAGTGGAAAATGAGATAGTTCAGGATGAACTTTGAAATATGCTTCCCCATTATATACATCATGGGTATGGCTTCCACCCACCTAGTAAAGTACTTCATTGCGGTTATGATGGATTTTTGGCCGTTAGATGAAGTGGGGGTGATTTTTCCAATGAGATCAAGTCCCCACTGTGAAAAGGGCCATGGTGTGACAATAGGATGAAGCTCTTGAGGTGGAGCATGGATGAGGTCCCCATGCTACTGACATTGTAGACACCTTCTGGCATAGTCATGTGCTTCTCATTCCATTGTGGGCCAATAATACCCCATCCTTAGCAATTTCTTGGCTATGGTCATTCCACTCGAGTGTGAACCACAGATACAGTTATGTAATTCAGTTAGAACAGTTAATGCCTCCTCAACATTTAAGCAATGCAGTAATGTTCCTTCTATGCTCCTATGATATAAGGTATCTCCTAGGATGATGAATTTGGATTCCTTTTTTACAAAGGTTCGGTTTAGGTTTGAAGGTAAGTCGGGAAGTATGACTCCTATTTGACGGTATGTGTAAATGTCGTGGTACCAAGGATCACCAGGACCAATGATTTCACACACGAATTCTGATTTTGGTACCTCGAATGCAGGCATGAGAAGCTACTCTATCAAGAATTCATATTTTGGAATGTTGTGGGGGATATCCAATAAAGATCCGATTGTTGCCATGGCGTCTGCTACTCTATTGTTGGTTCTAGGAATCTACTCAAATGTAATTTCAATGAAGGATTCTTTAAGAGTCTCCACCAATTTATTGTATAGAGTGAGCTTGTCGTCCTTGGTCTAGTATTCATCATTTACTTGATTTATTATCAATTGAGAGTCTCCATATACTTTGAGAGCTATAATGTTCCACTGCACTGCTATTTTGAGACCTATGGTTAAAGCCTCTTATTCTGTAATGTTATTGGTGCATGGAAATTCTAGTTTGTAGGACCCTGGTATGCAATCCCCTTGTGGGGTGAAGAAGATGCCGACTTCTGATCCATGTTGTGTGTGTTAGCCATCAAAGTACAGTTTCCAGTGGTCGACTATGTTGAGATTGAAAATAGATTCATCTAGAAACTCTGAGATGAGAGGATTCTCTAAATAGATTGGTGCTTCTATAAGTTGGTCTGTGATGACTTGTCCTTTGATTGCCTTCCACTTCACATATTCAATGTCGTATTCTGATAGTATCATCACCCATTTGGCCATTCTTCCTATGAGCATTGCCTTTGACAATAAGTATGTAAGAGGGTCGATTTTGATGATGAGCTTTATTTTGTGTGCCAACATGTAATGTATGAATTTTTTTGATGCAAACACTACTACGAGACATGCTTTCTCAATGAATGAATAGTTTAGCTCATGCCCAACCATTGTTCTACTGATGTAATAGATAGCTCTCTCTATTCCATTTTCATCATGCTAAGCTAGGAGAGCTCCCAAGCCTACTATTGTTGTTGATACATATAGAATCAATGGTCTTCTTGGGATTGGTGGCATTAAGACTGGTGGTGTCAGTAGATATTCTTTGATTTTATTGAATGTATCTTCACACTTGGTATCCCATTTGTATGCTACTCCCTTGTGGAGTAGGTGAGAGTATGGGTTTTTTTGTCCACCAATTGTGCTATGAATCTTTGAATGGATTGGAGCCTGCCTTGGAGACCTCTCAATTGCTTTAATGTTTTTGGTGCCTCCATCTTGAGGATTGCTTTTACCTTTGCTGGATCTACCTCGATACCTCTGATTGACACTATATATCCTAGCAATTTTCCTAATTGTACATCAAAGACACACTTCTTTGGGTTTAATCTGACCTTGTACTCCTCCAGCCTGTCAAAGATGGCACTTAAGGTTTCTATGTGATATTTTCTCTTTCTTGATTTGGCTAGAATATCATCAAAATAATCTTTGACCATTTTATGAATCATGTCATGGAATATTAATGTCATGGCCCTTTGGTATGTTGCTCCTATGTTCTTTAAGCCAAATGGCATCATGTTCTAGTAATAAGTCCCCCGTGGACAAGTGAAAGTTGTTTTATGTTGGTCCTATTTAGCTATCATGATTTGATTGTACCCTGAAAATCTGTCCATTAGTGACAAAATTTCATGTCCCCCTGTCATGTCTACAATCATATCAATGTTTGGAAGCGGGAAGTCATCTTTTGGACATGCCTTATTCAAGTCTCTGAAGTCTATGCAAATTTTGATGTTCCCATCGAGTTTTGAAATAGGTACCAAGTTTGACACCCATTTTGGATAATCTATCGGTTGGATGAATCCTTCATCTAATAAGGCGATCTGAGGGTGCATTTTTTGAAGTTTTTATTTAATAGGCTTTACTTCTGGATATACTGCTAAGTGGTGGACCACGACCTCTGGGTCAAGTCCAGGCATGTTAGCATAGCTCCATGCAATTTTTTTGTCTTTCTCTTAGGAAGGCTGCTAGGAGCTCTTGTTCCTCTGATAGTAATGATTCCGCATAGAATGTGATATGCGCGGTTTCCTCTATTCCTAGATTGACCAGATTGCATTTTTCTGCCTGGATTGTTGACTTTTCTTGATGAATAGCTTGGAAAGGAAGATTGAATCCCCCATCCTCGGGCACCTCAGAGAGGTTTTCACCATTGGATACGTCCTTTCTTTTTACACTTTTTTCTAGTTGGAGAGTGCCACTGTGTGGTTTTCACTCAAGGACTTAGATATTATTCTTAATTTTTCACTTTTACGACTGAGGGATTCAATCATTTCCCCATAATAGGCATGTGTATCTAGCTCAATTAGGAACCTTGCTTTGTGATCCCCACATGGAATGTTTTCCCATAGTCCCATGAATTCCAAGAGTGCCTCATCATTTTCAAATGTATCAAGAACTGGTGGTCCTTGTTGGTTGTAGTCGATGAGTTGGGGATATACTAGGTGGATTTCATGATTTTGGTGGTTGGATTCAAAAAATAGGGTGCTAATCATGAAAAGAGTGGTATCCTCGAATAGCCTAGGTAGATTAGATGTGGGATCCTCGTCATCACTACTACTACAGATGTCGGTTATATCAAATGTGAAGTTATCTATGACGCGACCTATAGATACTGGTAAGCGTAGTTCTGCTATAGTTGGATGAGGAGGATTATTAACCCTTCTAACTGAAGGACTTCGGCCATGTATGGTTATACTTGGAGGGGTACATCCAAGGCCAATATTTTTTATTGCTCGCATCTTCGGAATGATAGGTGTTATAAGCCCATTGTCATTTCTCCCAAGTCTTTGATTTATGTCATAGCCCATTGCGAGCATCATTTGCAGACCATTGCTTCTGTCATCCATTGGTAAATTAGCTACTGGTCTTTCATCTTGATATAGCATATGTGATGGATCTGCCTCAATAACTTCTCAACCAAGATCTCCCCAACTTGTAAAGTTGGGATAGTTTTCAGGAGACGTTTGAGATGTGGAGGCTTCATTTATTTGCGGACGTCCCCATGAACTAGGAGATTGTGGTAACTCTCCTACCACAAAAACATTATTAGGGAGCTTGTATTTTCCACAACTGTTATCATGGATGATGACCTTAATGTCAGAGATGGTGGGGATGGTAGTAGTGGTGGGTGTCTCTATCACAGAAGTGGATGCGAGGGTGGCGGGATCAATGTATGGTGTAGACAGGCCCTCGTCATTTTTTGGTACTTGGGGGATTTTATTCTATTTTCTTGAAGGCTTTTGCAATATGAGAACGGTTTGGGATCTCCATGGATGGTTACTTCTTATCCCTCATGTGTGAATTTCACACATTGATGGAAATTTGACGCTACTACTTTCATCGCATGGATCCATGGGCGTCCCAGAAGGATGTTATACGACAAGTCAAGGTCCAAGACCTGACAAGTGGTTTCCATGATAGTAGGCCCTACTTGAATAGGGAGTTTAATTGTGCCCTGGGACACTCTTCCTTGATCATCATATGCTCTTATTGTGATACCTTTCCTTTATTGATATAATCCTCTGAGATTTTCAATTGTTTGATGAGGTTGAGAGAACAAATATTCAAGCTTGCACCTCCATCCACCAAGACCCTTTTGACTTTTCTCTTATGTACTATGGCTTCTAAGTGGAGCGCATGGTTGTGAGATGGTTGAGTAGGGAAATCTTGGTCGGAAAATGTGAGGAGATTCGACGTAATGATATTTCTGACCATAGCTTGGAATTGTTCCGCATCAAGATCTGCAGGGACAGTGGATGAAGCCAGCGCTTCTTCAAGGATTTTCTTATGGGCCGATGAGATTTTCAGTAACTCCATGATGGAGATTTGTGCTGGCATTGTTTTGAGCTGATCGATGATGTTATATCCATTAGGGATAGATCTAGATGCAAGGACTCTGTTTGGTTGGGATGGTTCTGCGATGGTGACTTTGCCACCTCTTATGGTGACTCCACAATCAACATGGGTGCCTTTGATGGTGATGACCGTGTAGCATTCATCTAGGGAGGCAATGACTATTTCATACACATGATTTACGTTTGTGTGGGTGCCTTTCCCCTTATCAGTGTTATTATTATTCCCTTTATTGCCATGATTAGGCATTGGATTCGTGTATATCTTAAGGTCTTGGTTTCCCGTTGGTTGTTCCACGTTTATAATTATTTTATTGATGAGATCTTGAATTATGATTTTTAGTCTCATACAACTGTTCATGGTATGCCCTTTGATTTTATGGAAGTCACAAGTTGATTCTCATTATACCAAGGAGGTTTCACATCTAGTTCTTGGTAATTCTCATATGTGGGTGCTTTGATGAGTTTTTTGTTTATCAGTTTTCTCATGATGACTTCTAATGGTTCCCAAGGAGTGGTGTATTTTTGCTTGGGGTAACTCTTGTTCCATTGGGGTGGTCCCCTTTGATCATTGAGATTATTGATTGTCAGATTGTTGTTTGGTTGTTGTATTGCTTGGTGATTATTTTGGTGTTGGATTTGGATTTGTGGTGCAGGTGTATTTTGACGAGGGGCACTAATGACCACCTTGGCATCAATGACACCATCATTAGTAACAATTTTGTTCCTTTTCCACGTGTGAGGTTTATCATTGTAATTGGAGGGTGGGCGGTTGTTTTGTTGTTCAGGGTATGAAGTTGATCCCATGGGTTGAGTCATAAGGGCTCATTTGATGCTGAGCACCTTCAAGATCAACTGATCATATGTGGTGATCCCTTGTACCTTGAGATGAAATTCCAAGAGGCTGTCAAGGTTGGATATAATGGTGCAAACTTGTTCTTTAGGCATGGTCCATTTTCTTTGATTGGCCTTGGATCACCATCATTGTAGGAATGAAGTGAATGATTCACCCTTTCCTTGTTTCAGAGCTGAGAGTTCTTCTAGACTAACATCCATTGCAATCTTACATGCATAATTTTTAATGAATGGGTCTATAATTTCTTGGAATGTTCTAATGCCTATAGGTAGGTGAGAGAACCATTCCATAGCATGGCCAGCCAAACTTCTAGGAAATAGTCACATCAAATAGGTATTGTCGTATGCGACCTCCATGCAATGAACCTAGAATTCCCTAATGTGATCTTTAGGGTTTCCTGTCCCACGATATTTGTTAAACTTGGGGATCTAAAATCCCTTGGGGAATGGTTTCATCACTAGGCTCCTATCAAATGGATAGGGGCACAAGTTGCTTGGTGTCTTTGTGGTTCGCCCTGATTGAAGATCGAGCATTTGTTGTGAGAGCAACCTGATTTGTGTTGTTATGTCATTTTGTGGATTAGGGGGTGGGATGAAGGTGTTCTAGGGTGTTTCAATTGTGGGTTGGATAGGTGGGTTGGTTGTTGTGTTGTTTGATGGGACTTGCACATTGTGTCGAGCTAGGTATGCTTGCACCTTCTGCTATATAAACAACATTTGTTGTTGTTCTTGTTGTTGCTACTCTAAGATTGCCTGTTGTTGTGCTTGTTGTTGTTCCAACAACGCTTGTTGTTGGGCTGCTAGGATTGCTTGCTGTTGTGCTTGTTATTGTTGGGCTGCTAATTTAGCTGCTTCTTGTTGCTCTTGATATTATTTTATTGCTTGTTGATATGCTTGTAATTGCGTTTCTTGTTGTTGTGCAAGAAGTTGTGCTTGTGCTTGCGCTTGCTATGCTTGATATTGGGCATGTGCTTGAGCTTGAGCTTGGGCTTGTACTTGTGCTGCTTGTTGCAATAGAATTTGGGCTTGAGAAGCCTTTTGTGCTTGTAATGCGGCTTGGGCTTTTCGAGAAGCTTGTGCAGCTTGCACGACTTTTTGTTGTTGTTGTTGCAATAATGCTTGGGCTTGTGCGGCCTGTTACGCTTGTAATGTAGCTTGGGTAGCTTGTGTAGCTTGCGTAGCTTGAGCGGCTTGCTAAACAACTAATTGTGTGGCTCTTTGTTTTTGCACTTGTAGGAATTCCCTTTGAAAAACAACTTGTAATGCCATGTTGTATTAGCTTGATATGCTAGAAGTTGGTGGTGGTGGGGGTGGTGGTGGATTTGGAATGGTGTTTGTGGTGGTGGTGAGTGGTGATGTCGTGTTGGTGGTTAAAGTGGTGGATGGTGTTGTTGATGTGGTTGGCCTTTGAGACACCATGCTTTGAGATGTTATGGGGGTGGTGGTTGATGATGTTGCAATTGTTTGTGTAGTTGTCAACTGTTGTTGTGATATTGATGACAAGCTTTGGGAGTTTGGTGTGATGTTTTGATTGGTGATTGGGATGTTGGTTTGATTGATACTTGGTAAAGGGGGAAACCCTAAACTAAGTAGAGGTGTGGATAATGGTGGTAATGGTGGGAGAGGTGAAAATGTGAGGGGGGTGAGTCCTTGAGAAAATGATGTGGTGCCAAAAATTCCCCCAGGTCTGAACATGTCTCCTTCCTCTTGCGAATTTTTGAGAGAAGTTTTGAGGTGTTGCGTGGAAGGTTGATGATGATGGGTCATGATGGAAAGTGAGAGGAACATACTTGTGTAATGGATTTTGGGGTGTGTTTTGTTCCAAGATGGTATTTGCATCCAAGTCTTGATTGTTAACAAGGGGGTGTGATTGAATAGCATTACAAAATGCATTTCCTTTATTAACATTGGGTTGGGTTGGAGCAAAAGATGTTGTGATTTGTGGAATGTTTTGGGTGATGCTTTGGGATGGGGGTGTGGATGAGATGGGAAGTGTGGATGAAATTAGAGGCATGACCTCTAAAGATGGTTCCACTATTGAGCTCGTGTCGAAATTAGAAGGTAATTTGGCCCCTTGTTTTGCTAGTTCTAGGATGTATAGTGAAAGGTTAAACCTCATCATGATGTTGACAATCTTATGGATTTCCAGATTTTGAATCATTTCAATTATTTCATCGTATGACATCCCAAAGGTAAGGTCTTCTCCTTGATTTTCCTCTTATGGATTTTGTGATGATGAGGTAATCAAAGGATTATTTGATTCAATAGGATTCATTTCAACATTTTTTTGACTTAGGTCACTTGAAGCAGGTGTTTCTTTGTCAGCTTCCATTCTCTTCTTGTATTGAGATCTAGTTTGAACCATAAAACAAGGATCAATTTTCAAGAATAGGGGAGATGAATCTCTTAATTCTTTGGATTGATCTTTAATTTATGCACAAAATAGAAATTTTTAGGATATCTTGAGGATCAAAAGGTGATATGATGATGATGCAAGAGGTGGATGATGTGAATGTTTGATCTTTTGATGAATCTTGAGGGGGATGCTAGGATTTTGGGACTTTCAAATATGTTTCAGATTTTGTTTTTTTTGATTTCAATTTTCCTTTTGGGATTATCCTTGATTTGATTGATTTTAGTTTCATTTTGAAAAAATAGACCCTAAGATGTTGGATGATTATCTAAGGGTTAGATTTGTTCAAAGGATGATAATTTGAATATGTGTAGGGAGAAGGATGCATCTACCTACACCTATTCAAACAATGATGATAGTTTAACCAAGCATATGAAGAAGGATGCATCTACATATACCTAGCTAGAAAAAATGGTTTGATAACTTTGAATAAGCATATGCAAAAGGATGCATCTACACATACCTAGCCAAAGATGATTTTGATAATGTTTTTCAAGGATTTTGTCTCAAGGATTTGATGATTATGATTTTTTTCAAAAAGCCTAGCATGAAGAATAGTTTCAAGATTTCTCCAAAAGGTGATGATGAGATGATTTTTGTTTTGATGTTAAAAGGGTGGATGAGAAAAGATTTTTATTTCCTTTGATCCTAAGATGAACCTAAAAAAGACTCTTTGTTTACCTAAACCTCGGTATTCAAGAACATGCAATGCTTCTATAGTGATTCAATTTGTGCATGCATTTTTGGATTTTGAACCAATGACTTTCACTTTGGGATTTGGAATTCTTGAGGTCTCAACACATATGAGAGTTCATTATGTTTAGCTTTGATTAATGGATTTATTTTACCACAAACACTTTCTTTGATTAGGTTTTCCAAACTAGATGTCCAATGTCTTAATTTCTTCACATCCCACAAAGTATGTTATGTGGAGATTTGATGAATTCAAGGCAAGGGTTACCAATTGTTTAACCTTAGTAGTCAAATTGAGATGTAATCCAATGTGTTTGGAAACCTCTAAGGATATAATCCCAAGGGAAAGCAATAACACATGGATTGGGTCAATTGTATTTGTCTCCTAAAGGGTTTGAAATTTGGATGATGATGTTTAAGTGTTTGTTTCCAAGATGTTTTCGAACAAGAAAAGCATTTTGTAACCAAGAATAAGTACAACCCTATGGATGTGGAAGACAATATTTTTTGGATTCCCACTTGGACAAGTCTAGCTATGCTTATCTTTAGTGAATGGTTAGATGCTTGACCCCACTAGCTCCCCTCCATGGCTCATTAACGTCAATCAGGGCAGCCAAGCATCAACACCCATGAAAATCCCATGGCATGCTTTCCATTTCTACTAAAAGATCATAAAAGTGTGGGGTGGCTTCAGAACGACCGTTCTTGCACCAACAAATAGATCAAGGATTTTGGCAATTCTAAAACATGGGTTTTAATAAGGACTTTCCGTTCATGGAGATTTACCCATACAATGAGAGTTCCCTTTCAGATCCATCTCATCGGAGCCAACCGCATGATATTGGCGTTTATTCCAATACCCACATTTATATCCCGGTTGGAAATACTCTCAGGTTCAGAGTGTTACCGGTTGAGTCGTTCCCTTGGGTGAGTACTTTTTCCCCAAGGCAGGCCCTCTAAGATAAACAAAAGTGAATAAACTTATTCATAGTTTGATCAACCCTTGTTTAGAAACAACAGGAGAACACATGCAATAAATTTATTCACACTTGCATAAGATTTTGTTCAAATTTAAACCCAAAAATGAAGTGTGGAGGTGATTGCTTTGTCTCAACCTAAAATAAAAAAAGGCCTTTTGATTCTCAAGATCGCTATAAAGCGCGAGAGAAGTGCATATGTCCTTTTTCAATGAAGTTAGTTTAAGTAAGCCCTCACAAACAAAAAGTTGCACTTGTTCGTTTTAAATCCACAAAGCAATTGTGAGTTCTTTTTAAAGCACCAAAGGACAAATGAGAGACATTTTGTTCAATTGTTAACCAAAGAAACAAACTCTAGTAAGCTGTAGTCCTAATGTTTGTTTTAGCCTTTACAAGAAAAAAATAAAAATAAAATAAAAAGATTCTTTTTAAAGCCTAAACGAAATTAGTGTCCTAAGCAAAAAGGAATAACAGTTTCTTAAAAGTGTTAAACAAACACTAAAGTGTTTAAAAACACTTTGATTTTGTGAAATATAGTCCTCATGCTTCTCCTTCTTTTATCTTCAATTGATCCAACCTACAAGACATAAAATTAGTCAAATTCTACAAACACAGAGGTTAAAAAGCAGAAAACAAAAGATAAACTCATTATTGAAAAAAAGCATGTGCTAAAATTAAATTTCCAATTTTTACTCCCTGCCAACGGTGCAACCCGTGACTGCAACTGAGTTTGATTTCCCAATGGTGTTGTACAACATCGCTTACCAATCATCGCTCTGTGTCGGGGCCAGTGAGCTCAAATGCGTCACACTTTTGCTCAGCGTCGTTGTTTGATTCTTTTGAACAAATCCCGTGGGTCAGATTGGTCAAGCGTCATAGTTAGAAATTCAAATTTTTGGGTGGAAAGACTTCAGCATCACAGTTTGAATTTCCAGCGGTGCTGTATGAGGATGCTGGAAAACCAACGGTGCTATATAGTGATGTTGACCTTCTAGCATTGAAATTTTTCTTTGTATAAACAACAACGTAGATTTTTTAGGAAAAAGTGATTGAAAATGAGATTTTTCCCTCCTTCTAGCACCAAATGTGAGAACCCCAATCGTAATACCTACAAAACAATGAGAAAAAACACATTAGATTAGAATTTGAAAGCAAGAACAAGGATTCCCCATGAAATCCATTCACAAAATCTTAAACTAGGAAAAACAATGAAGAACACAATGAAAACATAAAACTAAAGATTGAATCCTAATTAAGCAAGACAAATCTTGATCCCATGGGGGAATTGGTGCCAATTTGATGTGAAAATTGGCCCTTTCCCAACTCCTATGATGTACGATTGATGTATGTTGATGATAATTGATTAGAGATCCAAGCTAAAAACTTGCATAACCTAACTATGATTCAATGATATTGGATGAAAATGGCTCAATATTTTAGCATAATAACTTTGCATAATTTGTGGATGATCAAATGAGGAGAGGAGCTCTTCATTTATAGATGAGATTAAAGGATGAATGTAAAAAATTGAGCAATGTGGGACTAACATTCATCCAATGGAAAGATGCCACTTGTCAACCTATGAGTGGATGGAGGATGTGCATGTTTTGAGGATTGTGCCAATAAATGCTTATTTTTGAATTTTGAATTTTTTTGAAATGACTTGCAAGAGGGAAGAAAGAAAGCATTGAATGCCACTTGGCTCAAGGCAAAGGACATGTAAGATAGAGTAAATGCCTTGTTGGATGTGCATGTCAACCTAGATTTTTGAATTCAAACTTGAAGGATATTCCAAAGAGATGCCTTGTGAGGAAAATAGGGATTTAATAAATCAATTAAATCTATTTTCATGTGCAAGTGGTAAATGCTAGAGGATGGGACATGAGAGGAGATTAAATTAATCAAGGTTAATTAATTTAATGAAGGGGGTTAGTTGATGTGACAAATTTGACTTAGATTTGTGGATTTATTTAAATCAAATATGAGAAGAATATGATAAAGGCTTAATTAAATAAATATTTTGATTTATTTAATTAAAAAAGATGATGTTAGATTAAATTAAATACGGTTTTAATTTATTTAATTTAATATATAGATTCAAGAGATTTAATCAAATAAAATTAATTATCTAATTAAATAGGGATAATTAGATCAAGATGATTGATTTAATTAATAAAAAAGGATCACTTAATTAGATAAAATGATTTATTTAATTAAGAGAGGAATATTGGTGAATTTAATTAGATAAGGAGATTTGATTAAATGGTTAGACCGAGGGATGATTCAGGATGAAACGATGTTAGTAGTCAAGATCAAATGCACAATGTTAATCGGTATATTTTACGTGTCTACAAATAGAGATATGTTTTTTTTCTTGAATGCATTACCAAGGTCTTTGAAATATTCATAACACTTGTATTATAACTTAAGATAGAAATAGGTCCATCATATCATAGTCTGATATCCTTCAATTTCTTCTTCATCCATAACACCTGTGTACAACATGATGCTTTTGCAATATACTATGCCTCTGCAATAGATAATGACACTGAATCCTGCATCTTACTCAACCAAGAAACCAACCCGCTTCCAAGAAAGAAAGCACCTCTAGTTGTACTTGTTTTTTAATTTATACAACCTTCCCAATCTACATCTATATACACACTCAAAGAGAAATCGGTATCCCTAGGATGCCATAAACGAAAGTCTAAAGTTCCCTTCAAGTATCTAAATATCCTTTTAATTGTTGTTGTAAGTGTGAATAAGTAAATAGTAAAAGAATAACTAAAACACTTCTTAATGAAACATTATATCAAGATTAACATGAATTAAACTAATTTATAACACATAAAAGCCTGAAAGCATCTCAATGTCTCTTATCTCCAAAGATTTATCAAGTCACAAAAGGCTCACAGATTGGGTAAGCAAATGACTGTTTAAAATGCCAATTCAAAGGATGGAGTGATGCTAAATGCAATGATCTAATGATTGATAATGAAATCTAAATGATATGATACTACTGTAAACTATCCTAACATGAAATCTAATAAAATAAGCTACAACAAAAAATAATGATGCTTCTGTAATCCTAAATCTACTTATGCTATGATGCTATTGCTAATGCTAATGCTTATGATTGCTTGGTTGCTTGATTTCTTGATTGTATTCCTGCAAAGTAAGTTTGCATAAAACTAGGATTTTCTTAGATCATTTTCATGCTTCAGAAGGCTATATTTATAGATTTCCAGTAGCAGTTTTGCATAGGGGCAGCACAACAGAGGCCTAGATTGAATCTTGAGAATTGAGTTGTGAGAGATTGAGAAACTTGAGCTGATCATGGGGATTGTTCCTCCCCATGAAAACATCAGGCAAGGTGATAGGAAAGATCAGAGGAAGAAGATTGAGAGGATTACCTATAAGTTTTTCCCTGAAGCTTTCCCATGAATGCCAGTTGAATTAATTAGATTGAAAAATATAATTTTATTGGTGAGTGAATAGAGGAATATTTGATTTATGCCTTTATTTGAATATTTTTTATTTATTAAATTTAGCAAAATAGGAAGATAAATAATTAAATAAAACAAATATTTGATATTTGCTTATTTAATAAAGAGGAATATGATAATTAAATAAATCTTTAGGATATCTTTATTTAATTAAGAGGAAATATGATAAGATAATTAAATTACACAAATTATTGAAGTTTTGTATTTAATTTAAGATAGAATTACTGGATAAAGTATAGAAGAAATAATGATAATAATAATTAAATAAAACAAAGTATTTAATTTTTTTTATTTAATATGAGGAAAATAATATGATAAAATAGAAGAATTAATAGTGAACTTAATATAAATAAATATTTCTATTTATTTACTAAGTAGATGAATTTAGGATTAATTAATCAAATAAATCATATTTAATTAATTATATTCTCCAGACCATTTTTAGGTGTATACATTTTTCCCCTCTTTGAAGTGATGTGTTTACGCATTGCTTCAAAGAAAATTTTGTTGTTGCTGCTAGTATTGACAAATTTTTTTAGTGTGCCCCATACATGATTTTCAGGTGATTGATGGATATATGCTCCCTCGGGAGATAAATTAATGATTTTTTTTTTCATAATTTTGCAAATTTTTATGATGATTTTTGATGATTTGATGAAGATCTGATGAAGATTTGGTGATGAAATAATGGGTAAGTGCACAAAGTTGAGTCCACGAAACGTGGAAGTTTTTTCCCTTAACCAAAAAATTGAAATTGGCATTGAGGAAACGGGATCCCGATTTAATAAACGAGATCCTGATTTAATAAATGGGATCCCGATTTTTAAAAATCAGGATCCCGTTACGGTTCGGGATCCCAAGCCTGAGACGAAGCGGGATCCCGCTTTTTAAAAATTGGGATCCCATTTCCCATTGGACTCCGAACCAAGGGAAACAGAATGGGATCCCGATTTATAAGAAATGAGATCCCGATTTATAAAATACGGGATCCCGATTTATAAATAACGGGATCCCGAGTTCTATAAATCGGGATCCCATTTTATATTGCTATTTATTTAAAAAAAATAGTTTTCATTGCTCTGCGGACGGGACCCCGAGTGTTGGCGACAGCGACCCCACGACTAGCTACAGGTACCCCACCTAAATGCCATTTTTTTGCATTTTTTTATTTTGAATTGAAATTTTGAAAGAAATAAGTTAATTTAGCATGTTTTTTATTTATTTATTTCATGTTTTAATCATTTTTTTAACTGTTATAGTAGAATTCAATAATTGTAAAAATAGACGAAAACTTGCAATGAAACCTAAATGATTTTTAATAAAAATGAAAAAAAAAACCTTGAATTGTGTTTTAGAAATAAAATTTAACTTTTAAATCTTAAATTGTTCAATTAAACCCAAAAAATTTGATTTTAAAACCCTAATTGAAACAAAACAAAAAAAATTGCATTTCAAAACCCTAGAAATCGAAATGAAATAAAACCATTGCATTTACAAATCCAAATCGAGCTTTTTGAAACCCTGAATTCAAATCAAACAAAAAAAATTGAATTTGAAAACCCTAGTTTGAATTGAAACGAAAAAATTTCATTAAAAACCCTAATTGTTTAAAACTGAAACCCTAAATTGAATTGGAACAAATTTTTTTGGTAAAACCCTAAATTGGAATCAAACAAATCATTTTGATTTTGAAAACTAGGTAATTTCGAGCTCAAAAAAAATTATTCGCATTGCTTAAATGTTTTAAATTTTATTTGCTTTGTATGGAAAAAATGATATATATTAAACTTTAGTTTCAATTTTAAATTATAATTAGATTAGAAATCAATATGTTAAAGAATGGTTAAAATTCATAAAGTTTATCTTGATGTTTGTTTGCAAATTTAGTTAACAAATTCATAAATCTAAACACGTACAATCGATTCCAATTGACACTAACTTGCAAGTCTAAATTATGCCAAGGGCCACCCAAACTTCACCCTAAGTTTGCTAAACCCTAGACCCTAAACTATAAAATCTAAACCCATAACACTAAAGCATTTGAAATTTATGAACCCTAGACCCTAATCTTTCATTGGACATACCTAAAATTATGTAGGTTCAATGTCAAGAATGGGTCTATTTGGTAGATTTATGAAAACTATTTTGAATATCTAGAATGCCATAAAAGTATAATTATAGCAATTCCAATTGGAAACACTTGGGTACATATATATCATATGAAATTTAAATCTAGGAAGGTGTCTATCTTATAGGCGAGTTGATAATACATGGAAAGAGGTTTGTATGGGAATATATGTATTAAGAAAAAAATACCACATGACCTCTATAGGATTTTTAAGAGGTGATCCTAGATAATAATCCACCCATCCTCAATCATAATGGAATCTTTATCAATTAAGAGAGATTCAATTTAACCATAAAATTACCTATATTTTGATACTATATAGATTTATGTGGAAGGATAGAAATGCATCAATAAGGAGACCAAGATGGAGCCATTGAACACCTAGAAGGTACACCTATTACATGGGAAAGGGAGGAAGTACATCATGATAGTTTGGAGGAACTACATGCTATTATTACAATTTAGAGATCTAGGAGGATGATTCATATAAAAGAAATATAATTAAATATTTATATTATTTAATATATTATATTGAATATAATATATTAAATAATATAAATATTTAATATCATAAAATATAATATAAGATTACAATTAAGGATAGGTAATGTTACAATTTACTTGGGGTTTTAATGACGATTAGGCTTAAGATTCAATTAGGTTTGTAGTAAATAGTTAGGTTACAATTAGGAATATATAATAAATATTAATATAATTATAATACAAATATAAATTAATTTAAATATAATATAATATAGGAATACATTTAAGATTACCTAGTAAAGGTTATAATTTAATTAAGTTTCAATTAGGTTTGCAATTCAATTAGGATATGGTTAGGGGTGGGGATCATTTAGCATTCTATTATTGTTAGAGTATGGGTTACATTTAAGATTATTGTTATTTTTGTGATATGTATAGATTGATTCTTTTTTAGAATCATGTTAACTTTTTTTTATTAGAGGGGTAAACACTTTTGACCCAGAGCTAGATGGAACCAACGAGGCTATAGTATGACTAAATTTGGACCTCACTAGACATCTAGATCCCCTTAAGCCATCCTATCACCTTAAATCATAAATCGATTTCTTAAGGGTCCCAATATGAAAAATTTCTTAAAGGGATCAAAGAAGTTCTTAAAATTTGGTGAAGTTGCCCAAGGCAACCAAATTTAACAATAATAAGATCGTGCAAGATTATAATATGAATGAGATTTCATGATCTAGGTTGGTCAGTTGAAACAAGAGTAGATCTCAATCAACTATTCCACAAGAAAATGTTCTTCACTAACTTGCAAGTTCATTAAATATTTCAAGGGGCACTAAAACTTTACCCTAAGTTTTGTAAACCCTAAACTCTAAACTCTAAAATCTAAACCCTAAACACTAAACCATTCATTTTGTCCTACCCAACACCATAAATTGAAATTTGGTTGTCTTAGGAAAATCCGCCATATTTCATTCCCTTATGCCATGTAATTTTGTCCTAGGATCTTACTACATGTACATCCCCTTAAGTTATCCTATTACCCTAAACCCTGAACTCTAAAGTCTAAACTCTAAACCCTAAAGCCGTCATTTTTTCCTAGGCTCTTAATGAAATTTGGTTGCCTTAAGCAACACCACCAAATTTCATTCCCTTATGCCATGTAATTTTTTCCTAAGATCTTACTACATATATCCCCTTAAGTTATCCTAAATCCCTAAAACCTAAACTCTAAAGTCTAAACCGTAAACCCTAAAGCCATCATTTTTTCTTAGGCTTTTAATGAAATTTGGTCCTTAGGCAACTCACCAAATTTCATTACCTTATGCCATGTAATTGTTTCCTAGGATCTTGCAGCATGTAGATCCCCTTAAGCTATCCTATTACTCCTAAACCCTA
Source organism: Sequoia sempervirens (assembly GCA_007258455.2). Taxonomy (NCBI): domain Eukaryota; kingdom Viridiplantae; phylum Streptophyta; class Pinopsida; order Cupressales; family Cupressaceae; genus Sequoia; species Sequoia sempervirens. The sequence continues at coordinate 126,528,516 of VDFB02075321.1, read as the reverse complement.
AACTCTAAATTCTAAACCCTAAATCCATCATTTTTTCTTTAAAGGCTCTTAATGAAATTTGCCTTGGGCAACTTCACCAAATTTTATTCATTTGAGCCATGCATTTTCTCCTAGGACCTCACTAGACGAACTCTTTAAGCCATCCTATCACCCTAAATCGTAATTCCATTTCTTAAGGGGTTCCAATATGACATTTCTTAAGGATCAAATTTCTTAAAATTTGGTGATCAAAGTTGCCCAAGGCCCAACCAAATTTAACAATAATAAGATCCCAAGATTATACAATATCAATAGTTAATTGTATTTTCATTCAAATAACATGTGCCTTAGACATATAAATGAGGCTTACATATAATTTTATCATTTGTATTCAATTATTTAAGGCCATTTATATTGAATGGTTTAAGTGGTATTTCCTAAACATGTATCTTACATCTTGAAATTACAAATCTAATGCAGTTCACTCATATCTTAAAGATCACATGGATCCATTCAATAATATTCGCAATCCACCTCCACGCCATCCATCTCCAACACCTTCACCTCCACCTCCACCCACTCCACCTCGTAACCCCCCACCTCCACCACTTGAAATCAATGAACATGCTCGTTTGCAAGCACAAATCAATGCTTCTACTAGAACCATCCAAGATCAAATCAACATTATTCAAAATGAAGAATGTGTCGCACCTCCTATGAGGATGTTTGCATCTAGGATGCAAACCCTTGTTGATGTTGTCGGGCTATGGATGGGATCAGTAGATGAGCATCGACAATGGCTAGAGGAGAGGAGAACTCCTAATTTTGAAAAGGAAAACACAAAGAAATGAATATCTATGCAGTAGAGAGCCATAATAGTTTATAAATTAAAACAATGATCTTAAATAGTTATGAATTTATAAATTTGGAGAACGATGGATATTTTTGTGTGATGAATTTATAAATTTGGCTCCAAATGGATATTTTTAGTGACATGAATTTATGATTTTGGTTCTATATTGATATTTTTAGTGACATGGATTTGTGAATTTGGTGGAATTTATGAACTTATAATGAATAGTATATAATAGTATAATAGTATATATCTTTTGACTATCTACTAGATGATGATTTCTCCTGTTGAAAAATTGTAATATATATATGTGTGTGTGTGTGTGTTAGACATAAAATGAGATTTTGTGAATGTTTCAAGTTTATTGTTTAGTATGTATGTGCATGTATTAAAAATTTGCATATATAGTTCTTAAATTTTGAAATTTGTATATGTATGTATGTATAGTTTAGTTTAATGATTTGTACGCATGCAAATTATGCATCATATTTTTTATTTTAAATGTACATGTACATACATTACATACATTTAATTTTTAATTTTGTATGGAAATGCTCTTGAGTTGAACAATCAATGTATATATATGTGCATTTCAATTAAATATATGAGCTTAATATATATGTTGCTCATCCTATTTCAATTAAATATATGATCTAAATTTTTGTATGCACATGGATTATTTTGTATGATTTAATGCAGGTGCAAATTATATCAAGCATATATCATGGATGATTTTAACATTGATGATATCATCAATCCACCACCTCAACCACAACCAGATCCACCTCCCTCCCCCACTCCACCTCCACCTCCACCTCCACCTCCCCCTCCCCCTCCCCCTCCCCCTCATATGCGACCTCCAGCACCTATGGCATCTGATGAGGCTCACTTGAGAGCACAAATAAATGATCAAGTCGCATCCTTACAAAATCAAATCAATTCTATTCAGAGTCAAGCATTGATTGCTCCACATGTGAGACGTTTTGCATCTATAATGCAAAATGTTGTTGATTCCATCAGGATGATCGATTTTGATCTTGATAGGCATCGACGAGATAGAGAACAAATGAGACAATTTTATTCTGATGGTCTCTCTTACAAAAAAATATTAGACCTTAAAATAATGAAAGCCCATCTAGCCCCCTACTTGACCTCGTTACTCGACAACCCATTCCACCCAACAAATCTAGAATATCCATGAGGTGGTGCATACATCCGCAAATGATTGCACATTTTTGGGATCGATGGTATATGGTTTTTGATAGTCCCCCACATGCTAATTGGGGGTTCCCATTGTATTTTTTGAGAAAACTGTATGTAGAGTTTGTTTTGGGGCAAAATCCCAATTATTTTGATTTTAGATCATTTCAGGGTGTTGGTGGCAGCATGCCACAATAGAGATTAGGGGCAAGGGTTGATCCCCGATGCCCTATGCATGCACAACCCCCTGTTGTTTCTCCTGGTCCTCCCATTCTTGCACCTGTACATCATCAAGCTCTGGTCTCAACATTAGGTTCCCTTAGTACACTTGCAGGAGATCTTGATCAGCACGCTTCTGCGATAGCGAGTGGGGAGCATAGAGACGATGATGATGATGGAGGATTTTTTTATGGAGCTGGTCCAAGTACTGCTCCAGGAGTGTCGAGACCCATCCCCCATAAATGTACTAGTTGTCATCAAGTGTGCTATGGACCTGATCAGGCTACACCTAGTTTAGGTGGACGGGGAGATTCTAGTGGTTCATCTGGTCGCATCAGTTCATTTGTAGAGTTCCTCATAGCAGAACATCACCCTGAGGACACTACGACATAGGTATAAATATGTATCTAGATGTACAAACTCATTTTATAATAATTTTTATGGTTGTATATATCAAAGAAAAGTTTGCAATACATTTTAACAATCAATTTTTTTGGGTGTATAGATGACACTTTCGATGCAAGGGCAATCATCTGTACCACGAGTACATACATCGACACCGGTCATACTTGGTAACCCTTATGGGGTATTTTGATTTCAATTTTTAAAATTATATATGAAATCATAAATTATTTAACTTGAGTTTTAAATTTATAACTCAATCACATATATGTTTCAAATATTCATGTTGGTTTAGGTGAGTCAATCAGCATCCACGGTGATTCCTCCTGAGGGATTGTCAAGCACTCCTCCACTATCGAATGCACATAGATCGCAAGGTGTACATTCATATTGTAAATTTGTTTAAAGTTTACATTAGTATAGTTACAATTTTATGAGTTTTGAATTCACTAGATATATGAAACGATGCATGTACACTTGTAAATTATGCGCTTAAATGTCTATGTACATGTATGTCTAGGTTGATACCACAATAAGAATGGGCATTGGGCAAACATTTGATGTTGCAGTTACTCGTGATGCCACTGATTTCCAGGTTGTTTACAAAAATTTGTACACAAAATGCAAACTTGAATACACATAAGGAATATATTAACCCAATTGAATTGTACATGCTTTAATTTTGTGTCCTGTAGACTTTATTAGTGCAACTTTCAGCCCCCACTCCAAAATATAGTTACACCACCAGAAGACATGTAGAGTGTGTTTTATCAAATGGTACTTAATTTTTTTATTATATTTAAAGTGAATTATAAATTTTAAATTGAATATATACATATTAATATGATATTTTCTACATATTATTTTTCTTTTATAGCATGAGACATCCCTGTAGTTCAAAGATGTACAGACAAAAGTCCTGAGAAGAGCCTAGTGCACAACCTCGTATCACGTATGTAATTAAAAATATGATAAATTCTGGAATTAAATTGAATAAAAATACAATTGTAGAGTTGTACATCTAATTTCAAATTTCTTTGTTTGTTTATGTAGATTGATTTAGAGAATTTAGAGGTTTCTTCAAGCGCACTAGAGCATCTAGATGTAGATATTATGGTAATTTAATTTTATGATGGATTATAAATTAAATTGTCATTAAATCATTTTTATTGTCTTACATCTAATTTCATCTTTCTCTTATGTACAGAGTGTTTTAGGTCATCCACATAGTCTGCATGGTGTGAAGAGGTCTCTTGATTATAGAGACAGTACATGACCTACAAACATGTGATTTTATGTTTTATATTTCTTGTTTATCATGTACTCTGTTGGAATTTATTTCATGCACTTAATATATTGGTTTCATGCACTTAATATGTTACATAAATTATGGACTTTATTATTGTTTGAAATTTTAATTTACACATGTACATTTATGCATTTTATGTTCATAGTCAAGACATTAATATAGGACATTAATGTGAAATTTAGTGAAGACTTCATAATTGTAGAATAATTTTAGGTTTAATCTTCTTTCAATGAACAAAAAGATATTTTCCTTCTAATGTATTAATTTTAATTTTATGAGAGAAAATTTATGTGGATTTACCTACTTATTTAGTTCTATAAATTGAATTTTACCTCATTGTTGGTGCACTTGGAATTCCTATACCTTGTGAATATCATGGATATCACCATTCTTTGTTATTTTATTCTTTAATTTTTCCTTAACTAGATTGACAAATAAAGTCATTGCTCTAAACTCTTAAGCAAATAAAATTCTTTATAGTGAAAAAATCTAACAAGGTATTGATATAATTAGCTAATGTACATATTTATAAAATGACACCATTAGTTTCTCACTAGTAATGGAAAAAAGTGTTGGTACTAAAAATTAAGGAAAGAGGTAATCATTAGAAAAAATATAAATTATGATAACATGAGAATGTGTATATGTAAAATGATTGTAACCATTAGGTGATGAATACGTAGTGTACACACATGATAAATTTTAAAAATGATGAATATGGAGCTCAATCCAAAGGAAAATTAATTTCATCATTGTTTCCCCCATTTAGAATATCATGATTGTGTGTAGTGTATGAAAAATGAATAAAAGTCTTGCCTCCATGTGTCAATAACAAGAAAAAAAATAGAATATCACATAAATTATGTACATAAGAAATATAAATATGACCCACAAAATTTTTTCTGTGAATTAAGGTTAGGGTTATAGGATAAAACTTTGGGTAAAGGTTAGGATTAGGTTTCAATTAGGGTTAGATACAAGAAGGCTTAGGGATAGGATTAATTTTAGGACAGGGTAAGGGTTCAATAAGGGTTGGGTTCTAATAACGGTTAGGGTTAGGGTTCAATTAATATTACAGTTAGAATCAGGGTTCAATTCTAACTCTAATTAAAATTCTAATCCTAACACTAACAATACCATAGAATATTAGAGAATAAAAGCATTAATAAATACTATAAATAATAGTTCATCTAACACGAATTTATGTCAAAACAAACAATGACGCTCAAGGGGTGCTCACAATAATAGAACATGTTAATTAAGGGGACGCTTAAAGGGCTATACAGAACATCTTAAGGGGTTATAATATGTCTTAAGCGATGTCTAAAGGGGCCTGCTAACAGAACGGTTAATTAAGGGATGTCTTAAGGGTCTTAAGGGGATGTCTAAAGGGGTCAGTAATAGAACACGTTAATTAAGGGACGCCTAAAAGGTCACAATAGAATGTGTTAATTAAGGGGATGTCTTATGGGTCTTAAGGGGATGTCTAAAGGTCAAGAACATGTTAATTAAGGGGATGTTTAAAGGGGTCATAATAGAATGTGTTAATTAAGGGGATGTCTTAAGGGGTCTTAAGGGGATGTCTAAAGGGGTCATAATAGAATGTGTTAATTAAGGGGATGCCTTATGTCTTATGGACATTGCCCAAAGGGTCATAATAGAACATGTTAACAAGGGGATGTCTAAAAGGGTCAAGTAATAGAACGTCTAAGGGGATGTATTATACAGTAATATGTCTTAAGGGATGTCTAAAGGGTCATATTAGAATGTGTTAATTAAGGGGATGTCTAAGGGTCTTAAGGATGTCTAAAGGGTCATAATAGAATGTGTTAATTAAGGGATGTCTTAAGGGGCCTTAAGGGATGTCTAAAGGGGTCATAGAAACATGTTAATTAAGGGGATGTCTAAAAGGGTCATAATAGAACGTCTTAAGGGGATGTCTTAAGGGTTCATAATACGCCTAAATATATAGAATATTGATTTGATACATATAAGTACATAGAGTATGTTTAATTTTGTAAGTATGTATGTACATATATGTCATCTCAAAATGATGTTTACAAAATTTGGATATGCTATCTCAAGAACATCTCAAACTCGTGGCTAGAATGTAGTAGGTCTTCACACCACCGAATATAAAAAAGGTACAAGCAATATCAATGAAATCATCAAAACATACATATTTTAATTTATATAAAACTATCTATATGTACAGAACTCAGGTACTTTCATTTAAAAAGTATTCCACACATGTTTGTAGGTTGAATCCAAGAATCCTCTCCTTATTTAAAAGTATGAGATCAATGCACGATGCTTTAGATACAAAATGACAATAAATCAATTTTAACTATTAATGTCCAAGCAATATCAATATTTAATCAAAATATGTATTTAAATATAATTTAACTAATAATTACCTGTTTTTACCAAGTATTCCATGTTGTCTAGGTTGAATTTGTATGGACTAGATCCTTTTTGTGATTATGCCTTAAGGATATATAAAAGAACAATTTAAATCAATTTCAACTAATAACACACTTGACCAATGTCGAAACATGTATTTAATGTATTTAAAAGGACAAAATAAAACTAAAACTATATTTACCTGTATTTACTTAATCCATTGTACCATCTACATCCTCTCTTTTTTGCAATGCATCTATGATTGCCTCATGATCTTCCATAGAAATTGACCATAGCAATTTTTTTGAAGGTCTTCCACGATACCGCTCTAGTTTTATATTTGTTGCCACCACCAAATGTGAATAATGCATAATCTTTTATGTGTTTCATAGTCTTCGAATGCATCTCATTCTTTCTTTCCTCAAGTATTTTCGTGAGCCATGCCAAAACCACCAATCGATCCTATTGGAAAACATGTTCAAAACCACCATCAAATAACTTCTCAAATTTACTTATATGATCAAAGACTTGTTCTAAAAATTGCTTAAGGGGATCTAAAACTTGTAATCAAAATTTGCTTAAGGAGGTGTCTTAAGGGGATCACCGTACCTATTGGATAATGAAAGCTATCATCATCTTCTCAAGGTGTTATCAACCTATGTTTAGTTTCCACACAATGAGCCAACCAATATTCTGTTTTCTCTTCATTCCCCTTAGGTGCAATAACTGCATACCCATGTCCTGCCAACAAAATTCGATTTAATAACTTGTGCATATCCACATAACTAATTTAGTATTAAAAAATAACTTAATAAAGAAAAATAAAATGAAATAAATTAAATTAAAATTACCTTCTTGTACAAGATCTGAAACACGATCATAATCTTCAGATGCAAACAATTGATCATTTTCTTCAATAGTTATTTCATATTGATTATGTGCTTCTACAGGTGTCAACGATCTTTGCTGCCACTGTTCAACCCATTCTGTATTTTCACAAGCTTCCTAATTTCCTGAGATACAAAAATGGGAAAAACATGCAAGCTCCCTTGTCCAAATAGTCCATGTGTTTGTTGTCGCACTCCTAAATGAATGCCATTAGTAGATCCACCAATTGTCTCACAATCAACTCTTAGATACAATAAGCTTTTCTTCCACCAACCAAAAGAATCATGAACTATAGAGTAATCACCCAAACCAGTGATAATCTTCTATTACACCAAATCCTACACAATCTCATGTGTGAATTTTAAAATTCCATCAACTCTCTAATTTTAATTGTTCTCTAGCAAGAATTCTTTGACACACGACCAGCTCCATCATGTTCTCTTTACCATGCCCAAATTTCTTCAAAAACTCCATATATGTTGAACATTGGGTTCCTGTGGAACCCTACTTAACCAATAGAACATTCTAGCATTTTTGAACTCCCATAATTATCTGACCATATGAGGTGTTCTTTCATATGGATTCCTCTTTCTCTTAAATTTCTATAAATATACTAAAACAATATTGAACAAACTCTGATGAATGTAACTGATTGTCACTCAAATAAAAATGATACTCCCTCAAAACTTTTCTATCATCCTCAGTGCTATCATCTGCATGTCTATAAACAATATGGACAAACATAGCTACTTGCATAGAATTATAATATTGAGATTGAATTTCCTCTTGCGGAGCAAGAGTATAATTCTTCGCAAAATCAACCACTGAAAGTATAGTACCAATTGGAAATGTGTTTCTACATGCGCGAAATTGGCCATCAAGCCACCGAGCATGTTAAGAGTGCATAACATATTTTGGTACAATTTTATTATTAAATTCACTCATAAATGCATGCACACTAAATTTTCTGTAACTAAATCACAACGCTTTCCTATTTTTCCATCTTTTAAAGAATAATGAACATTCCTAAATCTTTTGACGTCTACTAATTGTTGTCCAAAATCATGATCAACACTTTCATGCAAACAATTTCTTAAAAATGAAAGATTTCCACAGCTTAATGCATTGTCCGAAATACAAGAACTTAAATAAAATAATCTATCATTAGATTTTTTCACAAAACAAACCTGAAACAAACTCTTATTGCTTCAGGTGGCATATCAATACCACAATCCTGTATAATCATGTTAGAATGCAAGGTACAACGTATATATCGAAAAACATCATAAAAATAACGAAATTGAACATGTATTTTACAACAACAAGATATTCGTTGCTTATTAATTTTTACATACCAGGGTTTACATTTTTCAAAAGACCTTTGACTTATTTTAATATTACCAGGTAACATTGAATCACTACAAAATTTTCTATAAAATTCAGTTTGTGTTGTATCTAATAGGTGTTTTGGGTGAGGATCGCGGACTTTGGACCCCACCCTTAATTTTAAAACATATCTAGCATTAGATGAAACCCTAGTATTATCATGCCAATATTTTTTGATCAAAGATTTAATTTCAACATTCAATTTTATATCAGACCTCGGTAGTCGTCCACTGAAACTCCAACATTGATTGATAGGATCATTTTCTATACTTTCTCTTCTTTTTGCTGCTCTTAGTAATGTTTTAGGATGCATTTTTAAAACTTCACTAATATTGCTTACCATTCTTTTATTCAAAGTTGTTTTATTAACTATAGCAGTAGTTATAGCTCTTCTTGCTGCGTTTTTATCTTTAGATCGACTATTTTTCCCAATAGATTGAATGGCACTAGCAATAGTAGACATAGCATGTTTTAATGATTGATCTTTTCTTTTTGGTTTAACATAAAAGCCTAACCTTTTCATTACTTTCCTCATTTTTTGCATTCTCATCAATTGCATCATTAGTTGACATTGAAATGCAATATTTCTTACGATAAAAGAATTCGATGTATATTCTATTCGCATGTGTTCTTATTTGCCTCCAAGAAATTTGATTAGGAAGATTATCTAAAACACCACTTCCAATTTTAAAAAGTATTTTCATTAAATTCAACATCACATTCTAGATTTTCATCTTCATCTTCATTTACATTTACATTTTCATCTTCATTTTCATCAACAAAACGGTTTTTCATTTTCATCATTTCATTTTCATTAACAAAACGGTTCTCATTTTCATTTTCATCAACAAAACGGTTTTCATTTTCATTTTCATTTTCATCAAAAATATAGGTTTTGTTTTCATTTTCAAGAAAATGATCATTTTGATTTTCATTTGCAACAAAAGATTTTTCTTTTTTGTTTTCAACAAATTCTATAAAAGTTTCATCTCTTTGAATATAGTCAATGTCAATATCATTATATCCAGCATCTTGTAAATCTTCTACATACAAATTTACCATTTCACTAACATGTGGTTTGAAGATGTACCTGGATTTGTGCATATTGAAACATTCCCCATAGCATTCAAAGAGGGATTTGAAGACATAGTAGGACTTGTTTGTATAATCATATTCTTCTCCAAATTGACTCCTTGTAAATTAGCTTCATCTACAACTATGGTATCTTCAATGTTTTCATCTTCAATAGTTGTTGAATTGGTTGCTCCACCATCATTCATTGATTTTATTCTCATTCTTCTTTCTCTTTGTATTTGTCTCTCTTTTTCTTTATTTGCTTCAACTTCTTGAGGAGTCAATGTCTTTCTTCTCTTATTATGAAATTTATCTCCCATAATTATAAAATTCTCAAGCACAAATGAATGTTAATAGTGAAATACTTCAAAATATTCAATCCAAATTGGAAGTTGAATACCTATTACGGAAAAATTCTTCCTCTTGTGTTCCTCAAAACAAATAGAAAACTACCACAATTCCACTTTAAAAATTGTTTTCTTCATGCTTCCTTTGAAAAATTCAATCCATATTGCAAATTTCACTGCAAAAATGGTGTAGATGATGCTCCCTTTGATAAAATCAACCAAAAATCAAATTGACCACTTGTAAATACAATAACTTATGAAAAATAATTCATTTTTAGTGCTCTCGGCCATACATATGAAGTTGCAAAGTTACAGACTTGACAGTAATTGTGCACAGTGTTTTTAAATAAAATAAACAGGATCTTGTCTATAAAACAGGATCCTGCTTATTATTAAACGGGATCATGTTTATTAATAAGCGGGATCCTGCTCTATAATCGGGATCCCGTTCACTAAAATTGAGTGTGGGAGCCATTGTAAAGTATAAAACAGGATCCCGTTACCTTTACAACGGTCAGAATGTTGTTCGATGGGAACAGGATCCCGTTTATTAATAAACGGGATCCTATTTTATAATCGGGATCCCATTTTTTTAAATTTGAATTTTGTTTTGCATCGTGGGCAGGTTTTTGCCAAGGTTTTTGGTTTGGGAAAAGCATTGGAAGTCTGAACCTAAGCCTTCAACCTGGTTTGACCTACAAGTTGAAGGCCCTAACAATGTCAAAGAAAAATACCGACATTGGACATATGGTTGATGACCTTTTTTCCAAAATTTTATGACAAAATTAAAACCCATTTTAGATCAAACAATGCAGATTCTAAATATGTAATTTTTTTTGCAATTGAATTATTTTTTCTATTTTTTAATTAATTTCTAATAAAATTGGTCCATAAACTTTAAATATCAGAGTTTTTTACTATTTTAATAACTTTTGATCAACATAACATTTTTACAATTGGATTGCACAAGAGAAAACTTTAGACAATTCTTTTCAATTTGAAAAAAAAATAGAAAATGATAAGTTTAGGTCATCTTATGCATGTCGTACATGACGATTTTTCAAAACGACAAATCTACCTAATAAAAAATTAACAAAAAAAAAAATATTCAATAAAAAATTACAAAAAAATATCAAGAGCAAGCTTCAGTGAGTCATAAAGCTTTTCCCAAAAGGATTTAGAAAAATACGATAATTTAAGTCAAAATATGGATGTCGTACACGTGCATGGTATGGTAAAAAAAATGACTTTTAAACAGTGGTTTTAAGAACTTCCTATTAAAAATCAATTTGTACAATCTGGGTATTGAAATAAATTACATATTTGGAAACTAGACTCCGAGCACTACATTTTATAATTAGTGACTTTTTTAAAGATTTCATCTCTAAGTGCTTCAAATTTTAAGGTCAAATGTGTCAAATACTGAAAATCAGGGAAAACACTTCCACTTTTTGGCCAAAAAGTGGACTCAACTTCTTGCACACACCCTAATTTATCTCCCAATAATTGATGTAGAAAGTGCCCCAGGCTATTTTTGAATTAATCCCCTCAGAAATAAATTTAAATAATCCCACAAAAATCCCTCCTTTAATAACCTATAAAAGGTAAAAAGGGTCCTTTTCACTCTCATTTGTGCATTTTGACTTTTAAAATTTGTTTTAGAGAGCTTTTTGTGCCACTTGAAGTGAGATGCAGATTCCATATCATGCCCATCAGTTTGAGTGTGTACGACGTCACCAGTGGCCAACCACCTATGGACCTCTGGTATGTACCATTTATCCCCTCATTTTTCGTGCATTTGGCATATTTTTACTTTTTCAAATTCTTTTAGCACTTTTGAGTTTCGTTGTAGCACTTTCATTAGGTTTTTTAGCGCTTTGAAAGTTTTAGCGCTTCTAGCTTCTATTTTAGCACTTAGGTTTAGTGTTTTAGCACTTTCAAACTTTAGCACATAAGTGATAAGAATTAGTGCTTTAGTAGTTTTAGCGCTTTAGATAGAAACTTTAGCGCTTCAGATGTCTGTTTTAGCGCTTTGACCCAATTTTTTAGCACATTGAATTAATAAAATAGCCCTTTGGTAGTTTTGGCACTTTGACCGCCTGTAATAATGCATCCAACTCAGATTAAAAAAAATTGTCAAATTTTGTCTTTTATTTTGTCAAATTTTTATCGTGTCAGCCGTCGGTTTGATATGATTGATTATCCTAATCAAATAGATGATTTTCAACCTCATGATAGGCGAGGTCTAATGTTTAATTTGATGATAATTATCCTCATGATAGGTGAGGAATAATTATAGTTTGATTGATGAACCTCATGATAAGCGAGGTTGATTTGATGCATTGATGATTGACCTCATGATAAGCGAGGTTCAATGATACTTGATGATTTGTCCTCATGATAGGTGAGGTTCAATGATGTTCACTCATGAGATTTGATCAAAATTCTTGCTAAGAGATGATTAGTTTTGATAGGATATTTGATGTTTAATGATTTGACAAAAAGTTTTGATTTTGAAAATTTCCTGATGATAGGAGCCATTGGAGAACCTTTAGGTTCGAGATTGATTACCATGGACATTTGACTTGATACCTTAGTTGGCACAGCCTAACATGGCTATTATCATATGTTGCAGACTTTCTCCTCTTTTATTCATGCCCCAAATTAGGATTAATTGGGGTCTGTTGACAGTGTTAGCTGAGAGGTGGCACAACAAGCATACCACCTTTCACCTTCCTACTGGTGAGATGATAGTCACCCCAGAGGATGTCTGGAGAATTTTGTAGCTTCCAATCATTGGAGATGTTATTTATGATTCTAAAGAGCAGGGTGGTACTGAGGCTCTTCAGAGGGTGTTTCAGGATGCTCAGATTACTAGAGAGTGGATTCCATGGCATGAGATGGTCGATGCATACGCCACTTTTCCTGCAGTGCTTATTGGTTTTATCAGAGGATTCCTTAGTCCTGATAATAGGTCTAAGGGATTCTCTATTGGTTGGGGCCAAGTTTTGGAGAGTATGGTTGTTCATGGCACCATATTTTGTTGGGGCATGTGTATGCTTGCCCACTTGTATCATGATTTACATTCAGTTGTATATCTTAGTGGTCGGAGTTTATCTGCCAGTGTCACTTTCCTTTAAGTGTGGGCATGGGAGCACATAACTATTATGTGTCTGGTGCCAGTTAGACAAAGACCTCCTATGAGACCCTATGTGTTCAGATATGTCAGTCGCCTTACCTAGTCTAGACTGGGTAAGTTAGAGTATTGGAGGAGAGTGATCGATGACATAGAGTCCGTGACATGGCATCTGTACCTAGATTGTGATTATTGGTATGAGGATGATATTTAGGTTCCTTTTCTCTATCAGTCGATGATATTGATTGGTCAGACTCATTGGGTATGGAAGATATTTTTTATCAGACGGGTGTATAGATAGTATGGGATGGTTCAGAGTATTCCCCAAGGTGTTTCTCATCACGCCCGTCGGCAGTCATATTCTTTAGATTGCGGGCTTGGTTTGTCATACGATGCTATTGTTCAGAAGTTTCAGTCCTTGCAGCCATTTGAGTGGGACATCCATCCTGACATTGTTGAGCCACCAGTTATAGCCGATTATGCCAAGTTTCTGGCTCTACATCCTTTTCCATGTCTTACTATTCTTGATGAGCTTGCTCCATTACCCGCAGAGGAGAATGTTGTTGTTGCACGTGGTCATAGGTAGAGGAGAGAGGAGGTTGAGTTTGAGGCAGAGGATGTTGGTGTTGTTGGTGAGAAGGATGTTGATGTTGCCGAGGATGTTGGTGAGGAGGAGGATAGTGGAGATGAGAGGGATAGTGGAGATGATAGCAGTGGTGATGATTATAGATTTGACAGTGTTGAGGTTGCAGGTGGGTCAGGTCCTGCATTAGATTTTTTGGAGACAGTGCCTCATAAGAGGCAGGCAGTGAGGGATGTTTCAAAGCAGCTACAGATAGCAGACCTTTAGGTGCAGTTAGAGACTATTTAGGAGCAACTTCTTTAGGCTCAATGTTTATTAGAGCAGACCTAGGCTCAAATACGGGAACAGGCCCAATCACATGCAAAGGCTCTATCATTAGTGTAGGCTCAGTTGGCTAAAGCACAGTCACATATTACATCCTTGACTGCTAAGAGGGATATCGCTAGATAGACTGCAGGGGGTGTTTAGGCTCAAATTGCATCCTTGACAGCTGAGAGGGATGCTACTAGGTTTACTGCAGGGTCAAAACAGACTCAAATTGCATCCTTGACTATCGAGAGGGATGCTACCATATTTACAACAGAGGGTGCTTAGGCTACAACTGAGAGATTACAAAGACTTGCAGATGGTACTTCGGTAGTAGATTATATGCGAGAGGTTGCCCGTATTGGTGGGGAGGTGGAGTGCTATATAGGGAGATATTATGATGTCATCCCCTCTGAGCAGAGAGTGAGATACAAGCAGTCTTGATCTGGTAGGACTCATTCTAGGACTATGAGTGTAGGTGTGACAGCCTCTCTAGAGAGATCCCAGAGATCCTGGTACATCCAACAGTGGTGGAGGGCCTGATTCTATGATGCCTACACCTTCCAGAGCTAGCAACACATGATTGTTGTCCTTGTTGTTTTTGAGATGTGGTGTACACTTTGATTATTTTGATATACAACAATTTTTGATGTTATATCTCTCTTCATTTCAGACATCATTGTATTCTTGACATTCTGATTTTGATCTATATGATATGCAGTGGATTTTACAGATGCATTATGTATTCTGTATGATTTTATGATGGATGCATTTATCTTCTATGTTCTATATGCTATGTGATGATCCGTTTGTTATGATGTTATGGATGTAATTTATAATCATGATAATATTCTTTGATGTATGATGTTTTATTTATGATGTGCATAATGATGATGTATGGATATGATATTTTTAAATGATATACTATTTGCAATGCAAATGCAAATATATGATGTAGTAAATGGATGAAAATGATGTATGATATATGATGTAATAAATTGATGTATGATATGTGATATGATAGAGATTTTTTTTTTTTTTTGAGATTTTCTAATGCAATATTTTATGTGATATGGAAAATATGATATGATGAATTCTAAATGATTTGATTCAAATGTATGAATGATGAAATGATGATTAAATTATTTCTAATGTATGCAAATGAATATGATGATGTTTTTGTCAAGTATACTCAATCTAATTATGAGAAAAGATAATCGTTTAATGAATGATTCACCAATTTCGTAACAAATACTCTGCAAATGTAACACTATCATGAATGTAATCTATTTTACCATGCAAATCTACATGCAAAAATTGGCATTTTAACAATACTTTTGTGCTTTTTATCATCATTGAGCTTTTTAAAATGTTAAAAGTGAGTACAAGCATCGAAGGTATAATGTAAACCATTGATGACTTGACAACGAATTCCATGATTTTTGATATTGCAAGTGAACACAAGCATCGAGGTATAATTAAACCAAGATGACCTGAGCATTTCTTGCATAAAACAGATAAGAATCAACCACTTTCCTATGTGAATTAGAATATCATCAGTGATACTTTGTAGAGCACGTCTCGTGACAATTCACACAGTAATTATGATTAACTCACAAACAATAGAAAAAGAAAATACCATCCTTCTTCCTGGCTTCCCTAGTTCAATACATCATTGAGTTGCTCCAAAGAAATTATAACAATGATCAAAGTACAACATATCCATATTTCGCTTAAAGTATTTCAATCATTATTTAGATTAGATTATCCATCCTGATTTTGTGATGTTTTTGTGTTTTCGATATTTTGGATCAAACCTAACCTAAAGACCTATCTTAGGGGCCTTGGGGGCTGATCGAAGATTAGCCTTGCCTACGTTATACATGCAGAGACCACGTAGTTTGACTGACACAAATTTTTTTTTTGGATTTTTGAGACTGACTTTTCAATTTTTTTTTTTGGATTTTGTGTTGTGATTTTTGGATGTCAATGTGTTCCTGATGGTGATTGATGTTCCATGTTGGGTTGTGTTTTAATTGTTGTTTTTGTTTTGTTTGTCTTCTTGTTGTTTGTCTATTTGATTAAGCTCGATGTTTTGTTTCCCCCAAGCTATGGTGAGACATGACCATGTGATATGATATGATAATGGATGTAAAATGATGGTGGCAGCAACGACCATGACATGTGTCCAAATAGATGGGAGAGATGATTCAAATCATAAATAACACCTGTTTCCAGGTTTTCACTACATGTTTTTATTGCACTTTTTCATATTTTCATATTTTTTTTTATTTTTGTATTTTTCTATCACCAGGATGCCTGTTTGCCAAGTTTTCATCAAGGTAAGGGTATGTGTAGGATCATGATGGGCCAAAAAGTGGCGATATGATGGGTATGTGTAGGGTATGTGGCTGGCGACTTTTTTTTACCCAAAATTGATGAAATGAAAAGGGTTTCTAAAGGAGATTCTCATCTTTCCACCAATATAAATTATATTTTACTTTGAATTTAATAAATAATAATTATTTATTTTCTATTCAAATTTTGACTAAAGTCCTAATTGAAAAACATATATAGCTTTCAAAGGGTATCACATTTTTTGAATCCAAAACATGTGTCACATTCTATGCTTCACATACTATAGGATTAAAAAAAGAAAAATTGAATTTCATGAAGTTTTGACCAAGTTAAGGTGGTCAGACATACAAGTTTTTATATTTTTAAAAGTTGTAATAAAAAATCATAATTAATTATTTACGGAAAAAATTACAAAAAATATGCATTACATCTAGACATGAGTCCTCTACTTATATCTAAAATTATAAAAAATATTATCATTTTATTGTGGTTAGGGTGGTCAAATAGACACCTACTTCTTATTTTTCCACGAAATTTAAGTACTACTGCATTGAAATTTCAAATATTCACCAAATAGATTTAAAAAAACCTAGTAGTTTAGAAACTACACTCAATTTTCTACAGATTCTATTCTTACATAATTTTGAAATAATATAGATAACTTATTCAAATTTTTACGTCAAGTTGCCTAACTCTGATTTTTTTGAATTTTTTGCCACTTAAGGGCCTGTTTTTTCCATGATGATCCTAAACATACTCGTAACCATTTTCAAAAACTAATTCATACATTAGGTGATTCAAGTATAGAACTTTCTAAGATGGATGCTATTGATAGGTTCTTCAAATAGATCCCCTTCTGGTGTAGACAATTGATATGCTCCTGATCCATACAATGATATGAATACAAAGGGACCTAACTAGTTAGGTTCAAACTTCCCTTTCTTTTCTCTATCCTGTTGATTCCTAGGGTCTTCCTTTAGGACCAAGTCTCCAACTTGAAAGACTTTAGGTTTTACCCTATGATTGCAACTCCTTAACATTCTTTGCTGGTATGGCTTCAAATGATTGACAGCTTGATGACGACGTTCATCCAGTAATTATAGTTCCTATAGCCTAGAAACTCTATAATCTTCGTTTGTAATGATACCTTTTAGTGAGACATGGAGTGATAGTATTTCTACTTCAATGGGTAAGATGGCCTCTGATCCATACACCAATGCATATGGTGTAGCTCCTTTTGGTGTTCTGATGCTGGTTTTGTAGGCCCATAGTGTGGGATTTAGTTGAACATGCCAATCATGTCCAACATCCTTTACCATTTTCTTTAGTATTTTTAGAATTGTCTTGTTTGAGGCCTCTACTTGGCCATTTCCCTGAGGATAGTACGATGTTGAGAAATGATGTTGGATATGGAATTGTTCATATAATTCCTAGACATATTGATTTTTAAAAGGCCTACCATTGTTTGTGACAATGGACAAAGGTACTCCATATCGATAGATGAGATAGTTGATTATGAAAGACGAGATGTGCTTTCTAGTTACTGTTGTTAAGGGAACTACTTCTATGCATTTTGTAAAATATTTTGTTGCTGTGATGATGAACTTGTGTCCATTGTATGAAGACGAATTTATTTTACCTACTAGGTCCAGCCTCCACTGACAAAAGGGCCATGTTGATGTGAAGGGTTGTAACTCTTGTGCTAGTGCATGAATTAGATTACCATGAATTTAACATTTCTGACACTTTTTAACATATTGATAGGACTCCTCCATGTTCGACCAGTAATACCCCAAATGGAGGAGTTTCTTAGCAAGGGTTAGCCCACTTGAATGGGTCCCACAAATACCTTGATGGACCTCTCGTAAGGATGTTTTATATTTGTGATGTTCCAGACACCGAAGAAGAGTACCATGTAGACCTCAATGGTAAAGAATGTCAGTGATCAATGTATGTCATGTAGATTGACAGATAAAGTTACACTTTTGGTTTCTAGAGAGATTAGGAGGAAGAATATTATCTTTGAGTTAAGTATAGATCTCTCCATATTGTGAGGTTTTATTTTCGGTTATTTGGCATATGGTCTGTAAATCAGGATTATCGTATGCAGGGTTAGATATTTCTAGTAATTGCAAAAGGGAAGCAATTGTCGCCATGGCATCCACAACTTTGTTCTTTGCCCTTGGTATTTGTTTGAACTTGATATCCATGAAGTACTTTTTAAGATCATCTATCATTTACTTATAATGCATGAGCTTCTCATCCTTTGTTTGATACTCATCATTTTATTGATAGATGACAAGCTGTGAGTCCCCATACACTTGCATTTCTGTGATTTTCCATTCAATAGCTATTTTAATGCCAATAATCAATGCTTCATACTTAGCTATATTGTTGGTACATGGAAACATTAACCTATAGGATCTTGGGATGGTGTGTCCTTGAGGTGTGACAAATAGAATTCCCGCACCAGATCCTCTTTGTGTGTATGATCCATCAAAATAGAGCCTCCACTGTTGTGTTGTAATATTCAAGATGTCCGCATCTAGAAATTCAATATTCATTGGATGATGATCCTATAATGGAGCTTCAGCTAGTTGATCCGCTATTACCTATCCTTTGATGGCTCTCCTTTCGACATATTGGATATCAAACTTACTTAAGATCATGACCCATTTTTCCAGTCTCCCTGTTAGATCATCTTTACTGAGTATATATTTTAATGGGTCTATTTTCGCTATGAGCCAGACTGTATGAGTTAACATGTAGTGTCACAACTACTAGGTTGCAAATACCACTTCCAAAAAATCCTTTTCTATGAATGTGTAGTTTATTTCATATCCGTTGAGAGTCCTACTGATGTAGTATATAGCTTGTTCTTTTCCTTTAGAATCCTCCTATTCCAATAGAGCTTCTAAAGAAATGTTAGTTGTTGCAATATACAGTAACAATGGTCTTTCTGCTATGCATGGCATGAGTATTGGAGGCAACACCAAATACTATTTTATCTGGTTAAATTTTTTTTCACAATCATGATCCCACTTGAATAAAACATTCTTATGAAGTAGATGATTAAATGGGTGAATTTTGTATGCTAGTTGGGAGATAAATCTCCTGATCGATTGTAACCTGCCTTGTAGGGACCATAATTGACTATTATTTTTAGGTGGTGGTATCTCCGTTATTGCTTTAACCTTAGCTGGATCCACTTCAATACCTTTCTTTGACACTATGTAACCAAGGAGTTTTGTTGATGTTACACCAAACACACATTTCTTTGTGTTCAATCTGACATTGAATTTTTCCAGTCTAGTGAAGATTTTATCAAGGATTTCTAGATGTCCTTCCTTGGTGTGTGATTTTTTGAAGATTTCATCCAAATAATCTTCCATGAAAGTATGCATCATGTTATGGAAAATTGTGGTCATCGCCCGTTGATATGTTGCACTTGCATTTTTTAATCTGAAGGGCATGACATTGCAACAAAATGTACCCCAAGGTCAAGTGAATGTTGTCTTTTCCTGATCTTCAGGTGCTATTTTTATTTGATTATATTATGAGAAGCCATCCATTATAGATAACATGGTTTGTCCCACTATTAGATCAATAATTATGTCAATGTTGGGTAAAGGAAAATCATCCTTTGGGCACACCTTGTTTAGGTCCCTGAAATCCATGCATATTCTGATGCTATTATCAGGTTTGGATACTGGCACAATATTTGAGATCCATTTTGTATAATCTATGGACCTGATAAATCATGCATCCAACAATTTCTTTAGCTCAACTTTAACCATCAGGGAGATGTGAGGATGCATCATTCTCAATTATTTTTTGACTGGTTTGATCCCTTTTGGTGGTGATAGATGATGCAAGAGGAGATTAGGGTCTAATCCTGGCATATCAGAATAAGACCATGCAAAATTGATGTGTCGCTCCTCAAAGAATTTGGTGAATGTTTGTTTCTCCTATTTTGTCATGGACTCTGCCAGATTTAGGATCTTTTCCTTTTCAATTGTTCCTAGATTTATAGACTATGTTGGTTCTACTAGTACTAATGATCTGTTATGGTAATGCTCTGGGAGAGTGTCAAATCTTCCATCCTTTAGCACCTCATAAAGGTTTTCACTATTGGATATATTCTTTATTTTTCTCTTTTCAAAATCTAATGTTGCCTCGGAAAGGTTTTCACCATTAGATTTATTTTTCCTGTTGTCATTTATGCAACTGGAAGATTTGGAACCCTCCCTTTATGAAGTTTCGTTATGAGTGTTATGGATAGAACTCGTATCAGGTTCATCATTGCAAAGATAGTTTATGATGGCCTCATCATTTGAAAAGATTGGTAAATGAATAGGTTCGATGGGTTCCCAGTCAATAAGTTCAGGATGCCTCAAGGGTAATAAGTCATCAAGTTGAGTAAGATCGATAGTTGTAAATGTTCTGATAGCTAGGTGGTTTAAGTTGTTGGTAGGAAGGTCAAGGTCTATGATAGTACTCACCTCCAAGTCATCTGTCTCATTCGATGTCTGATCATCCTCGCTTGAGTCATCGATATTTGTTGATCCCATTGCAAATGGTCTATTTCCTGAACTTTATCCCTCCTCTCGTAAGGGTGCATATGTTTTAATGACATCAATTGTTTTTGTTAGTGTATGATGTAGTAGATAAATGATCCCATTCATATTCATTTGAATCAGTTTCAAAACCATCTCTCATTTGTAAAATCCTTTCTACCAATTTTTGAGTTACTTCCCTTTTTTTCCCCCCTGTGTAGCCTAATCTTGCTTTATCCTTAGGCTATAGTGTTAGAGGTTGAATAGGTTCTATAATACCATCCTTTCTCTTGCCAATTGATCCTTGGCTTTCATAGCCCATTTTTTCCAAGATAGCCTTCCCTTTTCCATACTGATCTATTTTGATGTTGATATTCACTGATGTTGAGGCTTCTTCATCCTTGTATAGCCAATTGAGAATGGCTTTGTCTTCTGAATCATCTTCAAGGGTACTTGCTTTAACAAATCTTTCATTGAGAGTTGTGATTGGTTGTGATGAACATGGTGTATTTGATGTGGTCTGTCCATAGGATTTTGGTGATGGTAGCAATTGTGATAGACACAAAGATTGCTCAAGGGAATATTCTCCTAAGCCTTTGTCCTTCAACTAGAATTTGTCTACAAATTGATGTGATAACTCATTTATAGGACCTTTAGTCTTTGAAAAAATTGTGTTTGCAACAGTTATTTCCTTCACTTGATCCTTCTTTTCAACCCATTTAGATATGAAATTGGGTTTTCTCTCACTACTAGATGAAGTGGAAGTGTTGACTTCTCTGTTGTGGGGTACCAAAGTGTCTTGATTTTCTTTTAACATGTTGCAAGTTTGTGGATTATTGTTGTTAGCTGGTATTTTGACCTCTTGTCCATTTACTAGAAATTTCAAACATTGATGGTATGTCGAGGGTACCACTTGCATTTCATGGATCCATGGATGATCCAAGAGTATGTTATATGTTAGATCCTTGTCCAACACTTGACAAACAATGTTTTTGATAATTGGCCCTACTTGAATTGGAAGTACAATCAGCCCCTTGGAAGACCTTTCTTCTTTGTATACCTTTATTGTTATCTTTCTTCTGGCATCAATGGCATTATAGAAATAGCCTAGTGCATGAATTAGTTTCAAAGTACAAATATTTAATCTAGCTCCACCATCTATTAAGACAAACTTGATGTGGTGTTTATGGATTAGAACTTTTATGTGCAAGGGTGCATTGTGTGAGAGATTTAATGACACATAATATTTTTTGGAGAATGATAGACAATGAGGTGTGGTAAGATGTCCCACCATGGCTTGGAATTGAAAAACATCCAAATTATTGGGCATGGTTGTAGCTACTAGATCTTGTTCCAAAAATTCTTTGTGTGATGGTGAAATTTTGAAAAATTCCAAAATGGATATTTGTGCAGGTATCTTTTGTAATTGGTCCATGATGTTGTATTGATGTGATGGGGGATCAATATTTCTAAATGAGACTCCTTTTAGTACCACTTTGGAATTCCCCCTTGTCGTTAAAATTACTGGTTGATTGTCTTGTGTTGATTGTCTTGTGTTTATACTTTTTCCTTTACTGTTTGAAGAAGATTCCCCTTTTTTGTAGTTGGGTAATGGATTGGTAAATGCACTGTGATTGTTGTTTGTTTAATGCCCTTCAAGAAACACCTTCTTTGCCTCAATAAATTCTTGTATCAAATGTTTCAATTGCATACAATCATTTGTTTTGTCCCTTATTTTTATGAAAGTTGCAATAATTGACATCGTTCCACCAAGATGGTTTAACCTCCGGCTCCCAATTTCGGGCTTCTAGTAATGTGATAAGTCTGTTTGCAATGAGCTCTCTCATTGCTAATTCCAATGTTTTTCCTAATCGGGTAAATCTCTGTCAATTGGATTGTCTTTGATATGATGATCAAGATTCCCCATTGTTGGTGTTATTGTTTTGAGTAGTGCTTTGATTGTTATTTTGATTTTTTTTGATAGTTGTGTTGATCGTGTTTTCTGCACAATAACAGCTAGATAGAATATGATATCCTATCTCTCTTGAAAGGTAAATCTCTATTGGAAAGCCTCAAGAGATAACCTGAAGGTCTCTAATGTTAGGTCTTGACAGTGCCAATAACGAAATGTGAAAATGTTGGTAATCACAATGGGACCTTACTACGAGCAAATGCTGAATCAATTTTATCAGATCTAACAATCTGATGATGCTTCAATCCTAGTTTTAACCCTATAATCAAATAAATAGAAAAAGAGAAGGGTTTCAAAGAGAATTCCAAGCTTAATACTAAACCTAAGATTAATAACGAAAGTAACCAATACTCAAAATGGACCAATCCTTCAAAACTGATTTCTACTTGGCCAAGATAAATCTACAATCTCACAAAAAACAATGCAATCTTCTGAGGTGTTAAGATTTTCAAATCGTAAACCTTCATTCAAATAACCCTATTGCAGTTAAAAATGAACAAATATTTACAATCAAACTTAAGCACACGGAATATAAAGTCCAAGCTAACTTTGCAAAGCAACTAACAATCAGTTGGTTGCGAAAAGTGTGGACTAAAGGATTGCTGCAACATTCAAGTATTGAATCACAAACATTATTAAATTGAATCTAATCTAAACATTAACCTTCTCAAAGCAATTTTAAAGATGGAATAACTAGAACCATGCAAAACAAAAGAAACAAGTATGGCACCAAATCACAATGTCATTTCTTGTATTCAAATTGTTCACTGTAGCAACAATTCTAGCTTTCTGTTACAATATTTGTTTGAGGGAAACTACCTGCTAACTTACTCTACTTCTAACTAGCTCTGCTCTATGTTCTAGTTACAAATTCTAACCTTCCAACTATTTCTAACTATTCTAACCTTTTACAAAGAGGCGACATGCCCAATTTATAGAAAACCCCCAGGAATCTATTGGCAAGGCAAGGGTTTCGCAATAATAACTCGACATAACCACCCGTCCAAGAGAGTCCTCGAAATGGGTCAAACCTGCATTAAATGCACATCCCGTCCAAGTTGGCTTGAGATCCGCAACACAGACGATGCGCAGGAAGATAATAGAGAAACACAAATCGCGCCACAGCCTATCATTAGCTCCCTTCCCTATTATCTCTGCTCTGACCTGGCTCTTCATGTACTTTCAAGAACATCTCATCCAGGCCTGCGACTGGTGGCAGGGGTAGAACCCTAAGTCAATTCTCAATGGATGCAATCTCATCCCTTGTGTGTTTGACCGACTTATTCCATTCTACCTTATACGCCAAATACTTATCAATAACTACAAGGTAGGTGGCCGCATCATTTAGTTGGTGCTCGGAAACAGACCCATCATCAAGTGGTACATAGACATCATGCCACCACTTCCTCAACTATTCCAAGTTCAGATACTTGGGCGCGATCTTCCTTCTTCCTGTTGTTATCTAAAAAAAAGCAATGCAGCCATTGTAGACACCAGCTAGGGTGTTGTCGATGTGTTTTCTTTGATTGTAAATCTTCTTCAACACCTTTTGCCTAATTTGCAATGCCTCAAACTATTCCCATGGTTCAGTAGCTCTAGAAGAAGGATCCTGTCACTCACCAACCTGTCCCAGGTGTACTCCATTATAGTCATGGTTTTCTGTAGAAGGAGGTTGGTGTCATCTTTATCTTGTGTCATTACCTACTTCAACCATTCAGTGGTCCTTGTAGCATCCTTTCCAGTTGACTGGATCTCTCCGACAGCTTCATCACCTTTTACCTGCACCCCTCTCAGCCAATTCATAGTGGCAATAGTGGATGCTTTCATCTTTTCTAGCTTGGTGATGGTCTCTTGAGGCAGAGGGTTTGAAGTAGAGGAAGAGGGATTAATGGACTACAATGACTTCATCAATTCCTCCAAGCATTTCTTGAGGTTTGTATTCTCTTTCTTCAGCTCCTGCTTGGTCTTCATTTCCTTCCTTAATCGATCCACAATAACAGTACTGGAGACCTCATAATCTTCAATATCCTACTCAGCTGATGTAGGTCCCAGATTGAGAGTCTGAACACTGTAATCCTTTCTGACCACATCATTTCTATCTTTGTTTGGAGCAGGGGTGGTGATATGAACAACTTTATTATGTGCTTCATCCCTTTCAACCTTTGAGATCACCCTAGCCCTCTTCTTACCTTTATCTTTCCCAATTTTGGCTAGGATTTTATCCCAATTTGGTGGCGTGTCTTCTACCACAACTTGTTTCCTCTTTATCTCTTTGTCCAACCACTCTGGAATGGTGGGCTCCAATTGTGAATCAGCTTGCAACTTTCCCTACTGATCCTCCAATATCCTTTCCTTTAAATTGTGTTTGTCAGGGGTCTCATCCATCTCACCTTCCTTTTCAATATGCTTTCCCTTATGTTCAGGTGATGGATCTATCATTGCCTCTACTCCTCCTGAAGGAGACTCAACTTCCTCAGTCCTAACAAGAGAATATGTATGCGTAATCAAAGGAGATTGTATTTCTTTTTCAATTTCGGCCTCCGCACTGTAGAGTTCACCTTCATGAAACTCTTCCCCTTCAGTATCCGGATGACTCTCAACATCCCTTGACTCACTTGGTTTGCTTTGAGCTTCATGAGTGAGAGGCACATCATCATGTTGCTCCTTATGAAGAGTGGCGGGAGGAAAATCTGCCTTAGGCACATCATTCCTGGGAGAGGGAGTACTAGACCTCCTTGTATATACCTTTGTTTTCTCCTCTAAACTTTCAACATTCACAATTGGTGGGGAAATTACCTCCTCCCCAGCCTTGGAGCTCGCCTTCTCTGAAAATTTCACAATTCTTCTCCTCTTAGGCATAGGAGCATCAGCCCCAGGATTTTGTTCTTCGACCTCCTTCTGTTCAAATCTTTTAGTTCTTGTCCCCCTCTTAGCCTTTGGCCTTCTCTGTTTCTCTATCTCTTGGACCTCTATTTCTTGAATACCTTTTGTATTGATCTTGGATGTGGAGTCTAGTTTTCCTTTACCTTTAGGATCCTATTGCCCCGTGGACTCCTTATAAGTGGAATGGGAATCCAAGTCTCCCATTAGGTTATAAGTGCATTTCACTCCTTTATTTTCCAACTCCCACATAGTGTGTTTGAGCCACAACTTGGTAACCTTAATGATTGGCTCCATCAGTTGCTTCAGTTCTGTCTGCTCCTCTTCTAACTAGTCTACATCACCAATTGGCCTATCCTTTACTGCCTCATAGGCATGATCCTGAATCAAGTCCCCATCATCCTCCAATTGATCAAGCACTGCCCTTACATTATACAATTAGACCGCATCCACTAGAAGCTGAGAGAATTTCTTCTTTCTGACCTCATATTCATCACCACAATTGGCCCAGTAGTCCTCTATATTCACCTTATGGCTATATTCCCTATTGGCCCTCCTTTGAGCTTCCCCTATGATGTCAAACCTAGATCTCTCGGAATGGAAAGACAGGCCAAGAGTACTCATTTCTTCTTCAGAAGCCTAGGAAGAACCAATGGAAGGACAAACCTCTCCCATGCCAATCCTTAGGGGAAAATCCCCGCCAAATCTAGTCTTGTGTTTGTCCTTCTTGACAGTGGCATCAAAATCACAAATCTGTCTTGTTACTTCCAACAATATAATGTGGTCAGTGGGATAGCTTGAAAGTCTGTATGGGGCCCTTTGGCAGCCATCAATTTGAATGTAGGAGAAGGTTGGGAATTGAATAAACCATGCTCCATATTTCCTAATGAGCTCCTTTGCTTGATCTAAAATTCTGACATGCTCTGCTTCCTTAAGCATTCTGGTGATATGCATGGTAAATGCATCATTTACCCTCCTATAGTCTAAGCTTCCTAAATACAACTGAGGGTAAACCTCATAGATAATATCTCATCCAAAAATTCCCCTTGTATCTAATCCTTTGTAGGGATGGAATGTAGCTAGCGCATAGACCAAATATGAGGCCATTGTGAAGGTCTTTGCCTGTAACACATTGGACAATTGTTTGTGAATTACTTGCCTGATGACCCCTGCCCAATGGTAGTTAATCTTTTCTTGTTCCATCCTCACAATTGCATGGCACATCCAATTCTCAAATGTACCAGCACTCTTCAATCCAAGCACCTTGCTAAGAAAGGTGATGGAATTATAGTACTCCTTCTTGAATTTTGCTCTGAATAGCTGCTTAGGCAACTTGGAATAGTGGGACTTGGGCTTCTCCAGCCAAGAGTTGATAGAATGTTGTGATTTCACAGTCTCGTCATCATAGAACTCCTGAGCTACCTCAATGGTGAATCCCACCACATGAGACCGGTCTGGCATGTCAAAGGTTTGGGCAATGGAAACTGGGTTGAAATTGGCAATGAACCTCCCTTGAGGACCAATTATCCTCTGTGTATCCTGATCATAGTGCCTGGCGCACTCAAGGACCAACTCATAACACTGCACTGTAGAGGGGAAACCAGCAACATGGGACAAACCAGATTCCATTATTCTTCTAGTCACCAAAGGAGGATCTTTGGCTACCATCCTTGCTTTAAATTCCTCATAGTCCTAGAGGTTGACATTTGTATCAGTGACTTCTGACTAGATAGAAGTGATCTTACTCTCAGGGACCTTGCTCTTAATGTCCAGCTTAATCCTCTCGGCATCAGTCAATGAAGAAGCAACCGTTGCTTTGCTTGATTCAGCCTGCACTCAACATGAAAACATAATAAAAACCATAAGAAAGCAAGCTTAATTCATTAGAACACCATTAGAATGCATCTCATATAGTCAAGGTGTCATTAAATCTCATATAGAATGACCATAACACATTTCGGGTTCCAAGACCATTCACGAAATCTGAGCCAGAGAGGAATTTGAGAAATTCTAGACTGATCAGATTCCAATAGAATAACCTGGAAACCTACTTAATCATTAAATTTGATCATTTTCCATCAATAAATTTACATGGGAGATTCAAATATGACATGAAATAATCATCAAATGCATCATGAATTGTAAACGAATCCAATTATTTCATGTTCCTTTATATTTCATCAAATTTTGAGGAAATCCATGAGGGACGGATTTCTGTGAAAAATAGGCCAAAGAGGATTTTCAAGAAATTCGGGAGATGGTGAATTTTAGATAAATCTAGACTTGGCAGAAATCTGTGGTCAAGGAAAAGTTCTGAACTAATGGGGAATCCTGGAACAAAAGTTTCGGCAAGGGTCAATTATCTCGCTGAGAAGTCTTGGCGAAATCATCTTGTCCCACCGACTTTCAGGCTCTAAACAAACACTTCGGCCAAACTAAAGTTTTTGATATGAGGTTTCAACAAAGCTGAGGTGTCTTACTGATAGGCATTAGGTTTTGAATTTGGTGAAAGGTCCTGCCGATTGTGTAGTGTTTCGGCGATATGAGGTCCCATCGGCATAACCTCTTTCCAACATTATGAAGTCACCCCGACAAAAGGTCACTCAACAAGAGTAGGATATGCTCAGCAAAAAGGTCTCGCTGAAAGGGGGAGGTCTCAGTGAACCTAGGAAAGATCGGCAAGATGAAAGGAGCCCACTATGAGCTCTTGGTGATGAGGTTTGTCTTGCTGACAGAAAGACTTTGGCATAAGAATTGTGGTGTCCGAGCAACCAGATGCAAACCCATGAAGGGCTTCAGTGTGACACAGAAAGATCTACATGACATCACACAAACCTCGAAGGGTTACAGTGACTAAAAGAACAGAGTTCAATGAAAGCAAAAGTGCACGGTGGGAGGTCTTGCCGAAAGGGGAATGTCTTGGCAAAGAAAAGGAATATTGGTAAAGCCATTGGATCCTGCCATGACCTTTTGGCAACTAGGACTTGTCTGGCCGAAAATGAGTATGAACAAGCATATCAATGAGACATCTTCTCATGGGGTGAGGTCTCGATAAAAGCAAAGGTCTCGCCGACTGATATGCATAAAGGATTTCATCGGTATAAAAATGATAGTGTCACGGCGAACTAACATGAACCTAGGAAAACCACTTCGGTGAACCTCAAGGTGGTTGATATGATATCTCAGCGATCCCGAATGGTCATAGCGAATGAAATTTAGAAGGGATGGATTATCCTGGACTGCGACGCTGAGCCACGACTATGGATTTTGAAAAGTTTAACCTAGGGCAAGTCAGGGATGAACCTTTCATGAATTTTCTTTGCATTTTAGGTCAATCTTAAGACAAAATCACCTGATATGGCACTACCCTAGGTCCAAAAACCCTACTCATCTACCATTAGCACACAGACACGTTTAGAATTTAGTTGTTTCAACTGTTGAGTCATCACTAGGGTTTACTAATCACTCTCAGGAAGGATTCATTAAAATGTAGATGGACACATGAACTCACAACTCGCTTGGGAGATGACAAAGGATACAATACCGAACAACCCTAGCATGAAACAAACAAATACACAGGAATTCAAATCCCACAAGTCCTCACAATACCAACGTGCCATTCATAATTTAATTCAAAGCAGAGCAATCAAACACATACCATTATAAAGCAAGAATTAATCTCAAAAGCAGCAAGCGCGAAGCTAAATGGTGTCCATAATGAACACAGGCGATAATGCACAAGAAATCACCACCAAATGAGACCAATTAAAACCCCAAACACCCAAATCAAATCCAAAAGCTCAAAGAACAAACTCTAAGGATGTGGCTCTCAACTCAGACAATGGAAAATAGTGAGCATAATGGCACAAAAGATCTCAAAATTAGGTTAAGTATACTTCTCAGAACATGCACAGAGCCATAAATGTAGTGAACAAGACAACTAGAGAAGGAATTCGGGAATCCCACAACAGGGTGGAATCTGGGAAAATTTGGCCCACACGGAAATCTGCAAAGAACAAAAATCCCTGAATAACAAGGGTCCAGCTGGAGTCCAAGCAAGATCCGGGAAAATCCGACAAGGGCGAAAAATCCTGAATCCGAGCAAAAGCCCGAAATTCATCCAAAACTCAAGATTTTCAATGAATAACCTGGGAAAACACTAAGGCATTCAAAATAAACAATTTAAACACATGCCTAGGTCAGCCAAACCTCAAAAGAAAGGGCCAAAACACCAAAACCGAAGTGAAAGAGGGTCCCTGCTTACAGCGGGGTGTGTGTGCAAAAAAATGCACAAGTTGCTACTATCAAATTGAATATTGGTTTTGTATTGTCAGTTGTAGCATCAATGCTTCTAGTATTTCTATTTTTTTGCCAAAATTTTGGCTTGTTGTTGTTTCCATAGTGATTTGTGTTGTTTGGTGTATCATTGTAGTGTTTAATCACTCCTCATTTGACTAGGGCTTCTTCAATTTTAAGCCCATTCTCGATTACTTTTTTGAATGTTGGGGGACATTGCAATTTGATTCTATAACTCATCTGATCATTTAAGTTGTCTATGAATAATTCAATCTTTTCCTCTTTAGGTATAGATCGAGGATATCTAGTGAAAAAAATTCTCCACCATTGTAAGAATGATAGGAATGTCTCACCATTTTTTTGTTTCAGGTTATATAGATCTTATATGGTTACATCGTGTTGTATATTGAAGGAGAATTGGGAGATGAATTTGTTGACCAGTTCTTCAAAGGACCGAATCCTTGGTTATAACTTGGAGAACCATTCCATACAATGGGCTCCCAAACTCCTAGGAAATAACCTCATGAGGTAAGTATCTTCTTGTGCAAACTCGAGGCTCATTGTTTTGAATTCCCTTATATGGTCAATCGGGTCTGATTTACCATTGTATTTATTGTATTTAGGAAATTCATAGTGCCTAGGTAAATGTAACATATCCAAAATCAGATGAAAAGGGTAAGGAAAAATGTCCTATAATAAGTATTTCTTGGTGGTTCCTATTTGCATACTCTAAATCTGTTGTTGTAGATTTTGCATTTGAACTATTAAACCAACCACTTGATCTGTGTCCTAGGTGTGGTTTGGTTTTGTCGAAATATTTGGGAAGTTTGGCACCTAACTCTGCTAACATCAATAGATATTTCTCCATGTCTTGTTCTAAGACCTTTTCCATAAATTTATGAAAATTGGGATCTTGTTGTGCATGTTGTATATCTTCTTGTATTATTTCGTTGTTTTCATGTTGTTGGAATCGGTAAAAGGGGTTTTCTTCAGTCATGTTTGGATTTTCAATTTCCTTCTCTCTGAGTTTTTGTTTTTGCAACCTTGTCAAGATTGGCATACAATTTTTGTTTATTTCCATTAAACTTGGATCTTCTAAGTTGAGATTAGTGTCAATTTGATTTTAACGAAGATAAATAGAATGACATACTCTATTGATGAGGCTAAGTTAAAAACTTGATTACTGAGTTCTTGTTTCATGATGGTAGGATGTTAGAATCTGAATGAGGAAACTTTACTCAATAATAGAGATTTGTTTTGATAATTTGACACTTTTTGTTTTGCAAGACCTAGGTTTTATGTTTGAAAACAATTTGACTTGTAAAAACCTACCTTGTTTCAGGTTTTTAGGATACTATTTGATTTGTGAAATGTTTCTTATAGGTAAAATTTTGTGTTTCTGATGTCAATATATCTGACAGTTGTTTTGGAAGGTTCTCTATTTTTATGTTCTATGGAAGCACTAATACAAAGGGAAAAAGCAATAAAACAGAATGCAGAAGAGTTAAAATTTCAAGTAAAAGTATTGTCAAATAGAGTAGAAGTGCTAAAACAGAGCACAAATGCGCTAAAGGACTGGAATTCTTTGATACTGGTAATGTTTTTAACACTGATAGAAGCATTATAAATTTGATCAGAAGCATTGTTTTTGTTTGTGGAAGCGCTAAAAGATAGCGCAAAAGCGCTAGAACAGTTTGTAGAAGTGTTATGACACTAGTATTTTCTAATCACTGACAAATTTTGGTTTTCTATTGACAAAAGCACTGTAATATTGCTCAGAAGCGCTAAAATAGAAGGTAGAAGCGCTATAGTTTTTGTTTAATGCCAAGCAAGGGGTGGTAATATGGGCCTTTCAGCTGCTATGTCTAATTTCTCTTCTTCTTCGTCTAAGACTATGGATGCTGTGAGAAATTGATGGGGTGTTTCATTTTTCTCAAAAATGAATGTTCTCAAACTACTGATGATGTCAGTTTGGGCACCTTCAATGTGTATGTTACGTGGCTGAAATATTGGGGTGGTTAGCTTGGGTTGTTGAATATGAGTTGTTGGTCGCCAAATGGTCATAAGGTATGTTGTATGGTGGTTTCAATACCTTTTTGCAATGTCATTGATTATCTATTGCTAGGAAGGAGGTAGTAACATGGGTCTTCCTACTGCTATGTTTGTCTTTTCTTCTTCTTCGTTTAGGATGATGGATGTTGTAAGAAATTGATGGGGTGTTTTGTTTTCCTCAAAAATGAATCCTCTCAAAATACTGATGATGTTAGTTTGGCCACTTTCAATGTGTATAAGGCTAGGATGTATGATAGGTGCTATAAGGATTGGTTGTTGAATGGGAGCTGTAGGTCACCAAATGGTCATAAGGTGTGGTAGTAACTCCTTGATTATGGATGTCAAACCTAATGTTTCTAAAGACTTGTCTACTGTAAGAATTGATCAGGTTTGGTGGAGTATTCTATGGCAAGTTGTGGGATGGAGGATTGACGAATATGTTGACTATGGTTAGGTTCATGTGAAAGAGCTCTTCTCTAAATATAAGATTGTGAATACAAGGGCTCTACAACATAATCACCTGTGTAACCCCTAGTAAAATCATGAAACCTATGGATGAATGTCCTATGATGAAGCAAAATCTTCCTATTCTGATACAAGAAATGTCTTCTTTTCAAAAGGTTTCTATAACTAAGTGGTTTCTTTTGTTTCCTGATTCTCTTGGAAAGAGATTTCTTAAAAAAATTTGTAGTTTTCCAATCCCTAATCATGTATTTCCTAGTTTGATTCTGTCCAAGTTGTATTTTTCAAGATGATCTTTTATCTGAATTTTAATGATTTTGAAATACACAACAATCAAATGTAGATAGTTGTTCTTAAGAGTTGTAATCTAAACAGATAGTGTATGTTCAAAAGAACCACACATGGTCCTATTTTCACTAGTTTGATAACAGTAAAGCACTTTAGACAGACTCACTCTTAATAGTTAAAAAGGTCATTGTTATACTCAACAACCCACAACTTAAAATTGCGTTGACTCACATAGCCATGTCACCCCCTAGAGGGTGCCCGTGTTTTTGTCTTTTCTAGGTGTGTACTCAAGGTTAGATTTCTTGATCCCCTAAGCAAACAGTCCTTGGCAATTATATGGTGAGTGTCTTGGGGGAAATTCTTCCCTCCCCTTGCACTGCGAGTATTACAATGTCTGGTTACTAACTCGGTTGGATACTACACTAGGTTCTTAGAATGGGTTTCCTTTTAGAGTGGCAATAATAAAATCCCTTAGGAGACCTCCCAACCTTTAGAACACAGGCTTTGGGGAAGGTTATCTTGCACACTTCTCGTAAATGAGGATTTATCTAGATTTATCTTTGTTTTATAATGGGTTGGAAAACCTGGCTTTGGTTGTTCCCACTCAGGTCGTTCCTATAGGGTAAGTACTTTTTCCCACTATGACATGCCTTCTAAAGGTTGTAATAAAGTTGGAAATTCATATAGTAAAGGATGAGTCTAGTGTTTTGATCACCCAGTTAAGGGGAGAGCATATGCCTATCACCACACAGACACATAAATCAACTTGTTCAATTTTTAGAGCCCAAACGACAATTTTATATCTATGTGAAGATGTTGCTTCACAGTGAAGATATTGCTTCACAAAAAGACATGGCATTCATTTTTAATTCCAAATTGAAATGTTTGGTGACTACACTAGATTGATAAATTTTAAACCAAATTGAAGAAGTGACTATCCTAGGATTGATAAATTTTAAACCAACTGAAGAAATGAAGTTACTAGCCATAGTTGTGTCAGATCCAGATAACAATAAATAGAAGCGCTATAAAAGAGATTGAAAGCACTATAGAAATGCTCGCAAGGGCTATAGAAAGTGTCAGAAGTGCTATAAGATTTTGCATAAACGCTATAGAATTCAGTGAAAGCGCTAAAAAAAATGTTGATGGTGAACAACCAGATTGTGCTAGAAGCCTTTTGATTGAAGTGCTAAAACAACCCTTCAAAGTGTTATAGTTTTCCTCTGAAGTGCTAAAATAGGCAGAAGTGCTATAGTTTCTAGCAGAAGTGCTATAGAATCTTCCGATCGCGCTAAAAGATTCACACAAAAATTCCTGTACGAAAGCTTTTAAATTTTTTTGTTAAAATCATGGAGTTCGGCCCCACGGTGGGCACCAAAATGTAAGTGTGAATAAGTAAATAGTAAAAGAACAACTAAGACACTTCTTAATGAAACATTATATCAAGATTAACATGAATTAAACTAATTTAAAACACATAAAAGCCTAAAAGTGTCTCATTGTCTCCTATCTCCAAAGATTTATCAAGTCATGGAAGGCTCTTAGATTGGGTAAGCAATATGACTATTTAAAATGCTAATTCAGAGGATGGAGTGATGCTAAATGCAATGATCTAATGATTGATAATGAAAGCTAAATTATATGATACTACTATAAACTATCCTTACATGAAATCTGATAAAAGAAGTTGCAGTAAAAACTAATGATGTTGTCGTAATCCTAATCTACTGATGCTATGATGCTATGATGCTATTGCTAATGTTAATGCTTATGATTGCTTGGTTGCTTGATTGCTTGATTGTATTCATGCAGAGTAAGTTTGCATAAAACTGGGATTTTCTCGAATCATTTTCATGCTTCAGAAGGCTGTATTTATAGATTTTCAGCATCAATTTTGCACAGGGGCAACACAACAGAGGCATGGATTGAATCTTGAGAATTGAGTGGTGAGAGATTGAGAAGCTTGAGCTGATCATGGGGATTGTTCCTCCCCATGAAAACAATAGGAAAAATGATAGGAAAGATCAGAGGAAGAAGATTGAGAGGATTGCCTGTAAGTTTGTCCTCGAAGCTTTCCTGTGAATGCCAGCTGAGTTAATTAGATTGAAAAATCTAATTTTATTGGTGAGTGAATAGAGGAATATTTGATTTATGCCTCTATTTGAATATTTTTTATTTATTCAATTTAGCA
Organism: Sequoia sempervirens; assembly: GCA_007258455.2. Lineage (NCBI taxonomy): Eukaryota > Viridiplantae > Streptophyta > Pinopsida > Cupressales > Cupressaceae > Sequoia > Sequoia sempervirens. Next base: position 126,493,376 of record VDFB02075321.1, on the reverse strand, counting down.
AAATAGGAAGATTTAATTAAATAAAACAAATATTTTCTATTTTCTTATTTAATAAAGAGAAATATGATAATTAAATAAATCTTTAGGATATCTTTATTTAATTAAGAAGAAATATGATAAGATAATTAAATTACACAAATTATCGAAGTTGTGTATTTAATTTAAGATAGAATTAATGGATAAAGTATAGAAGAAATAATGATAATAATAATTAAATAAAACAAAGTATTTAATTTTTTTTTTGATATGAGGAAAATAATATGATAAAATAGAAGAATTAATAGTGAACTTAATATAAATAAATATTTCTATTTATTTACTAAGTAGATGAATTTAGGACTAATTAATCAAATAAATCATATTTAATTAATTATATTCTCCAAACCATTTTTAGGTGTATATAGTTGTAACATGTGACTCTCTGGGATCTTGAAATCTTGCCACAAGACAAAGGTCTAGTAGCAGTTAGGTATAATAGTCCACCAATCATTGATCTGTACTTGCTTTGATCTATCTTAGGAGATTCTTCATTCTTTCTCAACTTGCAACCAATAACCATAGTACACATTGGTTTAGAATCCTCCATTCCAAACTACAACATTTCCTCAACATACTTTGACTATGAAATTAAAATACCATTTTCAGATTGACTAATTCGTAGCCCAACGAAGAAATTCATCTCCCCACACACTGACATCTCAAACTCTTTTTGCATCTCATCTGAAAACCTCTTGCAAATACCTTTATTTCCTTCAAGGATAATATCATCAACATACACTACCACAATCACGATTTGTTCTCCCTCAACCTTGAAGTAAATGTTGTGTTGATCGTGTTTTCTGCACAATAACAACAAGATAGAATATGATATCCTATCTCTCTTGAAAGGTAAATCTCTATTGGCAAGCCTCAAGAGATAACCCCAAGGTCTCTAATGTCAGGTCTTGACAGTGCACAAACAACTCAGTAATGGAATGTGAAAATGCTGGTAATCACAATGGGACCTTACTACAAGCAAAATACTGAATCGATTTTATTAGATCTAACAATCTGATGAATGCTTCAATCCTATATTTAACCCAATAATCAAAGAAATAGAAAAAGGATAAGGGTTTCAAAGAGATTCCTAAACTTAATACTAAACCTAAGATTAACAATGAAAGTAACCAATACTCAAAATGGACCAATCCCTCAAAACTAGTTTCTGCTTGACCAATATAGATCTGCAATCTCATAGAAAATAGTGCAATCTTCTAAGGTGTTAGGATTTTCAAATCATGAACATTCATTCAATAACCCTATTTCAGTTATAATCAACAAATCTTCACAATCGAACTAAGCACACTAAAATATGAAGTCCAGGCTAACTTTGCAAAGCAACTAACAATCAGTTGGTTGCAAAAAGTATGGACTGAAGGATTGCTGCAACATTCAAGTATTAAATCACAAACATTATTAAATAAAATCTAATCTAAACATGAACCTTCTCAAAGCAATTTTAAAGATAGAATAAAAAGAACCATGCAAAACAAAAGAAAACAAGTATGTCACCAAATCATGATGTCATTTCTTGTATTCAAATTGTCTACTATAGCAACAATTCCAAATTTTTCTTACAACATTTGCTTGAGAATACCTACTTGCTACTAACTACCTCTCTATTCAAAGTAAAAATTCTAACTATTTCTAACCGTTCTAACCCTTCTAACTCCTCTAACCCTTCTAAAAAACCCTTCACAAATGAGGCGAAATGCCCAATATATAGAATTCCCCCAGAAAACCCGTCGGCCAGGCAAGGGCCCGCTGCATTAATGGTGCAACAACTCGGTCAAGAGAAACCCATGGTTAGTGAAATAAGCATAAATGCACGTTCCATCCAAGTTGGCTTGGGATCCGCAATGCAGTTTAGACCAACGCGCGGGAAGATAATAGGGAAGCACAAATCGCGTCACAGCCTATCATTAGCTCCCTTCCCTATTGGCATTTGTTTTGGTTCTGGATTGCATCTGTAACCCTTAGGAAAAGAATCTTTTTTACCCACAATATTAAATCCCACAATTTTCTCCAGGGAATATTCATTAGCAATCTATTGAGGCTCCTCAATCAAAAGCTCAACCTCCTCCAGGACTGCCTTAGCATTAACACTGTCAGATTTATGTATAGGCATATCATATAACATGAGGATTTCCTCAGTCTCCCATCCTTGAGGGTCACCTGTCAGTACATAATTTCCCAAGCTTGTTTTAGACAGGAATGCCTCCTTAAAAGTATTCGCATCAATATGGCCCGAAGTACCCTTTTGTTCAGTAAGCATATCCTTTTCAAGAGACCCTAGTAATACACCCCTAATTGTAGGATCCTTTAACAACTCATGAGTAGAGAGACTTAATTTGAATTTCTTGAGTTCTTTAACCATGTACTCTCCTATTTGCTCTGTAGTCATGGTAGAACAGTTTCCCTTAGAGCTATCTATTAATTCATCCCTTCCATTTTCAATGCTTCCTCCTTTATTAGCATCAGACTATCCTCCATTTAGGAAATATTAAGTAGAAACATGATGGAATTCCTGAACTTCTTCAATTGCATATTATTTTTCATCTAGTGGGCCATTATCATTCTCCTCATTACCTCCAAAGGATTGAGCTGTAGATTCTTCACTGTATACATGCCCTGTTTCAACACCTTTATCCTATTCTTCTTATGGTTCATTCTCTTCACTATTTGGAAATGGGATGTGATTTACCCCCATGACTGATATGTCATAAGGATTAGATGACACTATCTCCAGCCCACTCAAACCACTGCTAGCATGTTGAACCTTTAGCTAGAAAATGGACACAACAGCCTGTAATTATTGACAGTCTGGCTCAAAATGTTGATTAGTATTATGAAGTCTACACCATCCTGAAAGAGCTATTTTTGCCAAATAAACTTCACTAGGTTTCCCCTGATTGTTTGGCTGATCTAGAGAAGTTAAGGCTTCTCCATTATTCTGAAGTGGCGGCTTCCTTCCATGACCTCTATCAAGATATTTTTCTCTGTCAAAGTTTTGTCTTTGAGCCTGCATCATATCCATGTTGCTTTGATCATAATTGGACTAAATCCCCCTTTGGGTTGCATGGGATTGACTATTCTGGTGCCTTAAGTAAGTGACTTTAGTGTTTAGCCTCTCAACTAGCTCTGTGAGTGCATCCAACCTCTCCTTGTTTGCACTATTTGATGGAGGAATAATACTAGCTGAATTCTACATATAAACATCCAGTGACCCATGGTTCAAGGGTTGATTAAATATCTCAAAGTTATGTAAGTAACCAGGTATATTAGCTTGTTGATGACTAAATGCAGGCTGGTTCATATTTGGATGGTAATTTAGCATGAATGCAACCTGACTTAGGGGATGACCTGGGTGTGAAACCAAGGGTGATAGAGGGACTGAACTCATCACATGTATTTGGTTAGCCAAGGGTCTAGACAAGTGTTGTCTCAAATCTGTACTCACCTTAACAGCCCCATCATAAGCTTCAAATAAGCTACCAGGAGGGTTTGCTTTCCATTTGATGAAAGTAGACGTTAAACTATCGAAAGCTTCATAATAAACCTCCCTGGCAGAGGCATCGTCTACAACATAAGGGGTTTGCAGCCTAGCATAAGCCCAATGGAATCTATTATTAAAAGACACTATCGGTTCATTTACTTCCCTCTTGATTCTAGTAAACTACAAAAGTAAATCATTTGCATTGATTGGGATCTGGAATTTTCGTAAAAATGTAGTATCCAGCTGAAGCCAAGTAGTGATGGACCCAGCAGGAAGATGGTTATACCAACAAAATTCCTCATCTCCAAGGTAATATGGGAAAAGTCTACATGCAACATCCTCATGATTAATTCCCCTATCCTTAAGGGTAGTCTTAAAAATCCTGATGTGTTCCTCAACAGTCCTATTTGGATCATTAACATGAAATTTTGAACAAAAGTGTTCAGGGTTTTTGGGCATGACATTGTAAATGACAAAACTTAGTGGAGATGGGTTGGTTGCTAGGAAAGCCATTGGTGGAGGTGGGGGGTGGTAATGGCTGATTTATGACTGGTTGAGGTTGTGGACTAGGAATGGCCTCAGACTCAGATGAACCCAATGAAGATGGGGATGATGGAGATGTGAGAGATGGATGGGATGATGATGATGATGATGATTCTACCCTTCTTTTGGTCCTTCTTGACCTAGTGGGGTCTGGTAATTCTTGAAATTCCTCCTCTCTCGGAGTGGAACTTGTCCTTCTTCTGAATCTCTCAGGAGAGATGGCATTCAAAAATCCATCTAGCTTGCTTATTCAGGGCCCTCCTTCTAGTGCCAGTTCCTATTAATCGTGTTTTCTGCACAATAACAACCAGACAGAATATGATATCCTATCTCTCTTGAAAGGTAAATCTCTATCGGCAAGCCTCAAGAGATAACCCCAAGGTCTCTAATGTCAGGTCTTGATAGTGCATAAGCAACTCTGTAACGAAATATGAAAATGTTGGTAATCACAATGGGACCTTACTACCAGCAAAATATTGAATCGATTTTATCAGATCTAACAATATGATGAATGCTTCACTCCTAGATTTAACCCAATAATCAAAGAAATAGAAAAAGGATAAGGGTTTTAAAGAGATTCCTAAACTTAATACTAAACCTAATATTAACAATAAAAGTAACCAACACTCAAAATGGACCAATCCCTCAAAACTGATCTCTGCTTGACCAAGATAGATCTGCAATCTCATAGAAAATAGTGCAATCTTCTAAGGTGTTAGGATTTTCAAATCATGAACATTCATTCAACAACCCTATTGCAGTTATAATGAACAAATCTTCACAATCAAACTAAACACACTGAAATATGAAGTCCAGGCTAACTTTGCAAAGCAACTAACAATCAGTTGGTTGCGAAAAGTATGGACTGAAGGATTGCTGCAACATTCAAGTATTAAATCACAAACATTATTAAATCAAATATAATCTAAACATGAATCTTCTCAAAGAAATTTTAAAGATAGAATGAAAATAACCATGCAAAACAAAAGAAAACAAGTATGACACCAAATCACAATGTCATTTCTTGTATTCAAATTGTCTACTGTAGCAACAATTCTAGATTTTTGTTACAACATTTGCTTGAGAATACCTACTTGCTACTAACTACCTCTCTATTCAAAATACAAATTCTAACTATTTCTAACCGTTCTAACCCTTCTAACTCCTCTAACCCTTCTAAAAAAACCCTTCACAAATGCGGCGAAATGCCCAATATATAGAATTCCCCCAGAAAACTCGTTGGCCAGGCAAGGGCCCGCCACATTAATGGTGCAACAACCCGATCAAGAGAAAACCACGATCAGTCAAATAAGCATAAATGCACGTTCCATCCAAGTCGGCCTAGGATCCGCAATGTAGTTTGGACCAATGCGTGGGAAGATAATAGGGAAGCACAAATCGCGCCACAGCCTATCATTAGCTCCCTTCCCTATTATCTCTGTTCTGATCTAGCTCTTCATGTACTTTCAAGAATGTCCCATCCAAGCCTTCCACAGACGGTAGGGGAAAAACCCTAAGTCGATTCGATGGACACATTTTCGTCCCTTGAGTGCTTGACCGATTTATCCCAATCTATCTTATACGCCAAATACTTATCAATAACTACAAGGTAAGTAGCCGCATCATCTAGCTGGTGCTCGAACACATAATCATCATTACTTGGTGCCTAAACATATTGCCACCACCCTCTCAACTACTCCAAACTCAAATACTTGGGTGCGTTCTTCCTTCTTCATGTCATTATCTCAAAAAAAGTAATGTAGCCATTGTAGACACTAGCTAGGGTGTCATCAATGTGTCTTCTCTATTTATAAATCTTCTTCAACACCTCTGCCTAATCTATAGTGACTTTTCTCTCAGGGATCCTGCTCTTAATGCCCAGCTTAATCTTCTCTGCATCAGACAATGAGGAACCAGCTGCTGCTTTGCTTGATTCAACCTGTACTCAACATGAAAATCATAGTAAAAATTATAGGAAAGCAAGGTTAATCCATCAAAACACCATTAGAATGCATCTCATATAGTCAAGGTGTTATTATAATTTATATAAAATGACCACAACAAATTTTGGGTTTCAAGACCATCCGCGGAATCTGAGCCATAGAGGAATTTCGGGAAATTCCTGACCGATCAGATTCCAATAGAATAACCAAGAAACACCTACCTACCCATCAAACCTGATCATTTTCATCAATAATTCACATGGAAATCCAAATATGACATGAAATAATCATAAAATGTATCACAAATTATAAAAAAAATCCAACTATTCCACGTTCCTTCACATTTCATCACATTTCAGGAGAATCTGTGGGGGACGGATTTCCACGAAGAACTAGCCAGAGACCAGTTTTGGGAAATTGGAGAGATGGTGGATTTCGAAGAAATTCAGACTCATTGTAAATCCACGGTTTAAGGCACAATTCCAAACCAAATGGTGCAAAGGCAAGTACTTGAGCCAAACAACTTCCATTCGGGATGAGGTCACACCGAGTGGGGAACGTCTTGCAGATCAACAATGAGGAAAGTGATGTCGATGAGAGATATTCTTTAGGGTAAAGTCATAGCAAATCCCCCTTGTTTCATAGACCATCAGAGTTTAAGTAATAACTTCAGCCAGACTGAAGTTTTTGATATGATGTCCTAGCTAAGTTGAGATGTCTTTCCGAATGTCGATGTAACAAACATCTTGATGTGACCAGAGGGTAGTCAGGGTAAGGTCTTGGCGACTGCTTTGGTCTCACTGACTAGCGATATAATAGAAGAGACCTTTGGTGTGAGAAAGACACTGTCATAGCGACGATATGGGCTTGGGAGGGCCTTCGATGAAATGCTTTGAGTTCGGCTAGAGGTCCCAACGATTGTGAAATGTTTCGCCGATGTAGAGTTCTATCGGCATAACCTCTAGCCGACAATAGGTGGTTTCCCTGAAAAGATCTGGACTCGCTATGAAGTCTTGGCAACCATTAGGAGTCTCGCCAAAAGCGAAGGTCTCGGCAAGAGTAATGAGCTTGGCGGAAGGTCTCTCTGACTAGCCAAAGTCTCACCGACTTTGAAGGTCACTCGACAAGAGTAGGATGTGTTTGGTGAAAGGTCTAGCCAAAAGGGGAGGTTTTAGAGACAAGGCAGAAAATTGGCAAGATAGAAGGAGTCCGATATGAGCTCTTGGTGACAAGTTTTGTCTTGCTGACAGAAGATTCAGCGTGAGAATTATAGTGTCCTGGCGATCAAATACAAACCCACAAAGGGCTTTAGTGAGACACGAGATGACTGATATGACATCTTCCTGACTTTGAAAGGTCATAGCAAAGGGAATCCAGAAGGGATGGAGAGTCCTGATTTCATCAAGACACTAAACCAACCCAAAATTTCAACAATTTAACTCAAGACAACTTAGGGATGGACCTTTCCTAGATTTTCTTTTGCATTTCAGGCCCGTTTTAAGATGACATAACTTGAAATGACATTGCCCCTAGTTTGAAACCCTATTCATCGCCACTAGCGCATAGGCAAGCTCAGAACTTAGCTAGGAGATGACAAATGATGCAATATTGAACAACCCTAGCATGAAATAATCTAAGAGACCCAGAAACCAAGTTAGATACACTCCTCAGAACATGCACGGAGCCATTAATGCAATCAATAAGACAGTCATGGAACCCGGGAAGCCAACGATAGGGCAGAATCTGGGAAAATCTAGCCCATGCAGAAATCCATGAATATTGAAAATCCACGAAAAACAAGGGTCCAGCTGGAGTCCAAGCCGGATCTGGGAAAATTCGACCACGGCGGAAAATCCCAAATCCAAGCAAAAGCCTAAAATTCATCCAAAACTTAGGATTTTCAATAAATAACCTGGGGGAAACACTTAGGCATTCAAAATAAACATTTTAAGCACATGCCTAGGTAAGAAAAAACCTCAAAAGAAAAGGGCCAAAAAACCAAAACCAAAGTGAAAGAGGGTCCCTACTTCCAGTGGGGCATGTGTATGAAAATTTGCACAATAGGTTGTTATCTGCAGTACCCTTTTTGAATCCTTGTTGCAACAAGTACTTATCCAACCTTGCATACCAAGCTCTAGGAGCTTGTTTGAGTCCATACAATTCTTTCTTCAACCTTTAGACCATATTAGCATCATCTAATAACCAAAAAGCATCCTTGTCACCAAAGAAAAAGTTTCTTCAAAATCTATTCCTTCCACTTGTGAGTAGCCCTTACACAGAAGTTTAGCCTTATTTTTTTTAAAAATTCCATCCTCATTCAACTTGTTCCTGAAAACCCACTTTGTTTCTTATTTGTTGGTCTTGGGACTAGTTCCTAAGTCTAATTTTTCTCAATTTGTTCCAACTCTTCTTTCATAGCCTTGATCGAACTCTCATCTTTGCATTCCTCAGTCACTATTTTAGGTTCTACCTCTGAAAGTAAAAAAAAAATTACTTGTTCCTCTATCAAAGCAACTTTTCTTTTTATTAATAAACCTTTTCTTTTATCTCCAGTGATTTGACCTTTAGAGTGATTCTTTTACACATACTTAGGAGTCTTAGGGATATTTTCTGGAGATTCTTCCTCTTTAGTTGTCATCTCTTTTTCTTTCTCTTCTTACTTTTCTTCTCCACTGTAAGGGGATTCAATAGATTTGTTTCATTCTATCAATATGAAACTATGATGTGGTTCTTCATCAACTTTGAAACTTGAACTTTCAACAATCTTCTCCAGCCTTTTATTATAGCGCCAGTATGCTTTGCTTCTTGTAGAGTATCCAAGGAAGATTCCTTTATCAGATCTTGCATCAAACTTTCCTAAGTTTTCTTCATCTCTTTTGATATAGCTTTTCCTTCCAGACACTCTAAAATATTTCACAGTAGGAGGTTTTCCATATCATAACTCCTAGTGATTCTTTGAACTGTTTACTTTTTCTTGACCTCTGTTAAGTATGTACACTATAGTATGAATAAATTCTCTCAAATAGGCATCTAGTAGATTTTCTTCTTTTATAATAGTACTTTCTACTTTTTGAATTGTTCTATTCTTTCTCTCCAAAACCCCATTATATTAAGGAGTTCTAGGGGATGATAATTGTCTCTTTATTCCATGATCTTCACAAAAACTTGTAAACTCATTTGAAGTGAACTCATCACCTCTATCAGATTGTAAGCACTTTATTTTCACATTCATTTCATTCTCAATCATAGATTTAAATGCTTTAAACTTATCTAGAGATTTTGATTTTTCTTTGAGAAATGTCACTCAAGTCATTCTAGAATAATCATCAATCAACAACATAAAATACTTGCCACAATGAGAGCTTCTTATTTTTGTAGGTTCACATAGGCCTATATGCACTAACTCTAAAGGTTCTAGGGTAGAGTATTCTTTAGTCTGGAACCTCTTTGTTTGCTTTCCAAACTAACATTCCTTACAAATTGCATTGATAGGATTTGTAATCTTTGATAGATCTTTCACAACATCAGTAGAATTGATCTTCACTAGGCTATCAAAATTGATGTGACCCATTCTTCTATACCATATCCAAATTTCATTGATTTGAGACATAAAGCACTTAGCACCACTACCTTTGAGCTAATAAACATTACCTTTTTTCCTTGTCCTTGCAACAACCAAAGTTCTAGATCTTCCTTTTCCGATTTCACAACCATCATCTCAAAATACCAAATTGTATCCTTTGTTGCACATCAGTCTCTTATCACTTGTCATATGATTTGAGCATCCAATATCAATTATCTAGTAGTTCCTTTCCTCTCTTGCATGAAAAGTAGAAACTATAGTCATTTCAATGTTATGACCTATTTCTAGAGCACTTTCCTCCATACATGTTTCAAAATTAGTAGAATTAGTTCCAACATTTAGAGCCATGAACAAGCATTCATTAGTATCATCATCAGGATAGTTTGATTCTATTGAAATGAAAAAGACAACTAAGAGGGGGGTGAATCATTTATAGTAAATTCAACATTCAAAACCCTCAACAATAATAAAATCCACAAGAATTCATTAAGCCCTTATTTTGTTAGAATGATTAAACATGTAATGTAGATAACAAAAACTGAAATCACAACACCATAAACATGAGAACACCAGATTTACTTGGAAAACCCAATGAGGGAAAACCATGGCAAGGATTAGCTCACAATATAAGTAATAGAGAAACCAGTACAAAGGGGCTTACTTCTAGAATAGGACACACTATCCAAAAAATCTCATAGGCAGGGCTCACTGCAATAAAAAGAAAACAAGAAGATAGAAGAAAGTTACACAAAAAAAAAATTCTCAATGCAACAAGGAGTCCACCACAATTGATTCCACACTTTCGTAGTATCACGCGAAAGATTTTGGATGCCTTCAACTCACTGCCTTCAAGATCCCGAACATGAATTTTGCACTGCTCTGCTCAATTTTGCATCACACATATCACTTGCAACAATCTTGCATCTATCTTTCTTCTTACTCTTTCCACACCCTCTTGCATTCAAAACATACATATTTATATCAAGTTGAACCTCAAAAAAATTCTCCAATGTTAGACATTAGTTGTTATACATTGAAATTCAAAATAAGTCGGCACCTAAACATTCTTGCAGTGGATAGGAATGAAAGGTAGCCTACACAAATCCTTAATGAGGACCCAAACAGATCCCAAAACACTTGAACCTACTTCCACAAGCCTCGCATGTAGTGTTAAACACAAGGTCAACCAAAACCCATGCAAAACACCAAAGACATTAAGTACGCACTTCCTTAGATCAAGATGAAATTTTTAGACAACATAATTCACTTGAAATCAATCCAAAATAATCCAAAAACTACATAAGATTCATCAAACACTTCATTGAAACTCGCATCAATAAATACTTTAACTCAGGACAACTGATAACCCTTAATTGCATACTGATAAATGAAACTCTCATTGTACTACACCAAATCAAGTAGAAAATTAAACATAATAATATAAAAGAATTATAAGAAACTTCCCAAATCTGAACAACCTGAAGCCAAACAGTGGAGAAACGTAGAGAAAATACATTTCTCCGAGACCACAGAAAACATCACTGATGAACTAGTTCACACACTGGTGAAAATATCTCACACTGTACAACAATCCAATAACCCAAATTCTGAATGTAGCAACCTATGTCAATCTTGAATAACTTTAAGATCTGCATAGGTGTAGCATCAACATTGAAAGAACATGAAGCACAATATCGAAGCACATTATGAACATTTGCACAACACAGTTTACATTATTTATTAAATTTTCTCAAGAACACTTGGCAATCAAGTACTAGAGACATCATCTCAACTCATGGATTCATTTTAACTCATCTTTAGAATCTATAACAAAAGAATAGATCTATGTACTCACAACACTTCCTCAAGGTCTCAACTACACATGCACAACATCTTTTCTTCTTTTCCAATTTTTTTTCAATATCCTCAACATCTTCATCCCATAGTTGACATCAATGACAACACTAGTCAGTAGAATTCCTATTGACATCAATGACAACGCCATCATTCTTGCAACAATATCCCCCTTTGTCATTTATGGCAATACAAGATGTGAAAATCCACTAAAGATCACACAACTTTGAATAGAACATTCCTGAAACCTCTCTTTTTCACATGATTCTCTCTCCCCTTTGAAATAAATGGAAAAGGATAAAACATTTTGTACTGTTCTCCTTCTTTGACACTGAACCAAAATTACCTGCTCTGAATATTCCCCCTTAGGAGTACACACAACTCAATTAGCAACATAATGAAAAAACATGACACTACCTACTCCGCCTGAGAGGTAGCCACCAAATTCCATCAAGAAAAGAGATAGATCCATAGATCCACTGGACTGATGCATCTCCATATGCATCTAGTTAAAGAAAGGAGGGGAAATAACTACTAACTTCTCTTGAAGATACTCAAAAGTATCCTTAGGAAGAGCCTTAGTAAATATCAACAATTTGATCCTTTGTAGGAACATACTCAAGTTTCACTTCATTCTCCATAACCTTCTCTCTCAAAAAGTGATACCTAATAGATATATGCTTTGTCCTTGAATGCATCACTAGATTCTTTGAAATTTTTATTGTACTTGTATTATCATAGAAGATAGATATAGGTTCATTAAATACAACTCTGATATCCTTCAATTTTTTCCTCATCCATAGTACTTGTGTACAACATGATGCTACTACAATATACTTAGCCTCTATAGTGGATAAAGAAATTGAATCATATTTCTTACTCATCCATGACACCAATCTACACCCAAAATGAATGTACCACCACTTGTACCTTTCCTATCATCAACACAACTAGACCAATCTGCATTTGTATAAGTATTTAAAGTGAAATCAGTATCCTTAGGATACCACAAACCATAATTCGGTGTGCCTCTTAAATATGTGAATAATCTCTTCACTATTGCAACATGTATTTCTTTAGGATCTTCTTCAAATATAGCAACAAGACAAAATGCATGCATGGTATCTAATCTAGTAGCAGTCAAATATAGTAGTCCACCAATCATACATATATACTTTCTCTAATAAGCCTTAGGTGAATCATCATCTTTTCTTAATTTACAACCAATCGCCAAAGGAGTACATACCGGTTTGGAGTCATCCAATCCAAACTTCTTCAACATCTCTTTGACATACTTAGAATGTGAAATGAAAATCCCTTTATCTATTTGATTGATCTATAGCCCAAGAAAGAAATTCATCTCCCCAAACATAGACATCTCAAATTCTTTCTGCATTTCTTTAGCAAATTTCTTATGCATAGCCTCTTTCCACCAAAGATAATATCATCCATATATAGAACTACTATTAAGATTTTTTCTTCCTCAATTTTAAAGTAAAGATTACTATCTATGGAGCCTTTACTGATTCCTTGTTTTATCAAGTACCTATCCTATTGGAACACAATGATCTACTGAGAGGGGGGTGAGTCAGTAGATATTAAAAATTTAGCTCTTAAAACCTTTTGTACATACTACTTTCTTTAACCCTTAATGTGCAGTTATTAATCATGTGATACTTAAATATGAATACACACAAAAACATCACATAACACCATATATATGTGGAAAACCCAATATGGGAAAAACCATGGTGGCTAAGGTTGCTTGAGTCTACTACTCAAATACATCACAATCTAAATCTTGGTTACAACATTTTAGGGCTACAACCCAAGCAAGCATCAACTACCTAAGTGACTAAGGTTGCTTGATTCTGTTGCTCAAATCCAACATCGCAATATCCAAATCTCTGTTACAACATTTTAGGGCTACAACCCAAGGAAGCATCAACTACCTAATTTAGAAGCAACCACTTCAAGGATGCATCAACACCTTGTTTTAGGAGCCACAACTCCAAGGATGCAACAACACCCTAGTTTGAGCTACAAATAAATATAATGATTAAAATTTTTAGATATGCATAGAATTAGTTCTACAAAACCTATAATGCATCATTACATTCAATACATTGTTGCACCTACTGCAACTTACTTTATCCTACTAAATTTGCACTCTCAACAACACACCCTTGTCTACACTGTCCTCTACACATAGAACAATCATTGTTTTATCTTGTTGCTCTGCTCTTCTTTCCCCTTCTGTAGTGCTTCATACATCTACACCATAAACTCTCTTCTCTCTTTGTATCTGTTGCATACTCATCAATACATAACTCTCTTCAACACACTGTGCACTCTCAGAATTCACACACACACTGTAGATGCAACAACTTTGACAATTCTCAGATTGTCTTCCTTTTTCCTTAACTCCACTGATTTGCAATCTCTACCTCGAGATTCTCTCAACTGTCCAGACCAACTCTCATCAGATTAGGGTTTTCCTCACTTTCCAACTTCACTAGGAAGCTACCTATTCATTGAGCTACACACCATCATCATAAAGAGATGTAATAAGGTATATTAGATATCACCATACCTCTACATTGAGCTACACAATGCTTAATTCTGGTGCAGAGAATTTTTAAGAATAGCATTTTGTCAAACCCTAGAATCTAATATGCATTTAATGCATTATTGCGATCATTCAATCTAATTTTGATCTCAATCACCTCCACAATCTATTCCACCGCCTTGAAAATAAAATCTTTATTTAATTGGTGACTTGGTGTAGCTAGACATATTAACTCCTTCATCTATGTCGGTTACCAGACAAAACCCCTATTCACATCGACCAGACTGTTGTAGATCTTCAAGTTTGAATACTAGCCATTGATCTTCTCTCTTGCGCCAAGATCCTCTGTTCATCTCAACACCTTTAAATCACCACCATTTACTTAGCTTCAATTATACTATTTCCATTGATCCTCATCTCATGCTAGTTACTTATCATCGTCTGATATTTATCGCTTGATCTCCATTGTCAATCTATCATATTGCTCTATTGTTGGGACACTTTACAAACTCTCTCTGAAACAAGCAGGTCACAACGATATTCTTTCAATGCTATTTTATTGAGCTGACAACCTACATGTCATCCATGTCATTGCCACCTAATTCACAACAACGATGAAATTAGTACATCGAGCAATCATTCTTCCCCAAATATTAGTACTTCATGATAAACAGGTCCTATTGACTTCTCACCTTATTGATCCATTAGAGAGACATCTTTTAGACTCCCACTGATGCATCAAAATCACACCATGAGGCACATACACTCACCCATTGCTCCATCACTGAGACATGCTTCAAGGTCCTACCGATACACAACCTTCACACTGATGAAGCAACTTTGCACCAACATTGTCTGATTTTGACCATCGTGGATTAATCTCCACCATTCCTCGTAGACCTTGTAGGTCTTGATCGAGTCCCACTAGAAATATTTTGGGGTGTGCAACCACCATCCGATCTTGCTTTCTATCATGTGTCCTATCATTCGCTCTTTGAATATACCATCAATGCATGGCAACCTTATTGGGCTCTGCACTTAGCATCATACACTCATAGCCTTGTCAAAGAGACCATCTTCAAGGTCATTGTGATACACCAATGTCTCACCAATGAAAGAGTGATTATTTTGTTGGGAAAACATCCTTCAAAGTCCTGCTGACAACCTTTAGTCACATTGATGAAGATACTTGATGACATCATCAATCCACTTCATTGCCATGTGTCTACATCATAATCCACAAGGATGTCGATTACAATTCACTCAATCCCATCATGCCACACATCATATTTTCCATCACTATCACACATGTCATGATGACTAGATCCCACTCGAGAATTTATTCACATCGCCATGTTGGGGAGACATCTGAATGAATCCCACCGAAACCATTCAGTCACACCGATAATACTTCCACACTCCTTATCATTCCATCACTAAGAACTTAAACTTTAGAACCTCTTGTCAGAGGTTACTAAGTTATGAAAACCTGTGACATACCAACATATAGATATCGGGCCTTCAAAGAGACTCCTACTTGACTCCTTGTGATACACTAGTGTCATGCTAATGAAATGATCATCATACTGTCAGAGAGACTCTTGGGTGACTCTCACCAATAAAGCCCTTTTTACATCTTCAGGACACCACACACCTAGGCAATGGGGATGGTCACCAACATGACTAAGTCGCTAAGTTAGAGGGTTTTGAAACTTGAGAACCTTGCGATAAAGGTTAGGAAAACTTGGAATCCCATGACTCAGATCTCCTTTGCTAGATTTTCCCTTTTTTGCTCCATTGAAGAGACATAGTCCAAACTCCTGCCATCATTGAATTGTTTCGCTGATACCAGGTCAATATCAAAATAGAAATATGTTCTGAACACCATGACTACAAGTATCCTTAGGGTTTAACTAATAAACCCTAACACCTGAAAGAAAAAATAAAACATTTCTAGGCACACCCTTCACTTTCTTGAACTACACAATACCTTTCTGGAAAGCTATTGAGAAACCCATCATGAATCTACCACTCAATTTTCCATTAGATCCACTGCTCTCTCATCCATCATTTGTGATCATGCCAACAATCTCCTTTGCATGATTTGCAATTTTGACATCAATGGTAGCTATATTCTTTTGCATAGGATCAACACACTTCTACTTTGATCTCCCTTTCTCACCAATGACAGCATATTCCAACAATCTCCCCATTTTTCACTGATGGAAAAACTTAGATGCTCAATGATACTAATTAACCAATTGCAACGTTTGTACTAGTATCATCTTTTACTTTCCACTTTTGTTGTTTCCTTCTCCAATGCTCCTCTTTGAGCATTTGGATGACTTTCTCTCTCTTGCTTAGATACTTGAGCATTTGTATACTTTCTCCCCCTTTGAAATCAATGGCAAAGGGATCACTCCTCTTGAAAGTATTCTCCTCCTTTGACATTTCTTCTCCTTTTCTCATTCTTATGAGCATCTGCACAACTTTCCCTCTTATTCTCTACTTTGAGCATTTGCTCACTTTTTCTCCCCCATGCTCAATTTTTTTGAGCACTTGTTCATCATTTCTCCTCTTCTTTATCTTTAGTCACCATATTTCTACAACCTTCACTTCTTAGCAATGGAAAAAGGAATTTTCCCCCCCTTTGAATGATACCAATTGGAAACAATTTTTGTTCTCATACGAACTGCTACATTCAACTTCTCTATACCAATTACAAAATATCTGATGCCAGTTGAAGTGCCATTACATGCGTAGTGCCAGTCATGTCTGCTATCAATTATAGATATTATGATTCATGCTCTATACCAATTGAAGTCATATACTTGACACCAATTGATGATATCATGCCTTGTTACCAATTATCATTTTGATACCAATTGTGAATGTGTTCACTTTATGCTATGTACCAATTGATATCCAAGATTGCACTATATCAAGTATAACACTGATTTGATACCAATAGCAACTCCCCCTTAGACCTTGATCCATGCTCTTCTGTTGGCGTACTCACGCATTTCCTTCCTTTTGGGCTCTATACCAACTATACTTTTCTGAACAAATTTACAATGGTCTGATACCAATTTAAAAAATATATCTAAAAAATAGTTTCCTCTTAGCCATATCTCTTCTTTTTGTAGGAAAGAAGCACTTCTCTTAACAAAGCATCTACACCAATTTTTCTTCAATGATTGATACTAATGGATGATATCAATTTATGCAGCAAACTATCCACCATCTACTAATTTTCTTACACCTTGACAAGCATTTCAAGGAGAAAGCATGTGACCATAAATCTACAACCATCAAGTGATGAATAAGATACCAATGAAGCTCCCCCTAGACTTATCCCCTATCACTACAAATTAGTGATGTAAAGTAGAAGTAGCCTCATAGAGCATTGCCTTCCAGTCTTTCTCTCTCCAAACCATCTTGTGCACCTTCTCTGATACATCAACCTTATTTTCAACAACATGTGAACCATTGTTCACTCTAGAAGATGTATCTTTCCTTGTATTCTTCCTCTTACTCTGTACTACTTGTCTCAAAAGATATAATCTGCAGTCTTTAGCTATGTGACCAAAATTTTCACACTTGTAGCATGCTACATGCATATTCCTTATAGGAGCAAATGAATTTCTATTTACATATTTAGTGCTCCTTCTAAGAGCAACTCTACATTCTCTAGCCCTATGACCAAATTGATTATAGGTATAATAGTAACCATTAAAACATGGGGAGTACTTGGCCATAGTGTTTCTCTGAACAAGATGAGGAGGTACTCTTTGATTTTGCTTCTTCATGTATCTCATCCTAGTAAATCTTTCAACAACAACTTTCTTTGTGTATTGATTTTTCTTTAGGTTTTTAGGGACTAGATTCTCCATCTTTTTATCTGTTGCAGCCATCTTCTTCTGATAAGCAATAATTGAATAATTATTCATTTTCTTGATTGCAACTAGTCTCCCCTATTCTTAAAATTTCTTATTTTCTACAACTAGCTTCTTTACTTCTTTTGTCTTCTGCATCTCAGTAATGCCTTTATCTAATTTTCCATGTCTAGAGGTACTTTCTCTGGAGCAACTATTGTAGGATCCCTCTTCATTTGTGCAACATCTTTCTTCTACTCTAAATAATTTTACATAGGAAAAATGACTCTTCCATTTTTCATCACCAAGGTCAATCCTCACCATTGGTCTTGATCTCAATATAGATGGATTTTGTAATCTCACAAATTCATTTAGTTTCTTAGAGCCACCTTTCAACTTCAAGCCTTTATCAATCCACTCCTTGGATTTTTCTAATTCTTTTCTCAAGGCCACTATCTCTTCTTCCAATTTCATGCACTCATTTGATTTAGAATGTAGTTGAATCTGAACTACATCTTTTGCTATTTTAGATTCCTCCACTTGTGTATTCAAACTAACTAACATTTGATTAGATTCTTTAATATTTTTAGTTAGTCTTTCTATTTTCTTTTGTGCATTCATTTTTTTTTCTTTGTTTTCTTTTCTCAACCTCTTAATCTAATCCAAAGCATAGATGAGTTCACCTTCAAAATCAATCTCTCCACCTTCACTGGTGGTCTTAGCATTTTCTTCTTTATTATATCTTTCAAAATATAGCCTGGATAAGAAATCCTTTTCCTCAATCCCATATGAGCCATCATGTTCATCATCAGCGCTAGCAAAAGCATCTGATAATCTATTTTCTTCTTTTGTAGAAGGATCTACCTCATCTATCTACTTACTACCACTTCCATGTTCATCACCTATTTTTCCATTTACATCATATGAACCACTTTCTTCACTTGTGTGCAAGTTCTTCTTCTCCTTATTCTAATTGTCCTCTTCTTTCTTAAGATTATCATTTTTAATGTGTAGGCATTTAACAACAATAGGACTTATTCTACCAAAATAAAAACTTTTAGTAGGTAGCTTACCTCTCCTTCTAGATCCTCTTCTCAATATTTTGATGCAATCAACTTCCTCTTCATTGGATTCTTCTGATCCAGAGATAGATGTTTCTTCTTCATCACCTCTTGTTGTAGCTTTACTTGAGGACCAACTTGCATATTTATGATGTTCACTTGTATCAAGACCTTCAAATTCACTATGATATCTCTCAATCAATGACTATGCTTCAACATCACTTTATTCATACATCCTTTTTAGTTTGTTCCACACTTCATGCACTTTGGAAATGCATGAATTTGAAAAATATGGTACTTGAAAACCCACAAAGAATTGCATCCATTGCTTTATCATTGTTCTCATATGCCATCTTTTCATCATCAGTAGTTGGAGGTGTAGTAGAAGTTGTATATCCATATTACACTAACATCCACAAATCAAACCCTATGGATCCCAAATGTAACTTCATTTTGAAGCTCCACCATATATAATCTGACCCATTAAAGAGAGGCACTTCTACTACAGATGAATCTTCCTGACTTTCCATTGTGTTCACCTATCCAAGATCTACCCGAGTTGATTAAGATTATCCTAGGGAACCTAGGGCTTTGATACCAGTTGTTGGAACACAATGATCTACTGAGAGGGGGATGAATCAGTAGATATTAAAAATTTAGCTCTTAAAACATTTTGTACATACTACTTTCTTTAACCCTTAATATGTAGATATTAATCATGTGATATTGAAATATGCATGCACACAAAAACATCACATAACACTAGATATACGTGGAAAACCTGATATGGGAAAAACCATGGTGACTAAGGCTGTTTGAGTCTACTACTCAAATCTAGCATCACAATCCAAATATCTGTTACAACTTTTTAGGGCTACAACTCAGGGAAGCATCAACTACCTAAGTGACTAATTTCTGCTTGAGTTTACTACTCAAATCCATCATCACAATACAAATCTCTATTACAAAATTTTAGGGCTACAATCCAAGGAAGCATCAACTACCTAAATTAGAAGCAACCACTTCAAGGATGCAACAACACCCTATTTTAGGAGCCACAAATCCAAGGATACAACAACACCCTAATTTGAGCTACAAATTAGTATAATGATTAACAATTTTAGATATGCATAAACTTGGTTCTGCAAAACCTATAATGCATAATTACATTCAATACATTGTTGCACTTACTGGAACTTAATTTATGCTACTAAAGTTTAACTCTTAGCAACACACCCTTGCTCTGCACTTTCCTCTACACATAGAACAATTATTGTTCTATCTTGTTGATATGCTCTTCTTTCCCCTTCTGTAGTGTCTCATACATTTGAACTATACAATATCTTCTCTCTCTGAATCTGTTGCACACTCAACAATACATAAATCTCTCTAGTACATCGTGCACTCTTAGACTTCACACACACACTACAAATTCAGCAACTTGGAAAATTCTCAGATTATCTTCCTTTTTCCTTAACTCCACCGATTTGTAATCTCTTCCTTGAGATTCTATCGACTGTCCAGATCAACTCTCATTAGATTAGGTTTTTCCTCACTTGCAAACTTCACCAACAAGCTACCTATTCATCGATCTACATGCCATCATCATAAAGACATATGATAAGGTTTATCAGATATCACCATACCTCTGCATCGAGCTTCACTATATTTAATTCTGGTGTAGAGAATTTGCTAAGAATAGCATTCTATCAAACCATAGAATCTGATATGTGTTTAATGCATTCTTACAATCATTCAATTTGATTCTGATCTCGATCACCTTTGCAATATGCTCCACCACCTTGAAGATCAAATCTTCATTTAATTGGTCACTTGGTGTAGCTAGACCAATGAACTCCTTCCTCTATGTCAGTTACTAGATGAAACCCCTATTCACACGAACCAGACCATTGTAGATCTTCAAGTTTGAATACTGGCCATTGATCTTCTCTCTCACTCTAATGTTAGAAGCCAAGATTAGACATTCAAACCAAAAAACCTTCTACAAAAGAGAAAAGCAAATAAAAGTAGAGCTTTGCATGAAGATGTGCAAAAAATATTATTCAGGAATTCATAATTACATGAGATGAGACTTGCTTATAAAAGCAATGTATGCATAACCCTAATCTTATCTCGAGCAACAAGATAGCTCAACAAGATAAGGATGACAATAATTAACCTAGGAATTGAAATATTACCTAAGTAAAATTATGCAAGTGTAATTAAATAATTAATTACACCAACACCCCCCCATAAGTGCAACTTAGGGAGACTAAAAAAGAATGCACCTAATGCTAGGATGAATGCAAGAAAGCATGAATGGGTCTCGATAACAAGGCTTGATTAGGTACCCATGGAATAATGAGGTAGATAAGGAAAACCTAGTGGGACAAAACCCCCTACAATGAGTTGACTACTGCAAAGAAGCACTAGAAGAATACTATGGAGTAACATTGGAACCAGAATATGATAAGAAAGGAAATATACTTTTGTTTACAAGAAACTGTAGCAGAATCATAATAATGTAACAGCAGACCCGATGCCACAGAACACTAGAAAAATCACAAACTAGAACAACCCTAGAATCTATGAAGCAACAATAGATGATATGATGACAAAATTTGGAAACTATGTATCTCGATGCCGATGCCAAACTGAAACTAAAAATCTTCCATGGGAACAAGTACCATAAAGTCTCTAGAACATTAACCATAAAAACATGGCCCTCAAATAGAGATGGATCTGAACCAATGCAGATCAATAACCATAGGCTCCCAATCTGAAGTGTGAACTGATGTGAATCTGATATGTGTCAAGCTAGAGCAAGACGTGGCCAAAAGAAACTAAGAAACCAAATATAACCCATGTGAGCTATCATTAATAATCAAGATGGAGATCAAAGTGAAACTACACTCTAATCAAATTATTATGCAAGAAACCCCATGATGGAACTTTATCTAAGTTTGTTTATTACAATAACCCAATGATTGTAAAAGGAGAGAATGAAAAAAAATGCATAAATAGAAAATTGAAATGATGTGATACTGAAATGAAGTACAAAGATTCAAGTTTCACCCTTCCAACTGCCAAAACATCCAAGTAATCTCCAAAACACCCATCGGGACAAATCTGGAATAATGATCAACCTGAGATAGATACAAAAAAAAAGTGCATGGACAACAACATAGAGCTCCTCAATACCTTTCCAACACTGCAAGGATGGAAAAAATCAGAGATCGTGGAAAAATTTTATGAGCTCAGAAGCCATAAATGAACATCTAACTTCAAACAACAATAAATGCAGCTAAACAGAAAAATATTGAAAAATAAACTACACCATAGGATATGCTTTGATACCATGTTAGAAACCAAGATCAGACATGCAAACCAAAAAACCTTCCACATAAGAGAAAATAAAATAAAAGTAGAGCTTTGCATGAAGATGTGCAAAAAATATTATTTAGGAATTCATAATTACATGAGATGAGACTTTCCTATAAAAACAATGTATGCATAACCCTAATCTTATCTTGAACAACAAGATAGCTCAACAAGATAAGGATGACAATAATTAACCTAGGAATTAAAATATTACCTAAGTAAACTTATGAAAGTGTAATTAAATAATTAATTACACCAACAACCAAGATCCTTTGTTCATCTCAACACCTTTAAATCACCACCATTCGATTATCTTTAGTTTGAGTATTGCCATTGATCCTCATCTCATGCTAGTCACTTATCATTGTCCGATATTTACCGCTTGATCTCCATTGTCGATCTATCATATTGCTCTGTCACTAGGACACTTTACCAACTCTCCCTAAAACAAGTAGGTCACACCGATATGCTTCAAAGTCATGTTGATGACCTTTAGTCACATTGATGAAGACATTTGGTGATGTCATCAGTTCACTTCATTTCCATGTGTCTGCATCATAATCCACAACAATGATGTAGATTACTATTCACTCCAACCCATCATGCCACGTGTCATCTTTGTTATCACTGTCACCCATGTCATCATGAATGGGTCCCACTAGAGCACTGCCTTCACATCGCCATGTAGGGGGGACATTTGAATGACTCCCACTAAGAGTATTTAGTCACATCGATAACACTTCCACACTCCTTATCGCTCCACCACTAAGAACCTCTTATCAGTGGTTACTAAGTTATCAAAACCCACAACATGTCGACAAATAAATATCAAGCTGTCAGAGAGACTCCTATTTGACTCTTGGTGATACACTAGTGTCACATCAATGAAATGATCATTGGACTGCTAGAGAGACTCTTGGGTGAGTCTCGCTGATACCATTCACTCTTGTTGATAAATCCCTTCTTACATCTTCAGGACACCACCAACCTAGGTGATGGGGTTGGTCACCAACATGACTAAGTCGCTAAGTCAGAGGGTTTCAAAATTTGAGAACTCCACGACAAAGGTTAGGAAAACATGGAATCTTGTGACTCAGATCTCCTTTGCCAGATTTTCCCTTTATCACTCCTTCGAAGAAACATAGTCTAGACTCTTACTGTCATTGAATTGTCTTGCTGATACCAGGTCAACATCAAAATAGAAATCTATTCTGAACACCATGATTGCAAGTATCCTTAGGTTTTAACTGATAAACCCTAACACCCAAAAGAAATTTTGGAAAGCTCTCAAGAAATCCATCAGGAATCTGCCACTCAATTTTCTAGATCCACTGCTCTCTCATCCATCCTTTGTCATCATTCCAACAATCTCCTTTGCATGATTTTCACTTTTGACATCAATGAAAGCTATATGCTTGTGCACATGATCAACACACTTCTCCTTTTATCCCCTTTTCACATCAATGACAACATATTCCAACATATCCAATCTTGCATACCAAACTCTAGGAGCTTTCTTCAAACCATATAGTTTCTTCTTCAACTTACATACCATGCCTAGCTGATCTGATAACTGAAAACCTTTTGGGGTTTCCATGTAAATCTCTTCTTCCAATTCTCCATTCAAAAAAAATGACTTCACATCCATCTGACAGACCATAAAATATTTATGTGCTGCAAATGCCAAAAACATTCTGATAGCTGTCATTCTAGCCATAGGAGAAAAAGTCTCCTCAGAATCTATACCTTCTAATTGTGAGTAACCCTTACACACAAGTCTTGCCTTGTTTCTTATTACTTCTCCATTCTCATTCAACTTGTTCCTGAATACCCATTTAGTTCCAATTATGTTTTTGTTTGTCAGTCTAGGGACCAATTCTTGATTCTATTTTTTCTCTATTTGTGCAAGTTCTTTCATTTCCTTCATCTAATGCTCATACTTACATGCTTCACTCACTAATTTAGGTTCAACTTTAGAAATTAAATAGAAATTTACCTCAATTTCAATAGCTTTTCTTTTTGTCAATACACATTTCCTTTTATCTCCAATGATCTAATCTTCAAAATGATTCTTTTTCACATACTTAGGGGGTTTAGGGGTCTTCTTTGGAGCTTCTTCCTCTTCATTCTACACTTCTTTTTCATTAACTATTTCTTCTACTTTTCTGCAATCAGGTTCATCTAACACATATCCATCTACTATAATAGAATTCTACAATTTTTCATCAACTTTAACATTTTCACTTTCAACTATATTTCTTAACCTTTTGTTGTAACATTTGTAAGCTTTTATTCTAATAGAATATCCAAGGAAGATAACTTCATCAAACCTTGCATTGAACTTTCCTAAGTCTTCTTCTTATCTTTTGATGTAATATTTTCTTTGAAACACTCTAAAGTACTTCACAATAGGATTCCTTCCATACCATAGCTCATAAGGAGTCTTTATGCTTTTAGCTTTAGCTTGAACTCTATTAAGTATGTAAACAATATTATGAATAGCTTTTCTCCAATAGACTTTCAATTGGTATATTTTTCTCTTTCATCATAGTCCTTGTAGCTTCTTAAATAGTTCTATTTTTTCTTTCAACAACTCCATTCTACTAAGGAGTTCTAGGTGTAGAAAAATGCCTCTTTATTCCATGAACTTCAAAAAACATGTTAAACTCCTTAGAGGTGAATTCACCACCTCTGTCAAACCTAAAGAATTTTATTTTCAAATCCATTTCATTCACAACCATAGCTTTAAATTCCTTGAATTTATCTAATGCATCAGATTTCTCTCTAAGAAAAGTAACCCATGTCATTCTAGAGTAATCATCAATCTAAAGCATAAAATATTTGTCACCTTGTAGACTTCTCACCCTTGTAGGAACACAAATATCTATATGCACTTATTCCAATAGTCTAGTAGCAAATTGTTCTTTTCCCTTAAAGCTACTCCTTGTTTGTTTTCCAAATTGATAACTCTCACAAATAGCATTGATAGGTTTTGTGATTCTAGGTAAATCTCTCACAACATGAACAAAACTAATTCTTTCCAAATTATCAAAATTAATGTGACACATCCTCTGGTGCCATAACCAACTATCATTAGTTTGTCACATAAAGTAATGACCATCAACACCCTTAATCTGATATATGTTTCCATTTGTTCTCTTACCTACAACAATCACAGTTCTAGACCCTTTATGGATCTCACATGCTTCATCCTTAAATGCAAGATTATACCCTTTTCTACAAATTTTTCCAATACACAAGAGATTATTTCTTAAGCCCTTAACATAGTAAACATTGTCAGTATTATGCTTGTTATCAAAACTGATTGAACCTATTCCACAAATCTTAGCTCCTGAATCATCTCCAAATTTAACTATTCATCTATCATACTTTTCAAGTTTAACAAACTTGCATTTGTCTCCAATCATATGATTAGAGCAGCCACTATCAACAACCCAATAATTCTTATCTTCTTTGACAAGAAAAGAAGATACTAAAGTACCTTTAACCTTATCCTTCATCTCTACAAAACTTTCCTTCAAAAAACTTTCAAAGTTAGAAGAAACAAATTCTTCTATACATTCATTATCATCAAAATCTCCATAATCAGATTCATCATCAGAAATGCTAGAATCTTCTTTCACATAGTAAGCCTTCTTAATCATATTTCCTTTATTTTCTTCTTTCTTATTGTTTAGAGCTATTTTTTTACATCTAGTACCATAATGACCTATACCACCATAGCTAAAACATTTTAAAGTTAATTTACCTTGTTACTTACTAGTGCCCTTTTTCATCCTTCTCACAAAGTTATCTTCCAAATCATGAAGATATTCATCACTTGAATCTTCAACCTTCTCTGATTTACCAGCCTTGAAAGTAGTCTCTACTATTGTACTATTCTTCAATTTTCTCATCTTAAATGCAATTAGAGTGCCAATCAACTGATCTCTAGAATAATTTTCAAAATCAATTGTTTCCTCAATAGTTGATACCTTTTTCACTATAGCAATCCGAAAGATATTTTATAACTTTATTCACCACTTTAGATTCTTTAATTGTTGTACCAAGGCATCTAATATTACTTAACAAATCATCAACTCTCTAAATGTAGCCTTTTATTGTTTCATCTTAAAACATATGCATCATTTCAAATTGTGCCTTCAAGTTCGACAACTTTTTTTGCTTGACCTTTGGATCTCCTTCATAGATGCTTTCTAACTTATCCCAAACTTCTTTAGTAGTCTTCAAACTCATAACTTTAAATAATCTACTATTTGAAAGACTATTCACAATAATGTACCTTTTTCTAGCATTGATCTCATGCACCTTGATTTCTCCACTTGTACTCAGACCACTCAATAGTGGAGTGTATGTAGTCTAATAAGCCTTCTCAATCTCATATCCTTGAGAACACAAATATCCTTTCATATTTTTTTTCCAGAATGCATAATCTGATCCATTGAATCTAGGATATTCCAAAGGAATCTTGTTCGCCATCCTAAATCTACCTCAAGCAGTTAAGCTCTTCTTCAAGGAACCTTGCTCTGATACCAATTGTTTGTTGGGAAAATGTGTCTCAACCTTGCAATTACATAAGGTATTGTTGATACACAAGGTACTATTCAACCAATGACAATGGGGGGTATGGGGGGATCTCCCCCCCCACAAGGGGTCCAAAGGGATCATCCCCTCGGCTGGGGTCTAGGGATAGTGTGCATTTGTGGGGCCTCGAGGGAGATTCCCCCGAAAGGAAAAATTTATTTATATTTTATTATTGTAAATCTGGATTGTTCATCATTATGTCGCATATCCGACGATCAATATTTTATTAGCTTGACTTTCCCTAGAAGGCAACCCTATTTTATGAGGGAATTGTATTACAGCTGTGTATTGTGATGTATTTTGAGAGTCTGATAGCGGTTGTGTTTCCTCTAGATCTTTGAGTGGTGATAATCTTGTGAGAAGCTTGCTTTGCAAGTATATTGTAATCTTTGTGATTTCTGAATAATATATTGGGCGACTTTTGGAGTGTGGGGTTTTTCTCCTAAAAGGGTTTTCCCTACGTAAATCATTGTTTCCTTATTATGTTAGATTGATTAAACATGAAATATAGATAACAAAAACTGAAATCACAACACCATAGACATTAAAACACCAGATTTACATGGAAAACCCAATGAAAGAAAACCATAGTGAGGATTAGCTAACAATATAAGTAATAGCAAAACTAGTACAAAAGGGCTCACTGCTAGAATATGACACACTATCCAAAAAGGCTCATAGCCAGGGCTCGCTGCCATAGAAAGAAAAAAAAAGATTGAAGAAGAAATTTACATAGAGAAAAAACCTCTCAATGCAACAAGGATTCCAACACAATTTCTCACACACTTTCATAGTCTCACATGAAAGATTTTAGTTGCCTTAAGAAACCCTAACATGAAATTCACATTGCTCTACTCAATTTCGCATCACATGCATCACTTGCAACAATATCACATCTATCTTGCTTATTACTCTTTCCACACCCGCTTGCATCAACACCATATACATTTATATCAAGTTCAAACTCAAAAACTTTCTTCAATATCAACAATTAGTTGTTATACATTCAAATTCAAAATAGGTCAACACCTAAACATTCCTGCAGTGGATAGGAATGAAATGTGACCTACAAAAATACTTAATTAGGACCCAAATAGATCCCAACACACTTCAAAATGCTTCCACAAGCCTCACATGTAGTGTTAAACACAAGGTCAACCAACACCCGTGTAAAACACCAAAGACACTAAGTACATGCTTCCTTAGATCAAGCCAAAAGTTCCTAACAATATAATTCACTTGAAATCAATCCAGAATAATCCACAAACAACATAATATTCATCAAACACTTCATTTAAGCTTGCATCAACAAATACTTTAACTCAGGACAATTGATAACCCTTAATTTTTTACTGATAAATGAAAATCTCATTTTACTACACCAAATCAAGCAAGAACTTGAACATGGAAATATAAAAGCATTATAAGAAACTTCCAAAATTTGAACAACCTAAAGCCAAATAGCAAAGAAATGTGGAGTAAATACATTTCTCCTAGACCACAGAAAACATCACTAAACAACTAGTTCACAGACTGATGAAAATATCTCGCATTGTACAACGATCCAAAAACCCAAATTCTTAATGTAGCAGCCTCTATCAATCTTGAATAACCTGTAAGACTCACACAGGAATAACATCAACACTAAAAGAACATAGAGCACAATATCAGAGCATGTTATGAACATTTTCATAACATAGTTGACTCTATTTATTAAATTTTCTCAAAAACACTTAGAGACCAAGTACCAGAGACATCATCTTAGCTCATTACTTCATTCCGACTCATCTTCAGACTCTGCAATGAAAGAATAGCTCCATGTACTCACAACACTTCCTCAAGGTGTCAACTACACATGCACAATCTGCTTTCTTCTTTTCTACAATTTTCTCAATATCCTCAACATCTTCATCCCATAGTTGACATTAATGAAAACACTAGTTAGTAGACTTCCTTTTGACATCACACCATCATTCTTGCAATAGATACACCATTGTATTTTTCAAAAAAATAACTCTTCTTGATATATTTACCTTTATGATCCTTATTTTTTTCATTTGCAACTTTGATTGGACATTTAGAAGCATAATGACCTATCTTTCCACAATTGAAACATTTAAAGGGTGGGTAACTTACCTCTATATTTTCTAGTTCCCTTTTTCAGTCTCAGAAAATTTTATCCCACCTCATCAAGATCATCCAAATCTAATTCATCATCCTTCTCTACCTTGAAAACTATTAGAATTGTAAAAAACATGAGCCATGAGATGAATCAATGAAGAAAAACACCTTTCATGCAAGAGATCTACAAATAAAGAATTGTTATATTCCTCAACAAGAAAAATCTATAGAATGTAAGATATTATCAAAATGGTATGAAAGCTTGAGAGAGTAGAAGAGGGATAAAACAATGAGGGTTGAGTTCTATATAGGAGCAATCCTAAATGGTAAAGGCATTAGATCAGGAAGAGAGTCAACATCACATGTGATGCGACAAAATGATCCAATAATAGCTGACTTCAGTTAAAATAGAAAATCTAAATTAGTTAACTTAATAAGAACCCCTAAGTTTAGCTTAAGTGAATGAGAATAAATTATACTAATAATTAATTAAAGATTAATTAATCATTAGCTAATGCATGATTACTCTAACACAAACTTTAAAATTAGTTTCTTTCTTTGTAGCATCTTGACCAAACTCTCTTAATTCATAAGAAATTAAAGAACCAAACATCTGATCTCTAGAATATTGATCTAAATTTTGAGCTTCCTCAAAAGACAAAAATTTAGAACTATAAGTTTTAGGAAGAGTACTTAGTACCTCTTTCACAACTTCACTTTCTTCTGGCTTACCATCAACATCATTGATGGCATTAACAACTTCATCCACTCTAAGCATGTAGGTTGTAATGTCTTCATCTTTAGACATCCTTAGGGTTTCAAATTTCACTTTGTAAGGTTGCATCTTCACTTTCTTGAATTTATCATCTCCTTCATAAATACTCTCCAAATTTGTCCATGTCTCTTTAGTAGTTTTCAGGCTTATTGTTAGTTTTAGGATCAGAAATGTAAGCAATCAAAAAATGCAACACAATGAACAATGAACACAAGATACCCTGGGAAAACCTTTCTCGAGGGAGATAAACCCAACAAAAATATATCCCTTATATATTGAATGAAAAGAGCATAAATATGCTTTACAACTTGGCCAAACACAAGGCCGATTTGATGTAATGGATGATAACACCTCTCCTAGATGAGAATATACAAACACATATGATTCCTTCCTGATATCGATGTACTTGAAGCAATATTATAGTCTACTACAAAAGTGTGAACTCCCTCTTGAAGTACAAAAATGTTTCTTGAAAAATTGAATGATCAAACGAATGATCATTGCTTGGTATATATACAAATAAAAGGTGTCTTTTCATTAGATTCAACCTCTTTCAAAAAACAAGGAAATTTTTTGTTTGAGTCGGCCCATAAAAAATAAATTAATATTTATAGCAAGTCCAACTTGCTTTTATTTATTCATAATTTATTATTTAAATTTGAGAGAAAGATATCTCCTGCTACTATAACATCAACACTCCCTCTTAGCTAGGTAGGTATCTTTCCAGATATCCATGTAATGGAGTCTCTCAACATGACACCCACAATGGCTACACCCATTTGTGGAAGAGAGTTCATCATGGATTCTCTCAATGGGATATCATCATGGAGTCACTAAACATGACGTCCACCATGGCTACTCCCATGTGTGGAAAGAAACATGTCCACAAGTGCCCATCATAGAGTCTCTCAATGTGATGTCGTCATGGAGTCTCTCAACATGATGTCCACCATGGCTACTCCCATGTGTGGAAAAACATAAGTACAAAGGGTTCATCATAGAGTCTCTCAACATGATGTTTTCATGGAGTCTCTCAACATGACATCTCATCTCAGTCTTAGAGATGAACAATTTCTCGCACCTCATATTTCTCTGTCTCAAAGAAATATACACTATAAGGGTTTTTACCTCATATTTCTCTATCTCAAAGAAATATACAATACAAGGGCTTTCACCTCATATTTCTCTGTCTCAGAGAAATATTCACTACAAAGGCTTTCACCTCATATTTCTCCATCTCATAGAAATATACACTACAAGGGATTTCACCTCATATTTCTCTGTCTTAGAGAAATATACAATATAAGGGCTTTCACCTCATATTTCTTCATCTCAGAGAAATAAACACTACAAGGGCTTTCACATCATATTTCTCCATCTTAGAGAAATATACATTACACAAATCTTCATGATGAAGTGACTCCCTCTGAAGCTCCAAGTACTTGCATCAACCTCCTGACCTCCATGTCCAAGGTTGCCTCTATTGGTTTGTTAGACTCCCTCTGAATGTTATTTCCTCCTCTTCGAAGAAACTAATTGACTTTAGAATAAGAAACCTTCTTAATTTACTTTAGAACTTTGCTCCTTCTGAGATGTCCCTATGTCAATTTCCATAGTAGAAACATATTGAGTAGAACTTAATTTGCAATCTCGAGCAAAGCGACCATATTTGTCACACCTGTAACATTGAATGTGAGAGAGATCCTTCTTCTTCTTCAGTTCTGGGGAAGAATTTGGTTCTTTTTCTTTATTCCTCTTTCTCTAGAAGTATGTGTAGCAAGAACTTGATTTTCTACATCATGATAGTTTCACCCAATTCCTCTTGCTACCAATCTGGACTCTTCTTGAATACAATCAACTTGAAAACAATCAAACTTGGGAAACTTAGATATCCCACTGATGCTTTGAATAAAGGGTTCCCAAGATTGAGGAAGACCATTTAGTGCTAACATAACAAGATCTTTGTCTACAATTATATCACCAATAGTGCTCAACTAATCTCTCAAATCAGCAATCTTCACAAAGAATGTGATGACTGAATCATCTTTAGCCATTTTTACAAGGTGAAGTTGTCATCTCAAAGCAAGGGCTCTGTTGGTGTTGTTGATCTCATACAATCCTTTTAAAGTATCAAACATTTCTTTAGTTGTCTTCAACTTGGAGATGATCGGTACTAGGTGATTCATGACAGAGTCTATCATGATCTTTCTAGCCTTCATGCTATTTTTCTTCCATTGGATTGTCTTAGTATCATCAGAAGGCTAGGGCATATCACTTTCCATGAAATCAAGAAGATCATTCTCCTCTAATGCAATGAGTACCCTAGGTTTCCAAGAGTTGAAGTTTGAGGCTCCATCAAGCCTATCTTCTACCTTGACATTGTTCACCATTTTCTTTTTTTGCACAAATTCACCTTCAAATATCTACCCTTAGGTCTGAATAAATTGCAACCTTAGATCAACAATACTTTTCCTTCAAGATCTTCCCTAGATGAAAAGTTGACTTGATTGCTTAAACAAATCTGATTAGATATTTTCTTAGACCTGCTCTAATACCATGTTAGTTTAAGGATTAGAAATGTAAGCAATAAAAAATGCAACATAGTGAACAATGAACACAACAAGATACCCTGGGAAAACCATCCTTCTTGAGGGAGATAAACCCAACCAAAATATATCCCTTATATATTGAATGAAAAGAGAAAAAATCTACTTTACAAGTTGTCAAAACACAAGGCCAATTTGATGTAATGGATGATAGAACCTCTCCTAGATGCAAATATACAAACACATATGATTTCTCCTTGATATCAATATGCTTGAAGCAATACTATAATCTGCTACAAAAGTACGAACTCCCTCTTGAAGTGCAAAAAAAATTTTCTTGAAAAATTAAATGATCAAATGATTGATCATTGCTTGGTATATATACAAATCAAAGATGTCTTTTCATTAGAGTTAGCCTCTTTCACAAAACAAGGTGACTTTTTTTTTGAGTTGGCCCATAAAAAATAAATCAAAATTTATAGCACATTCGACTTGATTTTATTTATTCATCATTTATTATTTAAATTTGAGAGAAATATATCTCTCACTGCTATAACATCAACACTCGCTCTTATCTAGGGAGGTATCTTTCCAAATATCCATGTCATGGAGTCTCTCAACATGACACCCACAATGGCTACACCCATTTGTGTAAAAGAGTTCATCATAGAGTCTCTCAATGTGATATCATCATGAAGTCACTCAACATGATGTCCACCATGGCTACTCCCATGTGTGGAAAGAAACATGTGCAAAAGTTCCCATCACGGAGTCTCTCAACGTGATGTCATCATGGAGTCTCTCAACATGACGTCTACCATGGCTATTCCCATATGTGGAAAAACACAAGTACAAAGGGTTCATCATGGAGTCTCTCAATGTGATGTTGTCATGGAGTCTCTCAACATGACATATCATTTCAGTCTTAGAGATGAACAAGGGTTTACAGTCCATATTTCTGTTGGCAACTCAAGGGCAGACAACTGAGAGGAGGGGTGAATCAGTTGTCATAGAAATTCAAAAATTATTCCACTTATTAACCTTATTCTTAGATTTAATTATTAGCCATGAAGACATAAATCGTCAACACATTAGAAACACACATAACACTAAGATTTAATTTTGTGGAAACTCTGTTAGGAGAAAAACCATGGTGGAGGTCAATCCACAAGATTATACCCTATTAAAAGCATAATGAAAATGAAATATGGGGAATGCACATGCATTTAGGCACATTTCCTAGAGATCATTGCTCAATTACAAATAGATTTGGATTACAACCATCTAGAATTTGAACTGAGAAAATAGCATATGCTAATGCCTGATTATAGTTCTGATTAAGCACATGAATAATTCTTTACTCTTTTGCACACTTCTTCATACTCCGCTCTACCTTCAAATGATATTCACACATACAAGCACACTCTGGCATACACTCGCACACTGTAGAACCCTCTTAAACTCTTCAATTTTAATAAACAATCACTCTTGTATATTTGCAACAAGAAATTTCATCCCGCCATGCCAGCCTCAACAAAAATAATAAAATGAATATAAATTTTTGGCCCAAAACATTAAATATTAACAATGTGAATCAACCAAGGTCAGCCACAGCTTAGTGAGGACCCAAATCAACATCTCCAACATGAAAACACTTCAATTAATTTCTCCTTGAAGATCCAAAACACACTACAAACACTAAGTCGACCAAGAACAAGAAAAGCATGAACATGCAAGAGAAAATCGCCAACCACTAGCACAAGGATCAATGCAGACATGCAAAAAAGATAGAGAATGATCTAGAAACATCCACAAGCATCATGAATCATAAGATAAGCATCCGTAACAACTGCACTAATTGAAATAACATCATTTTCAATTAGGAACACCGACTGAAGCAACTAAAAAACTGTCAGAATGAGAATCTTCATAACTCGATCAAATATTCATGCGGATCTCTGAAACTTGACATGGATAAACTAGATACACTTAGGAACAAACTCTTTAGTCCACAATCTCTAATAAAAAATGTACAAAAATAATTGATATACTAAACTTTACTTCACTACTAAAAACCTGCAACTCATTTATTACAATTTTCTCAATATCCTCGACATATACACCTTCAAATGAATTAATGCCAATAGTGTTGACATCAATGGCAACCACAACATGCAACAATCCCCCCCTTTGGTATTGATGGAAACACATGATGTGAAAAACATCATCAACGCAACTAACTCTTGACACTTACTCCCCCTTAGGATTTGACTCATCTTCTTCTCAACACTTTCACATAATATTTCTCCCCACAAGGCTCTTCTTCCCAGATAATCACCAATTTTTCACATGACTCTTCTCCCCCTTTGACAATAACAAATATCTCTAAGATCTGAACCACATATCTAAATTTATGAACCATTTGATTACTCCCCTTGAGTAGTAGCCACCACAACATTAATCTAAATTAAGATATGATTGTGAAATGCACAGATTGATGCAAAGCAATGCATCCTTAATTCTGATTAGGAGGGGTAATCACCCCTAACTTCCCTTTGAGATACTCAAAATTATCCTTAGGCAACAACTTGGTAAAAATATCTACAATCTACTCCTTAGGAGGTACATACTCCAGTCTAACTTCCTTTTCACTTACCTTCTCCCTCAAAAAGTGTAACTTGATAGATATATGTTTTGTTTTTTAATGCAACACTGGATTCTTGGAAATGTTAATAACACTTGAGTTATCATAGAATATAGCAATAGACTCATCATATACAACTCTAATATCCTTAAAAATTTGTTTCATCCACATGACTTGAGTATAATTGTTAGAAGCAGCAATGTATTTGTCCTCTGCAGTAGACAAGGAAATGGCATTCTGCTTCTTGCTTAACCATGAAATCAGCTTCTTACCCAAGAAAAATGTTCCACCACTAGTAATTTTTCTGTCATTCACATCTCCTGCTCAATGAACATCAGTAAAGGCACTCAAGGTAAGATCATCATCTTTATGATACCATAGACCAAGATCAACAGTTCCCTTCAAGTATCTAAAAATTCTCTTCATAGTAGTCACATGAGATTCCTTCAGATTAGCTTGAAATCTTGCAACAATACATACAAAATTCATGATATCAGGGCTAGTTTGATTTAAATAGAACAATCCACCAATCATTGATCTGTATCTTGTCTAATTTTCTTTTGGAGAATCATCTTTTGTTGTCAACTTGCATCCGGTCACCATGGGTGTACCAACTGGCTTTGAATCTTCCATACCAAACTTCTTCAACAATTCCTTCACATACTTGGACTGAGATATAAAAATACCTATATCTAACTGAGTAATTTTCAATCCCAAAAATAATTTCATCTTACCAATCATAGACATCTCAAATTCATTTTGTATCTCATTAGAAAACTTCATGCACACACCATCATCTCCTCCAAAAATGATATCATCAACAAAGACTTCAACAATCAAATATTTATTATGATCAATCTTGAAATATAGATTACTATCAACAATAAATTTTTTAAATCCAAGCTTCAACAAATACTTATCCAATCTTGCATACCATGCTCTAGGGGCTTGCTTGAGTCCATACAATGCTTTCTTCAACCGACACACCATATCTTCCTTATCAGTCAATTGGAATCTATCAGGTTGCTCAACATACACTTTTTCTAATTCACCTTTTAAAAAAGTTGATTTGAAATTCATCTGATAAATATGTAGTTCTTGTGAGCAACATAGGCAAGAAATAATCTTACAGCTTCAATTCTAGCAATAGGGGCAAAGGTCTCTTCAAAATCAATTCCTTCCATATATGAATATCCTTTACATACCAGTCTTTCTTTATTTCTAACCACTTCACCTTGCTCATTCAATTTGTTTCTAAAGACCCATTCGGTTCCAATTACATTCTTGTCCTTAGGTCTAGGAACAAGAATCCTTGTATCATTCTTTTCAATCTTTTTTAACTCTTCTTTCATTTCTTCAACCCAATGCTCATCTTTACATGCTTCATTCACACTAGTAGGCTTAGTCTTTGAAATCAAGCAATACTCTTTTGCATTTTTCTCCTCGTCTAGACACCTTTGTTCTTATCACCTATAATATGATCTTCTGAATGATTCAATCTTACATACCTTGGAGTCTTCTTAGGATGTTATTCAACTTTAGGCTCTTCTGGTCTCTCTTCAGTAACTTCACTGGTTTCTTCTTCCTCTTGATTTACCAGATTGATTGCACTTGATTTGTAGTCTGAAATTGCTTGGTTTGTACTATCATCCTGATCATTAGAGTCATATCCATAGGTTCTGGATGGTGTACCTAAGTCTTCATTAACCTTAACATTTTCACTTTCAACCATTTTTTTCAATCTTTTATTATAACATGAGTAGGCCTTGCTTTTAGTAGAATAGCCTAGAAAGATACCTTCATCACTCCTAGCTTCAAATTTCCCTATGTCTTTATCTCTCTTAATATAACATCTGATT
Source organism: Sequoia sempervirens (assembly GCA_007258455.2). Classification (NCBI taxonomy): domain Eukaryota; kingdom Viridiplantae; phylum Streptophyta; class Pinopsida; order Cupressales; family Cupressaceae; genus Sequoia; species Sequoia sempervirens. Next base: position 126,456,482 of record VDFB02075321.1, on the reverse strand, counting down.
CCAAATATCTTGAAATATTTAACAGTAGGCTTTTGACTAGTCCATAGCTCAAAAGGGCTCTTATCAGTATCACTTTTGATTTGTACCCAGTTGAGAGTGTACACAATAGTACTCACAACTTCTCTGCAATAGATATGAGAGACATTTCCTTCCATCATCATAGTTCTAGCAGCATCTTCAATTGTTTTGTTCTTCCTTTCCACAAACCCATTTTGTTGAGGAGTCCGCAGTGCAGATAATTGTCTCTTTATTCCATGTTCTTCACAAAAAGAATTAAATTCACCAGAAGTGAATTCATCACCTCTATTTGATCTTATACATTTAATCTTCAAACTCTTCTCTGTCTCAACCATAGCTTTGAAGATCTTGAACTTTTCAAGTGCTCCATATTTCTCCCTTAAGAAAGTAACCCATACCATTCTAGAATAATCATCAATGAGTAACATGAAATACCTATAACCTTGTAAACTTTTGACCTTAGAGGGACCACACAGATCAGTGTGCACAAGCTCTAACAATTCATTTGAACAATGCTTTTTACTTTGAAATGAAATCCTAGTTTTCTTTCCCGACTGACATTCCTTGCATATTGCATTAGTAAGTTTCACCAAATTAAGTAGATCTCTCACAACCTTAGTGGAACTTATCTTGACAATATTATCAAGGTTAACATGACACAATATCCTATGCCATAACCAACTTTCAGCAACTTGAGCAATCAAACAAATTTTACTAGTAGTACTCAAGTGAAAGATATTACCTTTTGTTTTTGTACCTAATGCAATTTCATTTCTGGAACTCAATATTCTAAACTTTCCATCCTTGCACTGAAGATTGTATCCCTTATCAAACATTTGACCAACACTCAAAATATTATGCTTCAAGCCTTCCACATACAAAACATCATTAGTATTATGCTTATCATCAAGAGTAATGCAACCTCTTCCACAGATCACACTAGCTATATTATCACCAAATCTCACAACACCACCATCATACTTTTCCAAACTTACAGACTTATTTTTGTCTCCTGTCATATGATGTGAACATCCACTTTCAATTACCCATTCATCTTTTTCTTCAACTCGAGCAGCTAGGGATTTCTCCACATTTGTACAACTAGCAGATTCAATAGGTACAGGATTATTTTCCTTGATAGCAATAAATACACATTCATCATCACTTCTATTTCCTTTATCAAATTCATCATCTGTCACACCTTCATCAACAACATAGTAACACTTCTTCTAAAATCTAGGCTTGTTATGTCTTGGTTTAGGAGCTCTTTCTGGACACCTTGATACAAAATGACCTATCTTATTGCAAGAAAAATATTTAAGAGGAAATTTTCCTTCATACTTACCTTTTCCTCTCAGTACTCTTTTGATAATAAGTGCTTCTAGCTCTTCTAGCTCTCTTTCTTCTTGTTCAATATTTCTGATTTCATCCTCATACTTGAATGTCTTTCTAGATGAAATTTCACTCGAATCATATCTTTGTTTATCTCTTCCGGAAGTAGTAGCCTTAAATGCATATTCAACCTTAGGAAGGGCATCACCAAATTCTCTCAACTCAAAAGCAACTAGCTTACCAACCAACTCATCTCTAGTTATGTTTGTTATAGTCCGAAGCTCTTCAATAACACTAGCTTTGACTTTGTAAGAATCAAGTAGCGATCTAAGCACTTTAGCAACTATCTCAGATTCATCTATCTTTCCACCAACACATCTAATAGCACACACAAGTTCATTCACTCTTTACATGAAAGTATTAATGTTCTCATCATCACCCATTCTCAACCTTTCATATTTCCCTTTCAAACTATACAACTTAGCAATTTTCACATTAGCATCACCTTCATACAAGGTTTCCAACTTTTTCTAGATCTCATGAGCATTCTTCAAATCCATAACATTTATCATCTCAGATTCAATCAAAGCACTCAACAAAGCTTCCTTAGCCTGGATATTACACTCAACATATCTGATCTCAACAGAAGTAGTAGGACCATTCTATGGAATAATATACATATTACTTGTAATGCTCCAGTAGGGTTCACCAATGCATCTTAGATGGCACTCCATTCGAGTCTTCCAAAAAGAATAATTTTTTCCATCAAATCTCATACTATCCTTCTTGTAACTTTCCATCTTGGATCACCTTAAGTTGTTTAACTTCTTCCAAGGAACCTGCTTTGATACCAATTGTTGGCAACACAAGGCCAGAAAACTAAGAGGGGGGTGAATCAGTTGTCATAGAAATTTGAAACTTATTCCACTTATTAACCTTATTCTCAAATCTGATTATTAACCCTTAAGACATAAATCATCAACACATCAAAAACACACATAACACCAAGATTTTTTACGTGGAAACCCTATTAGGAAAAAAACCACAGTGGAGGTCAGTCCACAAGATTATACCCTATTAAAACTATAATGAAAATGAAATATGGGGAATGCACATGCATTCAGGCACACTGCCTAGAGCTCACTGCTCAATTACAAAGGAAGACACACTGTCTTACAAAGAGATTCAGATTACAACCATCCATATTTTGAAATGAGAAAATAGCATCTGCTAATGCCCAAATACAATTCCAATTAAGCACATGAACAATTCTTTACTCTTTTGCACACTTCTTCATACTCTACTCTGCCTTCAAATGATATTCACATACAAGCACACTCTGTCATACACTCACACACTCTAGCACCCTCTTACACTCTTCAATTCAAATAAAAAATCTCTCTTATATGTCTGCAACAAGAAATTTCATCCCTTCATGTCGGCCTTAACAAAAATAGTAAAATGAATATAAACTGTCGGCCCAAAACATTAAATATTAAGAATGTGAATCAACCAAGGTTGACCACAAGTTAGTAAGGACTCAAATCAACATCTCTAACATGAAAAAACTTCAATTAATTTCTCCTCGAAGATCCACAACACGTGACAAACACTATGTCAGCCAAGAACAAGAAAAACATGAACACATAAGAGAAAATCACCAACCACGAGCACACCGATCAATGTGGATGTGCAAAAAAAATAGAAAATGATATAGAAACATCCACAAGCATCACAAATCACAAGAGAAACATACACAACAACTGCATTAAATAAAATAGCATCATCTTCAATCAAGAACACCAACTGAAGCAACAAAAAACCTGTCAAAATAAGAATCTTCATAACTCTATCAAATCTTCACGCGGATCTCTGAAACTCGAGGTGGATAAACTAGATACACTTAGCAAAAAACCCTTTAGTCCACAACTTCTGATCAACAACGTACAAAAATAACCAACATACTAAACTTTACTTCACTACTAACAACCTGCAACTCATTTATTACAATTTTCTCAATATCCTCGACATATACAACTTCAAATGAATTAATGCTAATAGTGTTGACATCAATGACAACCAAAAAATCCAACAATTTCTCCATCTCAGAGAAATATACACTACAAGGAATTTCACCTCATATTTCTCCATCTAAGAGAAATATACACTACAAGGGCTTTCACCTCATATTTTTCCATCTCAGAGAAATATACACAAGGGCTTTCACCTGATATTTCTCAATCTCAGAGAAATATACACTACAAGGGCTTTCACCTCATATTTATCCATCTTAGAGAAATGTACATTACACAAATCTTCATGATGAAGTGAATCCCTTTGAAGCTCCAAGTACTTGCATCAACATCTTGACCTCCTTGTCCAAGGTTTCCTCTATTGGTTTGTCAGACTTCCTCTAAATTTTATTTCCTCCTCTTTCAAGAAACAAATTGACTTTAGAACTTGGCTCCTTCTGAGATGTCCCTATGTCAATTTCTACAGTAGAAACATGTTGATTAGACCTTAATTTGCAATCTTGAGCAAAGTGACCATACTTGTCACACATGTAACATTGAATGTGAGAGAGATCCTTCTTCTTCTTCAGTTCTGGGGTAGAATCTGGTTCTCTATCTCTATTCCTATTTCTTCATTTACCTCTTTCTCTAGAAGTATGTGTAGCAAGAACTTGATTTTCTAATTCATGATAGTTTCACCCAATTCCTCTTGCTACCAACCTGGACTCTTCTTGAATACAATCAACTCAAAGATGATCAAACTTGGGCAACTTAGATCTCCCACTGATGTTTTGAATAAAGGGTTCCCAAGATTGAGGAAGACCATTTAGTGCTAACATAACAAGATCTTTGTCTACAATTATATCCCCAATCGTGCTCAACTGATCTCTCAAATCAGCAATCTTCATAAAGAATGAGAGGACTGAATCATCTTTAGCCATTTTTACATGGTGAATTTGTTGTCTCAAAGCAAGGGCTCTGTTGGTGTTGTTGATTGCATACAATCCTTTTAGATTATAAAACATTTCTTTAGCTGTCTTCAGCTTGGAGATGATCAGTACTAGGTGATTGATCACAGAGTCTATCATGATCTTTCTAGCCTTCGTGCTATTTTTCTTCCACTGGATTTTTCTCAATATCATCAGAAGGCTCGGGCATATCACTTTCTATGAAATCAAGAAGATCATTCTCCTCTACTGCAATGAGTACCTTAGGTTACCAAGAGTTGAAGTTTGAGGCTCCATCAAGCCTATCTTCTACCTTGAAACCATTCACCATTTTATTTTTCTACACAAATTCACCTTCAAAGATCTTCCCTTAGGTCTGAATAAATTGCAACCTTAGATCAGCAATACTTTTCCTTCAAGATCTGCCCTAGATGAAAATTTGACTTGACTGCCTAAACAAACTTGATTAGATCTTATCTTAGACCCACTCTAATACCATTTTAGTTTTAGGATCAGAAATGTAAGCAATCAAAAATGCAACACAGTGAACAATGAACACAACAAGATACCTTTGGAAAACCCTCCTCGAGGGAGAAAAACCTAGCCAAAATATATCCCTTATATATTGAATGAAAAGAGAAAAAATATGCTTTACAAGTTGGCCAAACACAAGGTTGATTTGATGTAATGGATGATAGCACCTCTCCTAGATGCAAATATACAAACACATATGATTTCTCCTTGATATTGATCTACTTGAAAAAAAATTATAATCTGTTGCAAAAGTGCGAACTCCCTGTTAAAGTGTGAAAATGTTTCTTGAAAAATTGAATGATCAAATGAATGGTCATTGTTTGGTATATATACAAATCAAAGGTGTATTTTCATTAGAGTCAGCCTCTTTCACAAAACAAGGTGACTTTTTGTTTGAGTCAGCCCATAAAAAATAAATCAATATTTATAGCAAGTCCGACTTACTTTTATTTATTCATCATTTAATATGTAAATTTTAGAGAAAGATATCTCCCGCTGCTATAACAACAACACTTATCACTTTCCCAAGTTCTTAATCAAAAAGTCCACTCAATATAGAATTTCTTTCTTTTTCATTATTCTCATATTCTTTGATCTCATCATCACTTGTCGAACCAGTAGCAGGCATAGTATATCCTTTTTCAACTCATTGCTAGACACCAAACATAAGAAAAACCAGAAAGGATTACATCCTAGTTTTCCATTAAGCATAATTCATTCCATCGAACATAGGATCTTTTACACCCTTCCTATGTGCCATTCAAATCTACCTCAATTGGTTAAAATTTCTTCAAGGAACCACAACCCTGATACTAATTAGTAGATGCAGAGGACAACTAGGAGGGGGTGGTGAATTAATTGTTCATTAAAACATTGAATCCCTTATTAACCCACAAACCCTTATCAAAATTTAAACCCTCATTGAGAATTAGTAAAATATAAACATGTGAAACAACAATGCAAACACAAACATACACAAGAGAACACCATATTTACATGGAAAACCCTAAGAAGGAAAAAAAAAAGTGAGGATTAGTTAACATATGTATGAATAACAACACCAAGTACAATTGGGCTCACTGCCAAGGGCTCACCACCTAGAAAACAAGAAAGGGTCATTATCGGGTGGCTCATTGCCCAAAAGAAAGAAGAAGACTATTGCAAAGAGATTTACTATCTTAGAGCAACATGAAAAATACACCACTACAACTCTATGTCATCTGTAACCTTTGGCTCAATACCTCCAACAACTTGAAGCAAACTAAAAATGTAGATACCTTCTACTCACTACATTTAAATTCATAGGAATTAAAATCACACTCAGATCACTACACTTTATCATATTCACATTCTTCAAACTTTCCACACTAATCAACACAAACTACATCTTGCATTTATGCCATCCATGCACTCAAACAACTCCTTAAGGTTGGACTTAATGAAATGCATGCACCTCAAACATGCAACACCAAATAGGTTGACACCAAACACTTTCATGATGGAAATAAGTGAAGGAATACCATGCCAAGGGTTAACTAGGATCAAAATATACACTGACACACATCACCACGCTTCCATAAACAACAAACAACCTTTGCAATTAGCACTAGCACCCAGGTTGGGAAAACCTGCACTAACACTAACGAGTGACCATATACATTCCTCTCTAGGTATAGAAACAACACGTGAACCACATGAAAACACTCCACAACATTCTAGAATATTCCACATCATCAGAATATCCAACACCATTACCACAACCACTTGAAACAAAGATTACTTCCATCCTACGCATCAAGATGCACTACCATTGAACTCCAACATAAGAACTAAACTTGCAGAGCAACTCAATTCCAAAAAATCCAAGGGAAGATAAATATAGATAATCTAATCATGTTCCCAAATTTTCAAGACATGAAACAACAATGTGGAAAAATGCAGAGCAATTCCATTTCTCCCAAACAACCTTCTTCATAAGAAAACACACTATCAAACACATCTTTCACTATTACATGATCTGGAACCTAAAACTATGGATATAACACCTTTGAAAACCTTTGATAATCATATTCAAATAACACAAGCATATCTTCAAACATGAATAAATGTAGAACACAACATGAAACACACCGATGCCACATTGCACACTTTTTTATTCAAATTTTCTTAGAAGCACTTGGAAACCAAGTGAACAAGTTGCATCAACAATGCCAATACAACATATCTACAACATTTGCAACACCAAAAATCTCCAAAATAGATGTTGACATCAATGTGACATCAAACCAGAACATATCAACACTTAGCACCAGTACTGACAACACTAATGAAAGCACTACGAACAACTCCAACACTAGCGATCTCAAACAATCTCCATATTGTTGACATCAATGACCAAATTTTGACATCAATGACAAGACCTATAACATACTTGCAACATTTTTAAGATAAATTTAGTTACCACTAATTCCATTTCAAATTATAGAAAAAAAAAGACTTTAATTCACAAATCATACCCTTCCCATTACTAAAAATAACATATCATCACACATTTCAATAACAAGGAATTGATTAGTGTCCATATTATAATAGATACAGTGATCTAATTTGGACCTTATAAATCTCAATCACAACATAAAATAATCAACACTTTGGTACCATATCCTAGGAGATTGATTTAGACTATTCTTCAACTTACAAAACAATTTTTTTTATCTTTTTTAGTGTAGTACGCTAGTAGTGGCATATAAATATATTATTCAAATCCATATGCTCAACCTCAAGACCAAATAATTCTACAATGAACACTAAAAAATGAATGGATCTTAACTTAAAAACTAGGTATAAAATATTACCCTGTAATTCTTTTTTTTAGACTACAGGAATCAGTTGGGTATCTATCCCCCTATAAACTATAGTGTTCCTAGTAAAAAAAATTCACATGACCGGTGGCACTGGCGCAACATGCCCTCTAGTACCACAGGTTTGGGGGAAGAATAGACCTCATGACCTCTTACTTGCAACAGGATGATTTAGCCAATCAAGCTAGGCCCCCTACCCCATCACCCTGTAATTCTCAACACTACCATTTGAAGTGATTTTATTTTTGAACACTCATTTGGATCAAATAGGATTATGTCCATCATGAAAATGTATTGTTTCCCATGTATCATTTATCTTCACTATTGTTATATCATCATTCATGGCCACTTTCTAGGACTCTAAATCATTCATACGCATGGCCTTCTTTACATTCCTAGGCTTATTAGTGTTAATAATCAAAGGAAAGATGCATCTCTAATCAAATGGAGCGTATTTTTCTAGTTGTATTTTTCAAGTGTATCTAATCAATACTTGAGGTGGGGGTTCTATATCTTCAAAAATATTTAAACTATCTAAGATCTCTTCCTTGTCAGATCTTTTTGTGGGTTTCTAGTTCAAATTTCTTAATCTTTTGGGATAACTAAACTACATCTTTATTTTCATCCTTTTCTATATGCAATAAAGTGGAATAAGGCTTAACTTCTCTAAAGATGATACTTCTATAAAAAAATATCTCTACCACAAGATCCCAAAGATTGTACCCTTTCACACCAATACTATAACCCATGAAGATACTTTTACAAAAAAAACTCTCCAACTTTGACATCTCCTTAGTCATATGAGCATATGCCTCTCAACCAAAAACTCTAATGTCTCAATGAATAATTTTTCTCTGACCAAATCTTCATGCTTGTGTAGATTATAAATAAGAGTTGATATAAGAGACTTTTTTACTAGGTAATTAGCTGTAGCAACCATTCCTACTTAAAAAAAATGAATTTGACCCCACTAAGCATACTCCTAGCTCTCTTTGTTAATGTACTATTAATTATTTTTGTAAATCTATTTTGTTGAGGGTTATATACAATTATCTATCTTTCTATTCCATAATCTTTGTAGAACCTAATAATATATTGTAAATAAAACTCACTACCATTATCGGTCCTTAAAATGTTAATATTTTACTTTTTTTATTTTCTCCAAGAGCCTTAATATCCTTGAAAATACTAAATACTTTAGATTCAATCCTAAATAAATATACATGTTTCCTACTATAGTCATCAATGATTGAAACATAATATACAAATTTTGAAAGTAAAGGAACATTAAAAATACCATAAATATTAGAATGAATAAAGTCCAATACCCTTAAATATTTATGACATCTAGAATAAAGTAAACACAAAATTATTCTTCATAAAATCAATGCTCACAAAAATTGAGCTAAAGGTTATAATCGTTCATCCCCTTAATAAGGTTTTTTTCAAGATCCTAATACCCTTATCACCAATGTGTCCCATCCTTTGGTGCCATAAGGAATCTTGGTCTTTAAAGTATGAGCATCCTAAGGTACCTAGAATTTACATGACCATTAGAATTGAATGCACCACTACTTCTTAGTGTTGGTTCAAATGTGAAGGTAAATATTCTACAAATATTTTTATAATAGGAATATAAGAGCTATTATGTGCATGAATCTAACTAAAATAAAGTGCATATACAAACACCTTAACACCTCTAACCATCCTTCACCCTCCAGCTGAGGAGCCAAATTGCACACCTAAAGAATTCAATTTACTTACAAAAATTAGGTTCTATTCAAAATCAAGGATATGTGATATACCATTGACCCCCTTTAATATTTCATTAGGGAATTTAAAGTAGAACCTTCCATGGATAAAAATCTCCATATGAGAATCTTCTCCAAGGTACACCATTCCACCATTATATTCTTTGTATGTTGCAAACGAACCCCTGTGTGAGGTCATGTGAAATGATGCACCAAACTCAATTATCTATGCACCTTCTTATGAATATGTAGCCAAGTCTATGACAAATGCTTCATCATCATCTTGGGAATACTTCTCAAACTCATCAGCAAAATATCTCTTTTTATTTTATATATATATATATAAACCTTATAAGAGCAGATTTATACTTCAGGAATACTATCCTATGTCACAGTAAATTTATTCTTCTCCTCTTTACAGTCTCTACATAAATGACCAAGATTGTTATAGTTCCAATTTTTTTCCTTGAAATTAATAAGAGATTTAAATCTCCAACACGATTTAGATCTAGAAAAAAATAAAAAATAGAGAATGCATACAAAGTATTAAAGTCTAATATTAGGAATTTAAAGTTGAGACACCCCTTCCAAAAACAAATCATTATATATAAAAAAATAACATCTATGCAATTAATAGCTAAAGCCATCCAATACATAGATACTAATGCAAGACATTATTTCTCACATATTACATCAAATAAATCTCATAACAATAATGGTTCTCTAGTCATAAGATTAATTAGGACATATATGTAAAAAACATGATTATTTAACATTTAATCAACAATAATTAAATATAGCAATATAATTAATACAACACAACTATCAATAATAATTTAACAATATAATCCTATCTCTAGAAATTCATATTATAAAAAGGAAATAATAAAGCTAAAAGATCTAAACTAATATGATCACAAAATAACATCTTGATATGTCATATAATCATCTATTTACAAAGTTTCATGAACAATTTACATAATATTAGATATAATCCTAGTATAAAATGCATAGTAAAGGAAAAATCATGTGTGGGCCTTATATTTACATTGTTCTTAGATAATGACACATTTACATCTTTCTCAAAAAATGAGACCTTTACACTTTTGTCACATGATGAAACCTTTACATTCTTTTCAAATTAAAAAGGTTCTACATAGTTCTCACATGATAACACCTTTATATCATTCTCACAAGTTTACATAGTATTATATAATTCTAGTTTAAAATGCATAACAAAGAAAACATTATGTGTGGGCCTTATATTTACATTGTTCTCACATAATGACACATTTACATCATTCTCAAACAATAAGACCTTTACATCATTCTCACATGATGACATCTTAAAGCACATTCCTTATTATTTTACATGATGACATCTAGCACATGGAAATACACATTTTATATACATGCATGCCTCTCCCTTCAAACATTAGAGGAAAGCAATGTTCCCACCATTAAATGTATTCAATTATAAAATAATATGAATCACATCCAAGGCCACTATAGTGTTGTATCTAAATATTACATTATTGTGTTGCATCCAACTTCTCTCCTAAAATTAACTACCATATTCATTAATAGATTTAATTTGGTGATGATCATACAATCACATTAGAGTATTAGATAAATGACCTAGTCTTTACATGGTGTAATGAACATATATTATCGGAGCCACACTAGTTCAAACTATAGATTACCTTATATGTAATTATTCCATCCACATCAATTTTAAAAGATAGTCATGTGTATAATTTGTGGGAGTTACATTAGTTCCAACTCCATGCTACCCCATGTTTCATGACCCCTTTTACACAACTTGATATGTGTATACTTTGTGGGGGCTACACCAATTCCAAATCAACATCTCCCTATAACTCATAGTATACATTACACCATGTTTCACTTTTCACTATAATTTTTCTTCACACATATGTGCATTCTATGATTTATGATTTTGTATTTTTGTGTACTAGCAACATGTATAAGTATAAATAATGTTTTTTTGCATAAGTATGAATGTTGGCATATTTTTTTATGTATAAAAAGATATTAAGGCTTTGTATGAAACTCCAACATTGTATCTTTTCATAATTATTTAGTTTTTTACTACATATTTTACTTTGACATGCAAGATTTATATGGATTCAAATGCACAAAAAAATTGAGGGAAATTTAAAGGATAATAGTGCATACCTTTTGCTTTTACACCTTAGGAAAATTCACCGTTAGAAATTCACCACCAACAACTCACCATGGGAAAATTCACTACCATGAAAAATTCACCTCAAGGAAAATTCATCACCAACAATTCACCACCATGGAAAATTAATCGCAAAATTTTAGTGCGATGAATTTTCTATCACAGTGAATTGCTAGTGGTGAATTTTCCTTGAGATGAATTTTTCATGGCAGTGAATTTTCTCATGGAGAATTGTTGGTGATGAATTCTCCTAGAGCCTCATTCTATACCACTTTAAATATACATAAAAAAATTACACTATCATAGTTCTTAATTCAACTTGATGCACAAAATAAATCATTTGATAAGTAGGAGGTATTTTCCACATTGTATCATTTGACTCATGAAACATGGGTCAATTGGTTTGACTTGTAAAACTACATGGTTGAATCCTGATAGCAATATCACAAAAATAAATCATACTTATGATCCACTAGTCAAATCACATTAAACACTTCCTTAGTCTAAACCATTATACACCCTTAGGTACTTTGAAAATATAGTCTAAGTTGCATAGTGTGGCTTAGTCAACCTAATTCAAAATCCAAATCCCACACTCCAAAGCTAACACCTAAACTATTTATTACCTTGTTGTCTTGTGACCCAAAAAATATCAAACTAGGTGAGTATGAAGTTGCATTCATAAACAATTCCTAGGTCATCAAAAATCAATTGATAATAACTAGAATCAAATAGAATTTATGCAATCACATACAATAAATCAACAAAATAGTTAAAAAAATCACCTAATAGAAAATAAATAATATTTAAAAATTAATTGATAACAACTAGGAACAACTAACATGATAAAAGAGAATACCTTATACTTTTACACCTTCACTATTTACCACTCTAAACATATATAAAAATATGCACTATCATAGTGCTTAATTTAACTTACTTGATGCACAAAACAAATCATACGTATGACCGACTAGTCAAATTACATTACACACTTCCTAAATCTAACCCATTATACACCCTTAGGTACTTTGATAGAATATTCTAAGTTGCATACTATGGCGTAGTCAAACCTAATTCAAAATCAAAATCCCACACTCCAAATCTAACACCTAAACTAGTTATTACCTTGTTGTCTTGCGATCCAAAAAATATCAAATTGGGTTAGTATGAAGTTTAATTCATAAAAAATCCTAGGTCATTAAAAATCAAATGGAATTTATGTAGTCACAAACAATAAATCAACAAAAATGTTATAACTATCACCTCACAAAAAAAAACAATGTTTAAAAATTAATTGATAACAACTAGGATCAACTAACATTTATGCAAATCACATACAAGAAAACATGTACAAAGTTTAAAGCACCAACTCATATAAAATAAACAAAGAACTATACCTAACTATTTATGTTCCGTAACTTTTTTGATTATTTTATGCAAATTTAATTGTTACACCATTTTATTTCATCTAGATAACCATTTATACAAGAATGCTAATTGATTCCATTAATTCTTAAGAAAATACTGAACAAGAATATTTGTTCAAAGGTCCATTACTAGTTATAAAGGAGAGTATTCTATAGTATTAGGATTGACCAAGACTATGAACTAGCATTTATGCAATCACATACAAGAAATCAGCAACAAAGTTAAAACCATCATCTCATAGAAAATAAATAATCATTAAAAATCAATTGATAGCAAAGGTCCCTTTGGGAAACCAGAAAAACCACTTTGATGAAGCTTTTGTGGCAGTTTAAAATTGGCTCTTTCAAAAGGATTCAGGAAAGTGTGGTCAAAGGATGAGTCTTTGAACATCATAAATTTCCTTAAAGAGAACGAACTTCCAAGTTGTTTAATTGAAAATATTATTAGGGTTTCTATCTCTATTATCAAGTCCTTTGATGATTCTCCTATCTCCCATATTTATAGGGAGGGCAATAATCTCACCGACAATTTTGCTAACCTAGGGGTTTCTTCAATGATTAGAGAGTGTGATTCTAATGACAACCTCCCCCTTGATGTCAAGAACATTATAATCATTAAATTCAACAAATATAAGGTGGATTTTAATCCAATGATTAGAGAATGGGACTCTAATGTCCCCCTCCCCCTTGACGTCAAGACCATTATAAACTTTGATATTAGAAGATTCAAGGTAGATCAACCTTTAATGGTAATAATTTTATGAAGTCACTTCAATGTGACTCTCATATGGAATATAGGTAATTTTTTAAGCCCGTTTCTTATTTTCATGTGGTGAAGCTTGCTCATTTTCCTAGGCCCTTTTCCTATATGTTGGGGTTTTCTCCGCATTATTCAAATTCTTCTCTGGTTATCTACTTTACTAGATATGGGTGGTGACTGGAGTTGGGTGGAGTTGGTTTCATGTGAAGGGACTTGGAGTAATGTGTGTTGGCGTATGGCTTCTAGTGTTTTCATTGATGGAAATTGAAGTCATTGATCTCATCCACACTACAATATCTAACTATACCGAAAGACAGAGTGAAGAATAGGGTATCCAACTGAAGTGAAATTTGTCAAGATATTTGCATTATTAGTTTAACAAGTTTTGGTTGTGGATCTCTAGGAATTTCATTGGGTATATGAAATGTGTTATTCTCGAGTTTTGTGTTGTCACATCAAGTGGTGTATGAGTTAGGAGATCTGGTCGTTCAATTTTTTGTTCATCAGTATATGAAGGCTGACTAAGTGAATGTTATGGTGTTGTGGATTATTGTTCTATGTTAATTCATCTTTATTTTGATTAAATTTTATATACACTTGAGAGATCAGTTTAATAAAGTTAAAAATTGCACAACACTGATTCACCCCCCCCCTCTCAGTGTTTCTTGAGTCCAACAATTGGTATCAGAGCTAAGTTCCTCGGAAGAAGTTTAACAACTTGAGGTGGATCTTGGAATGTAATGGAATTTGGTAGTCTTCAACAACAAATTTTGCTGGCACTTGATGAACTTGATCAGTCTAAAGCAGAAGTCCAGGAATTGAGAGAAAATCTTAAGGATGCTGAGAAATTCATTCAAAAGTTGAAGGATCAGATTATTAAGTCTAGGGAAAAGAGAAAGGATATCTATGATCAGATTAAGTAGAAAGAGAGAAAAAGCATGGATGATGTTCACTTGAATCAAACCTTGAAAGAAATAACTAAAGAATGTGAAAAGCTTGGATATTTGGAGTGAATTCCCCTATTTTGGAAACACAGAATTCATTGAGTTTATTCTGGACAGATTGAATGATGATATTTTGACTCTAGATAAACCCTACCATATCTTGAAAGAAGTGATTGTAGTTGTAACTGGGTTATACAAAGTTGGGGATGTGTTGAGAAAGAAATCAATCCAAAATAAAGAAGTTGAAACCCTAACTGGAGATCAAAGGGCACTGATAATATCCACAATCAAAGATTTAGTGACAAGGTACATTGTGCATGGAATATCCTACAAAATCATTTTCATAAACAGAGAAGGTGCAACTTTGACAGGTGTTGTTTAAATTTCACACAAGATGATAATGGAAGATTAGGATTTTGATCTTTATAGATTACTGAAAGATCAACTGATGGAGAATGTGCAATTGAAAAAGGAGATAGATTACCCTTTCAGGTTTGGTACTTTGGTTATATGCCATGTGATGTATTTTCTAAATTGCTTACCCTTGAATAATAATGTAATATGTGAAGAGAGTGAACCAGTTTGCAAGAAGATTTACATATACTCTAATAATTTGGAAAATTGTGATCAAGTATATGAAAATTTCTTTAAGGGTTTTCTAGGGAAGTTTGGATCAACTAGTATTCCCATTCCGGTAAGAGGACTTGAAGTTGATTCTTTCTCTGGTGAGATGTGAGAGAAAGAAGAGAAGAGAAAAAGAAATTGATATCAATACTCCACCAACATGCAAGACTCTAAGAGTTGAAGGGAAAGGGAAAGAACAAGTGATTGTGGACATACTAGATGAGGAATCTGAGGACACCCTTGAAAAAGAACTAGAAACATCTAAACCAGAACAAGAAAAGGAAAAGATAAAAGGAATTGAAGAAGAAGGTGATATAGCCAAGGAAGAGCTATTGCAACTTATTCATGAGGAAGATGGAATGCAAAAAATTGTGAACTTGTGGTCTATCAGACCTTCATATGACTAGGACATGATCTTAAGCATACTAAGTGCTCATATTGTGCACAATCATATCAAATTGGAGATTTTGTAGAATAAGTTTCTAGAAGAGATGATTAAATGCATCAAGGAAACCATGGACTTTGAGTCTCAGAACAAGGAGGAAGAAGAATTGATCCTACACCTGAAGAAATAGTACAGATTATCACTTACCAAGATAAAAAGGCACATGAATGAACTAAGGCAATGCATAAGCACAACAAACAACATTTATAACTATTGTCTTCCATGGCCTTATGCAATAAACAAGTACAAAGAGAAGCTGGAACAAATTCAAACAAAGCTAAACAATATTGGACAAAATTTTAACATGTCTTAGGATCAAGATGGTTCAATTAGGAAAAGAATTCAGGAATTATAGATAGAGTATACAAATATTCAGAACACTAGGAACAAGATTATTGACACCTTGTGGAAAGTGAAGGACATAATTGAATGCAGGCTGGAACAATTGATTGAGTTATTGAGGAAGGGAGAAGTATTGGAAGATTCCTTCACCATTCTGGAATCCCTCATCAAGATTATCAACCGAACATCTGAAAAACAATAGCATGATCATAATCATTGGGATTGCAATGGAAGCATGGAAGAAGTTTCTTCTGGAGATGAAGGAAAAGTATAAAATAATCTTCAAATAGCAGTTGTATTCCTTCAATTTTTGCATAAATAAGTTTTTGGTTTCACTTCATAGGGGGAGAAATAAAATATTTTATTATATTTTTTTCATTGATGTCAAAGGGGGAGAGAGAGTAGTGAGAAATTCCTTATCAAACTTAGGGGGATTTTTGCTATGTTTTGTTGAGTTTTGTCAGCTATGGCGTTTTGAAGTTTTGAAGGTTCCGACACTTAGTCATTTTTCACTAAGTGTTTCCATCAATTCCAAAGGGGGTGATTGTTGGCATATGGCTTCTAGTGTTGTCATTGATGGAAATTGAAGTCATTGATCCCATCCATACTATAGTATCTGACTATATCGGAAGACAGAGTGAAGAACAAGGTATCCGACTGAAGTTGAATCTGTCAAGAGATTTGCATTATCAATTTAACAAGTTTTGGTTGTGGATCTCTGGGAATGTCGTTGGGTATATGAAATGTGTTATTCTCAAGTTTTGTGTTGTCTCATCAAGTGGTGCACGAGTTAGCAGATCCGGTCATTCAATTTTTTGTTCATCAGTATATGAAGGTTGACTAAGTGAATGCTATGGTGTTGTGGATTATTGTTCTATGTTCATGCATCTTTCTTTTGATTGAATGTTATATACACTTGAGAGATTAGTTTAATAAAGTTAAAAATTGCACAACACTGATTCACCCCCCCTCTTAGTGTTGCTTGAGTCCAACAATGTGCAAGTCTAGAAGATTTTGGAGGAAGGTGGAGTGACACCTTATGTTGAAAAATTCCATGGATTTAATCTACAGGTGTCTAAAGTCTGTCTCTGGCTGGAAGGATCACAATATTACTATGAATGACATTGAGTTTGATATTTCTAAGGATTTTATAGGGTGAATTTTAGGACTGTCAATAGATGGTAGAAAGATCATCTAGGACAAATAGGCTTCTAAAGCAGCCATGAGTTTCTTCTTCAAAAGGGATGAGCACAATAAATTCTCTAAATTTTCCTCTAGAGGGTATGATAGGATTTCCATCAAGCCTATCTAGGCTAATACTACTGAGGTAATAATGCACTATTTCACTTTGGATGGAAAGTTTTCTACTCTATTTGACTACCATTTTATTTTTCTTAATCATTTTAGGTATAAGAAAAAGGTTTATTTTCTATATTATTTGTTGGCCTCTCTAAAGTGTGGTATTAGAGACTATAGGAAAAACCCTAGGTTTCCTATTTTATATGAAGGCCTAATTATATTAATTATCGAGCATGTTAAGAATTTTTCTATTCTAGTTGAGCCTAAGGAGTACTCTAAAGCCCACTTGGCCAAATACCCTCATGTTGATCATCTCTTATATTCTTATGAGATTGGAGATTATATGGAAGAGGATGAGTGGGTTATAGAGGATGAAGTCAAAGATTATATGGAGATTTACTCCAATCCTATATCTGAAGATGTTCCTAAAACCAAGAAAGTCTCTAAGAAATGAGAAAAACCTCAAATCTCTTGGTCTGGTGGATCCATTATTGGGGATCAGGATTTGGAGACTAATGTTCCTTCTTTCACTGCTAAAAGGAAGAATTCTAAACCTAATAAGGGGGTTGTCAAGGATAATGAGGAAATGGAGCCAAATGTTCCTTCTTCTACTACTAAAAGGAAGAAATCTACACCTGATAAGGGGGTTCTCAAAGGTAATGTGGTGGGGAAGAAACCTGGTGATGATAAGGAGAAGAATAAGCTTTCTCTTGAAGGTGTGAAGGAGGCTGTTAAGCCTAAAATAAAATAGATGGAAGAAACAGGTAAAGTTCAAGAGAAATCCAAAGGTAAAGATATTTTAGGTGATGATATGCCACATGAGGAACAAGGCACCCCTCCGCTTTATTTTTTTGAAGACCTTAATGTTTTTAATTGCAATTGGGAGGAGATTTATAATGTTCTAGGTCTAGAAAAGGAGGGTGCAATGAATTATTTCAAAAATTTTAAGTGGTTTTTATAGAAATGAATCAAATTAATGTGAAGGTTTGATCTCTACAAAAAAAGTTGAGAAGAAGGATTCCAATAAGGATGTGTCTAGAAATTCAACCAAGAACAACAAAATTCTTGCTATCCTTCAAGAGGTGGAAAAATATGTGGGACTAATGAAGAATAACTATGAGTTCTGTATCAAGGAAAAAATTTAGAAAGTACATTAGAACCTTGAGAAGGTGTTGTAGGTTAGTCAAACTGCGCTTCAAAACAATGCTGAGGGGCTTCACATCTTGAATGAGAAAGTTAGAAATTGGAAAGATGAGGAATTGGTGGGGCTGCTAAAAGATGTTGATGCTACTGATGATGGTTTGGTTAAAGGTAAATAAGGATCTCAATCTATAGGAGTGGGTTTGAATACTTGTACTCGTAGTCACTCAAAGAAATCCTTGGTTACTTAGAAAAAAGAGTTGATGGAGGTGGTTGAACTTCACAATCATTTGTACAAGGACTTAGAAGCAACTAAGATTCTCAAGGACTTACTATAGGTTGTTCTATTTTTGTTTTTTGTATGGTTTTTTGATGGTTTGATGATGGTTGGGTGATGGTTGGTTCTACTTTTATCTTTGGTAGCTTCTTTTTTGTAAATTAGTTTGGGTCCCTTCAAAACATGTTTTACCTTTAATAAAAAATAATTGGAATCAAATTTTATGTATGCAAATTACATATAAGAAATCAACTACAAAGTTAAAACCATCAACTCATAGAAAATAAACAAACACCTATACCTAACTATTTCCATCAAATTTTTTTTAACTTTTTAATGTAAATTTAATTGTTATACCATTTTATTTAATGTAAAATTATTTTTTATACCTATACACTTCCTTAGTCTAAACTATTATACACCCTTAGGTACTTTGACAATCTAGTCTAAGTTGCATAGTGTGTCTTAGTCAACCTAATTAAAAATCTAAATCCCACACTTCAAAGCTAACACCTAAACTAGTTATTACCTTATTGTCATGTGACCCAAAAAAATATCAAACTAGATGAGTATGAAGTTGTACTCATAAAAAATCCTAGGTCATTAAAATAAATTAATAACAACTGGAAACAAATATCATTTATACAATCACATACAATAAATCTACAACAAAATTAAAAACATCACCTCACAAAAAATAAACATCTTTAAAAATAAATTGATAACAACTAGGATCAACTAAAATTTATGCAAATTACATACAAGAAATCAACTACAAAGTTAAAACCATGAACTCAAAAAATAAAAAAACACCTATACCTAACTATTTCCATCACATAACTTTTAACTCTTTTATATAAATTTATTTTCTACACCATTTGATTTTATCTAAACAACCATTTATACATGAATGCTAATTGATTCCATTAATTCTTAAGAAATCCTTGACCAAGGCTATTTGCACAAAGGTCTACTAGTAATTATAAAGGAAAATCTTCCATAGTATTAGGATTGACCAAGACTATCAACTAGCATTTGTGCAATCACATACAAGAAATTAACAACAAAGTTAAAACCTTCATCTCATAGAAAATAAATAATCATTAAAAATCAATTAATAACAACTAAAATCAACTTGCATTTATACAAATCACATATAAGAAATCAAATACAAAGTTAAAGCCATCAACTCATAAAAAATAAACAAACAACTATACCTAACTATTTCCAGGTCATTTCGATACATGTAGTCTGTGCAATCAACCATTAACCAAGTTGTTTCCATACATTTTAGCTAGGTTATTGATAAGTACGCATTCAAATTCTCATTTATTAAACACAAAAAAGTTCAAATAATGTATTGTTACATTAGGTTATCTGAAAGTTAGTTGAGTGAATAAAAAGATAAACTTGCTAGGATTCAGACTAAGAGCATTATGAAGTTAATGATAGAAATTGGGGTAAATTTCTTAATTAGAGTAGACTGTTTGATTAGGGTAAACTTGAGTTAGTTAGGTTAGTTTGTTTTTAGTAGTTTTTCCCTGCTTTCTAGTTTTGTTCCCAGAATTATCAAATTCTCCTCAATCTAAATCACATGATGATTGAATTTTGAAAAAAATATTACTAAAATTTGAAAATGTAAAACTATTTTAAATAAATACACACATGAATAGAGAAAATAAAAATTTTCATTATATTTTGTATATACATGAAAGTACAAAATTCTCAGCATAAAGTGATGTCAAAAAGGGAAAAAAGGAAAAAGGAGGGTTGGATGTTCAGAAGACCATGCTAGAGAAACTGGTAGTCTAGTTAGTCAATTTGGTCTAACTCATCCTGAAGAAACATATACCCCAGGTAGGCATTGTCTCTATGATCATCAAGTTTGGGGGTATTTAGAGTAGTATGGAAAGGTAGGAGAGGAACTATTTCCCTCTATTGTAGAAATTGAGGAATGTCTTTAGCCACTTTAATTCCTATAGCAGGTTGAGCAACGATGAGAACATTGTCCAAATTTCCACAGGAAGTCAGGCCGCACTATCATCACCACAACAAAACAAACTTCAACTATAGAGAGGTTGAGGTCTAGGAGAGAAGGCACAAACTATGTAGCTATTTTTCCAAGTTTTTGGTTCATAACTCTGCCCACAAAAATAGTCTAGTGATGAACATTGGCAAGACAAATGGGAGTCTCCATGGCCTAAAGAAGAGAGAAAACACTGAAGAGAAATTAAAAATCGAAGATAGAAGTGAGGAATTTGAAGGAAAGTGTTGCATTTATAGAAATTAATGAGAAATCTATGGTACATAGTTTCTCAGATAGAAAATATTGGGAATGCAAGTTGAGGTGGCCGACGTACACTTTTATCCAGAATTAAAAGTTAAATCAAATAAATTCTCATGAAATTGGTGTTCAGTACTTTGAGGATTTCTAGTATAAAGATCATGAATTGAGCAAATTTGAGATTATAGAATTAAATGGTGGTCATTTTAGTTTATTTCATCAAGCTATATTAATTATGAATTGTCCAAGTGTGGTGTTCAGAATGAAAGTTGAGCTAGTGTGGTAGCACATGTCACCATGTTGAGAAATTTGAGAAAACAATACATGCGTGATTACACATGTGAACTAAATGAAGGGTATGATGGTTGGGCTTAGGTATAATTATGACAAGTCTGGTGCATTAATGTAAGTGCAAAGCCACCAAAATTGAAATTTTTGGCCAAGTTTATTTTAGTGCATTGTCATGGAAAGTAAAATGGAAGGGGTGGCAACCGATGTCTCTAAATTTTGAAGTAATCGAGTGATTTGATAACTTGCAGCTAAATTTTAACTTATGTCTATTTTTTAGCAGATAGCAAATTGCAATTAGTCAAAATCTAAGATAAGGATGGTAAAATTTACCTAGAAAGTTTCACATATAGGAAATTCATTAACTGAATCTTTTGAGAATTGGCTAAAATGATGAAGGGTATTGACATTGAGTGAAAAATAAAAAATTAACCTTCTCTACGACTGTAATTCGTAACCTAATAGTAGGCTTCATCACTTGCAAGTTGAAGCAAAAGAGCTTACTATGAAATATCAAATGAAAAAAAAAATGAATATCAAAGAAATATCAAAAGAGGAAATTCAATTCTTTAGGCTATCCAAATATATCTACCAAGGCTATAGATTCTTGACTAGTAGTAGAGCTATGTTTGGGAGAATTATAAAGATAACCTTGTTAGAGCTATAGACGCTTGATTGGCAACAAGGCTCTATCGAAGGTTGGATTTGGATAATTTCTAAATTATATAGCTCAATGTAGATGAGCTAATATTTTCACCAAGTTACAAAGATGGGAATAAATCAATGCACACACTGATACTTTCTAGCAGAGTTTTATAGTTTTTATGTTGAGATTCAAGTAAAACTAAGGATTTATTTCAGGAAAATATGCATAAGTTATAATTTATGGTGGGTAATTGATTCCCAAGTTTCTTTTAAATTTGGTTTTGTTGGTTGCAAGTTGTTGTGTTGTCCCATAACATTCCCCAAGCATGTAAGGCTTGGGGACCCAAGTTGAAAATTAATGCTTATAACAGGCACTGGTTGGCTAATGATCACCAGGAGAAAATGTAAAAGTGAAAATCTTTAAAACAGTTCATGATTTAAAGGTACCAGGTGTTGAGTATACCAGGTGTTGGGTAACTGGGTAATTGGATTTTTATAGCGAGGTTTGGTAAGTTGTAGTCAAGAGTAAAAGCCCAAGGGGAAATAAAATTTCTAGTGTTTTTCGGGAGCCGAGTTGAGTTTTGTTCTAGTAAAGCTTAAATATGTTGGGAACCGGGTACTTGGATAAATAGTGCATCAATGTTGAAGCGTTAAAGTTTGTTGTTTGGTTTTTCCCAAATGCTTAAAATGTCTAGTAGTTTCCTAAAGTGATAATTACATGAGATTACATTAAAGCATGTTATTTATGAATTAATTTAATAGTATATTAATAATAGTGATGGTTTTATGATAAATTAGAGTTTTATTAATATTTTTTAAAAGGGATTGATATAAGGAAATTTATGTGTAGGAGAAATAAGTTGTTGGAAAATGTTTTGTATGGATGATTAGGAAAATTTGGATTGTAAGTAGATCTGATGATGTTACTAGATTTGGTAGTGTACTTTGAAATATCATGCAAGAAAAAATCTTATGGAGAGGAAACGTCAGTAATTGAGAGACCGAGGACCAGAGTATTACACACGTAATGAAGGAGATTGCCTAGCTTCGCAGGAATATACTTTTGGGTGTTTTTACCCAAAGCCTGAACTTGAATGCAAAAACATAAGTGATAGTGGATTTGAATAAATAGTTCCACCTGATCGCTTTGAATATCCAACAAAGGAAGTTCCTACATTTTTTTAAAAAAATTTGTTCAATCCAGTTTGATCTCTTGATTGAGTTTTAAAGACATAAGTTCAAAATTTTTAAGTGCTAAAGAAGGTCAAAGTCTGTTGACTTATTCAAAATTTTCTTCCAACCGTCAGCTAGATGCTGCCATGGTGTTTCCTTCTGCGAAGCGATTCATCCTACCCTCTCTGTCATGTGCTTGATTAGAATCGATTGAGTGTCTTGTTCTTATAAAAGGTTGGGAGATGTGTTATTTTAGTTATGTTAAAAAAATTTGGATTTTGGAGAATTGCAACTTTTTCAAGTTTTATTATTTTTCCTATTTTATATTCCATTCTAAACAAAAAACTTATATGTTTCATTAGAAGTTAACTAATATCAGAGCCAAATTCAAAGCTACTTCCTGATATGAAATCTTACGTAGTTGATTGTTTGTCCATTGGACAAGATTATGTTTTTTTGTGTCGTTTAAGGATGCATACTAATACTATTCAATGGAAAAAAATCCCCTTATTTAAACTCAGATCATTCTATCCATGCTATAAAGAAATTTGTAAAGTATGGAATGGTTTTCTCAGTTTAGTTCTTTTAGAGGCATATGATAATAATTCCGGAGAAGCATTTGACATTTCAATTTTTTATGTTTTATTTTAGAGTGATTCTTTATATTTCAGGAAAATGTTCAAAAAATGATAAATACATGGAGTTTTATTATAAATATTTTGATTCCATGAATTTGTTGAGTGCTTAATACTAAATCTACTTGAATGTATGCAAGTTATTTTAGTTTCATGAAATATTATTGCAAATTCTTTGATTTCATGAAGTTTTAAAGTAATATTTGAATGATCAGAATTAGATTATGCTTATATCTTTCAAATAAAATCCAATTCCTAACAACTGTATAACCCTTGTGTTTAACAAAAAATTCAAAATGAACCTTAAGTGAACCTAGTGCATCAAGACTTCATATAACCAAGCCTTGTGATCAAGCCGAGTTTTCCTTAGATTTAGGTTTCCCAGTGGAATATTTTAAGAAAGGTAGGTTCCTGTGATACTCTATGAGAATTTATTTGACTATTGGTGTGTGTGTGCAACATCCGCGTCAACAAATAGCTTTTTCACAATTTCATTTTCCTCTACTTTTCCATCATGACAATTAATGAAATTGAGATTTTCATCTACCTTGTGCATGTAGCCTATAATATCTTCATCCTCTGACATTGTTTGGGTTTCAAACTTGGTATAAAAAAAATTCATCTTTGCTTGCTTGACCTTAGCATCTCATTCATAAATTCTTTTCAACTTCTCCTAGACCTCTTTAGCAATTTTGTAGCTCACCACCTTCACAAGTTCTACATATGAAAGCCCACTCAAAATAGAATTCCTTTCTCTTCCATTGTTCTCATACTCCTTGATCTCATCTTCATTTTTTTGAGGAGTAGTAGGCATAGTATATCCATCTTCGATTATTTTCCATATGCCAAAACTTAATGTGATGAGAAAGTCTTCTATCCTAGCCTTCCAAAAGGTATAATTTGTTCCATTGAACATAGGACCTTTAACACCATTCTTGTGTGCTATCTAGATCTACCTCAAGTGGTTAGGCTTTTTCCAAGGAACCTATAGTCTAATACCAATTCTTAGACACACAAGACAACTAAGAGAGTAAGGTGAATCAATTATGCATCAAAACCTTTTAAACCTTATTAAGTATTAGTATGAATGCAAACAAATGAAAAAAAACACATCCACAATAATTCACAATTGAACACCATATTTTTACATGGAAAACCCAATAAGGGAAAAACCACAATGAGGATTAACTCACTATATGAAAAGAAAAACCAATTACAAGAGGCTTACTATCCAAGGAGATCACTTCTTCAAGATTACAAAGAAATAGTTAAAAGGAGGTTCACTACCTTGAAGCAACTAGAGAACCCACCATAATATCTCTTCACCATCAGCAACCTTCGACTCACTGCCTCAAGTGACTTTTGGGACACTAAACTATAGACACCTTATGCTCACTACTTTCGGTAGTCTTAGGTGTTCTTTCTCACACTTAGATCTCAACACATGATCACACATACATCATTCCATACCACAAAATTCTCCAAATTTTTGACTTTACATATATATCTTCCACAACCTCAAATAACCTTGTCTAAGTTGGCTTCAATGAAACTTATTCACCTCAAATGTGCAACCACCAAATGGGATAGCATGAAACAAATTTGTAGTGGAAAGAAGTGAAGGTGGAGCACATCAGCTTAATCAAGTCCCAAATCTACATTTGCACACTACACTAGGCTTCCACAAACCATAAAGCTTGTCCACAAATAGTGCTAACACACCAAGTCCAACATGCAATTAACACTATCAAGAAACTAAATTCACACTTCACCAAGGCTGAAAACATCCTACAAAACATGTAGCAACATTACACAACATAATGGAATATTCCAACACCAACTAAATATCCAAAAACACTAGTAGAAACACTTAAAACTAAGAATACTATTATCTTGTGCAACTAGTCAAACTACCATTAAGCTACAATTCATGAACCAAGCTTGTGGAATAGTTGAACACTAAACACACCAAGGGAAGGTAGGTATAGGAAATATTAGCACATTCCCATATCTACAAAACAAGAAACTTCAGCATGGAGAAATGCAGAGCAATTTCATTTCTGCCAGATATCCTTCTTCACAAGCCAGAGATAGTCAAACACACTATCAAACATATCTTCTACTGCTGCATGGTCCAAAACTTGAAATTCTAGACATAACACCTTTAAAGACTTATGATCATCATGTTCACACCAGATAGGCACATCTTCAAGAATGAAGAAATGTAGAGAAAAATATAAAACGCTTCTCAATCACCTTGTATAGTCTTTACGCAAGTTTTCTCAAAAGCATTTGGAAACCAAGTAACCTTATTGCATCTACAACACATAATCAACACCACAAAAACCTTCTCAACATATCCATAGTAGAGATTGATATCAATGAAAACATTGATGACAATATAGTGCAACATTCATAAGATAAAATAACATTTTTTATTTTTCTCTATTAAAATAAATGCATAATTTTATCACAAAGAATACATGGAAATTTCCATTAAAGTTCCTTAAATCTCTCTTTTAAACATAGAACCTAAAATAGAAATAAATAATTCTTTCAATAAAATACATACACTCAAAATGGTAAGTTCTCTCTCGTAAAACACATAATCCATAAGAGAAAAATCATAAAATAAAATAAAAAGTACTACTCTCACAACTCTTGCAAAGAGCTTTATGAAACTGATGCAGGGGCATCCTTGATGCACCTTTTGATGCAAATTGTTGTCATGTTGCAAAAATTTGGTTTTTGGTTTGGTTGGAGTCAATAAGGTCATGTAAGACCATTTGTGGTCATTTAATTCTATTGTGTGATGTTTTGGTGTCATGTTCTAAAAAGTTGCAAATGTTGTAAAATATTGTCAAAATGTTGTAAAATTTTTGCAAATATTGTCATTAGTGGTAACAAAGGAGTTGGTGGTCAGATTTTCAATTTACGATGGTTTTAACATGATAAATATTTCGTGTAAGCTTGATTCCAAAGGTTGGGGAGAAGTTGGAAGGAGAAATACTTCATTTTGCACATCTAAACTTGTGCTTTTCTGTGAAATTCAACTGTAATTTTGTTTATACGAGATAATACATATTGGTATGGCCTAAAAACCAATTGGAGTAGGTGTGGAATTTTTCTACCTTTTTGATGCTTTTGGTTTGAGAATTTTTCATTGAGATTTGTGGAAGATATCACATTTTTGTCTTGACAGGCTAAAACCTTGCCTAGGGTTTCAAGGGAGTAACAGATAATCCTTGGGAAGAGATTTCACCATCCAAAAACCATGAAAACTGGTGGAAATCTCTATCCCATGTCCATATACATCCCTACAATAGGAAATTTGATAATTTTCATATGTGAAGGAGTTAGGCTTGACAATATGTTCTCATTGCTTGGAAAACTATCTAAAACCTGTTGATTGTATTTTCTGCACAATAACAGCCTAGAAAGAATATGGTATACTATCTCTCTTGAAAGGTAAGTCTCTATCGGCAAGCCTCAAGAGATAACCCCAAGGTCTCTAATGTCAGGTCTTGACAGTGCATAAACAACTTAGTAACGAAATGTGAAAATGCTGGTAATCACAATGAGACCTTACTACAAGCAAAATACTAAATCGATTTTATCAGATCAAACAATCTAGTGATACTTCAATCCTAGATTTAACCCAATAGTCGTTAAATAGAAAAGAATAAGTGGTCGAAAGATATCTGCAACTAATATTACTCCTAGATTAATAATGAAAAATAATCACCACCAAATGGACCAACTCCCTTCAAAATCACCCTCGGCTTCATCAAGAGGATAAATCTACAATCCAGAAAATAGTGTAATCTTCCAGGTGTTGTATATTCTCAATAATTTTAACATTCATCAACGCCATTGTAGCTGGAAATTGGTCAAATATTCACAATCGAACTAGGGTACCTTTATGAAGTCCAAAGCATCTCCTTGCGCTAAATCCAATCAATATCATTGCAAAGGATTGAAGATTGTCGCAACATTCAAGTGCATTATCACAAACATTATTAAATCAAATCTTATCTTAAACATGAACCCTCAAAGCAATTTTAAAGATAGAAATAAAAATAACCATGCAAAACAAAGGAGTCAAGTATAAGGCAACTCACAATGGCTTTGTATCCAAAATCATCTCACTTATATAACACCTAAATTGTTGGTAAACATCTATTTGAGAATATTCCACTTGCTACTTTAGCTACCCCCATCCAAACTTCAAGAAATTCTAACCATTTCTAACCCTTCTAAACCCCTTTCCACCCCTCTAACCCTGATACAAAGAGGCTAAAATTAAGTATAGAACAATCAATTCAAAACCCCGGTCGGTAAGTACCACCACATTTAATGGGCAACAACTTCATCAAGAGAAACCCACAAATACCAATGCTATTAAATGGGGCTGTTCCATCCAAGTAAGTTCAGGATCCGAATGCAGTCTGTATCAACACCTGAAGATAATAGATAGGCATAAATCCTCATGTCGCACTTCCTTATTAGTTCCCTTCCTATTATCCTCCCTGCTCTCTCGATCCTACTCTTCATGTACCCTCAAGAACGTCCGACCAGATCATTATAAAGGTGGAAACCCTAAGTTGATCTCGATGGATCTAACTCGGCCCCTAAAAAGCTTTGACCTACTTCTATCCCAATCACCTTATATGCCACTTATCAATAACTGCAAGGTAGGTGGCTACATCATCTAGCTGGTGCTCAGAAATGGAGCCATTATCAAGTGGTGCATAAACATCCTACCACCATTCTCTCAACTGCTCCAGGCTTAAATACATGGGAGAAATATTCCTTCTTCCCATCATTATCTCGAAGAAAGAAATGCAACTAATAGACACTACTAGGGGTGTCAATAAATGTGTTCTATTTCTATAAAATCTTCTTCAACACTTCTACCTAATCTCGTAGCTTGACTTCTCTCGTGGATCCTCAGCCTTAATGCCTTAAAATTAATCTCTTCCCGATCGCATAATGAACTACGCTATTGACCCAAATCAGCACTCCAACATGTGAAAATCCATAAAATTATAGAAAGCAAGGTTAATCCATCAAACCACCACTAGAACGCATCTCTCATAGTCAAGGTGTCATTAAAATTCATATAAAATCACCACAGCAAATTTTGGGTTTCAAGACCATCCGCGGAA
>VDFB02075321.1:126388124-126427267 GCA_007258455.2 Sequoia sempervirens | reverse complement strand
TGACAATTAATGAAATTGAGATTTTCATCTACCTTGTGCATGTAGCCTATAATATCTTCATCCTCTGACATTGTTTGGGTTTCAAACTTGGTATAAAAAAAATTCATCTTTGCTTGCTTGACCTTAGCATCTCATTCATAAATTCTTTTCAACTTCTCCTAGACCTCTTTAGCAATTTTGTAGCTCACCACCTTCACAAGTTCTACATATGAAAGCCCACTCAAAATAGAATTCCTTTCTCTTCCATTGTTCTCATACTCCTTGATCTCATCTTCATTTTTTTGAGGAGTAGTAGGCATAGTATATCCATCTTCGATTATTTTCCATATGCCAAAACTTAATGTGATGAGAAAGTCTTCTATCCTAGCCTTCCAAAAGGTATAATTTGTTCCATTGAACATAGGACCTTTAACACCATTCTTGTGTGCTATCTAGATCTACCTCAAGTGGTTAGGCTTTTTCCAAGGAACCTATAGTCTAATACCAATTCTTAGACACACAAGACAACTAAGAGAGTAAGGTGAATCAATTATGCATCAAAACCTTTTAAACCTTATTAAGTATTAGTATGAATGCAAACAAATGAAAAAAAACACATCCACAATAATTCACAATTGAACACCATATTTTTACATGGAAAACCCAATAAGGGAAAAACCACAATGAGGATTAACTCACTATATGAAAAGAAAAACCAATTACAAGAGGCTTACTATCCAAGGAGATCACTTCTTCAAGATTACAAAGAAATAGTTAAAAGGAGGTTCACTACCTTGAAGCAACTAGAGAACCCACCATAATATCTCTTCACCATCAGCAACCTTCGACTCACTGCCTCAAGTGACTTTTGGGACACTAAACTATAGACACCTTATGCTCACTACTTTCGGTAGTCTTAGGTGTTCTTTCTCACACTTAGATCTCAACACATGATCACACATACATCATTCCATACCACAAAATTCTCCAAATTTTTGACTTTACATATATATCTTCCACAACCTCAAATAACCTTGTCTAAGTTGGCTTCAATGAAACTTATTCACCTCAAATGTGCAACCACCAAATGGGATAGCATGAAACAAATTTGTAGTGGAAAGAAGTGAAGGTGGAGCACATCAGCTTAATCAAGTCCCAAATCTACATTTGCACACTACACTAGGCTTCCACAAACCATAAAGCTTGTCCACAAATAGTGCTAACACACCAAGTCCAACATGCAATTAACACTATCAAGAAACTAAATTCACACTTCACCAAGGCTGAAAACATCCTACAAAACATGTAGCAACATTACACAACATAATGGAATATTCCAACACCAACTAAATATCCAAAAACACTAGTAGAAACACTTAAAACTAAGAATACTATTATCTTGTGCAACTAGTCAAACTACCATTAAGCTACAATTCATGAACCAAGCTTGTGGAATAGTTGAACACTAAACACACCAAGGGAAGGTAGGTATAGGAAATATTAGCACATTCCCATATCTACAAAACAAGAAACTTCAGCATGGAGAAATGCAGAGCAATTTCATTTCTGCCAGATATCCTTCTTCACAAGCCAGAGATAGTCAAACACACTATCAAACATATCTTCTACTGCTGCATGGTCCAAAACTTGAAATTCTAGACATAACACCTTTAAAGACTTATGATCATCATGTTCACACCAGATAGGCACATCTTCAAGAATGAAGAAATGTAGAGAAAAATATAAAACGCTTCTCAATCACCTTGTATAGTCTTTACGCAAGTTTTCTCAAAAGCATTTGGAAACCAAGTAACCTTATTGCATCTACAACACATAATCAACACCACAAAAACCTTCTCAACATATCCATAGTAGAGATTGATATCAATGAAAACATTGATGACAATATAGTGCAACATTCATAAGATAAAATAACATTTTTTATTTTTCTCTATTAAAATAAATGCATAATTTTATCACAAAGAATACATGGAAATTTCCATTAAAGTTCCTTAAATCTCTCTTTTAAACATAGAACCTAAAATAGAAATAAATAATTCTTTCAATAAAATACATACACTCAAAATGGTAAGTTCTCTCTCGTAAAACACATAATCCATAAGAGAAAAATCATAAAATAAAATAAAAAGTACTACTCTCACAACTCTTGCAAAGAGCTTTATGAAACTGATGCAGGGGCATCCTTGATGCACCTTTTGATGCAAATTGTTGTCATGTTGCAAAAATTTGGTTTTTGGTTTGGTTGGAGTCAATAAGGTCATGTAAGACCATTTGTGGTCATTTAATTCTATTGTGTGATGTTTTGGTGTCATGTTCTAAAAAGTTGCAAATGTTGTAAAATATTGTCAAAATGTTGTAAAATTTTTGCAAATATTGTCATTAGTGGTAACAAAGGAGTTGGTGGTCAGATTTTCAATTTACGATGGTTTTAACATGATAAATATTTCGTGTAAGCTTGATTCCAAAGGTTGGGGAGAAGTTGGAAGGAGAAATACTTCATTTTGCACATCTAAACTTGTGCTTTTCTGTGAAATTCAACTGTAATTTTGTTTATACGAGATAATACATATTGGTATGGCCTAAAAACCAATTGGAGTAGGTGTGGAATTTTTCTACCTTTTTGATGCTTTTGGTTTGAGAATTTTTCATTGAGATTTGTGGAAGATATCACATTTTTGTCTTGACAGGCTAAAACCTTGCCTAGGGTTTCAAGGGAGTAACAGATAATCCTTGGGAAGAGATTTCACCATCCAAAAACCATGAAAACTGGTGGAAATCTCTATCCCATGTCCATATACATCCCTACAATAGGAAATTTGATAATTTTCATATGTGAAGGAGTTAGGCTTGACAATATGTTCTCATTGCTTGGAAAACTATCTAAAACCTGTTGATTGTATTTTCTGCACAATAACAGCCTAGAAAGAATATGGTATACTATCTCTCTTGAAAGGTAAGTCTCTATCGGCAAGCCTCAAGAGATAACCCCAAGGTCTCTAATGTCAGGTCTTGACAGTGCATAAACAACTTAGTAACGAAATGTGAAAATGCTGGTAATCACAATGAGACCTTACTACAAGCAAAATACTAAATCGATTTTATCAGATCAAACAATCTAGTGATACTTCAATCCTAGATTTAACCCAATAGTCAAAGAAATAGAAAAAGGAATAAGGGTTTTAAAGATATCTTAAATCTAATATTACTCCTAAGATTAATAATGAAAATAATCAACACTCGAAATGGACCAATCCCTCAAAACTGATCTCTGCTTGACGAAGATAAATCTACAATCTCATAGAAAATAGTGCAATCTTCTGAGGTGTTAAGGTTTTCAAATAATGAACATTCATTCAACAACGCTATTGTAGTTGAAATGAACAAATATTCACAATCGAACTAGGCACACGGAATATGAAGTCCAGGCTAACTTTGCAAAGCAACTAACAATATCAGTTGGTTGCAAAAAGTATGGATTGAAGGATTGCTGCAACATTCAAGTATTATATCACAAACATTATTAAATCAAATCTAATCTAAACATGAACCTTCTCAAAGCAATTTTAAAGATAGAATAAAAAGAACCATGCAAAACAAAGGAAAACAAGTATGGCACCAAATCACAATGTCATTTCTTGTATTCAAATTGTCCACTATAGCAACAATTCCAAATTTATGTTACAACATTTGCTTGAGAATACCTACTTGCTACTAGCTACCTCTCTATTCAAACTACAAATTCTAACTATTTCTAACCCTTCTAACCCTTCTCACCCCTCTAACCCCATACAAAGAGGCGAAACGCCCAATATATAGAATTCACCCAGAAAACCCGTCGGCCAGGCAAGGGCCGACCACATTAATGGGGCAACAACTTGGTCAAGAGAAACCCACAGTCAGTCAAATAAGCATAAATGCATGTTCCATCCAAGTAAGCCTAGGATCCGCAATGCAGTTCAGACCAACACACGGGAAGATAATAGGATAGCACAAATCATGCTGCAGCCTCTCATTAGCTCCCTTTCCTATTATCTCTGTTCTGATCTGGCTCTTCATGTACTTTCAAGAACGTCCCATCCAGATCTGCCATAGGCGGTAGGGGAAAAACCCTAAGTTGATTCGATGGACGCAATCTCGTCCCTTGTGTGCTTGACCTACTTATCCCAATCTACCTTATATGCCAAATACTTATCAATAACTGCAAGGTAGGTGGCCACATCATCTAGCTGGTGCTCGAACACATAATCATCATTACTTGGTGCCTAAACATCCTACCACCACCCTCTTAATTGATCCAAACTCAAATACTTGGGTGCGATCTTCCTTCTTCCTATCATTATCTTGAAAAAAGCAATGCAACCATTGTAGACACCAGCTAGGGTGTCATCAATGTGTCTTCTCTATTTATAAATCTTCTTCAACACCCTCTACCTAATCTGCAGTGACTTTTCTCTCAGGGATCCTGCTCTTAATGCCCAGCTTAATCTTCTCTGCATCAGACAATGAGGAACCAGTTGCTGCTTTGCTTGATTCAGCCTGCACTCAACATGAAAATCATAGTAAAAATTATAGGAAAGCAAGGTTAATCCATCAAAACACCATTATAATGCATCTCATATAGTCAAGGTGTTATTAAAATTCATATAAAATGACCACAACAAATTTTGGGTTTCAAGACCATCCGTGGAATCTGAGCCATAAAGGAATTTTGGGAAATTCCAGACTGATCAGATTCCAACGAAATAACCAAGAAACACCTACCTAACCATCAAACCTGATCATTCCAAATATGACATGAAATAATCATAAAATTTATCACAAATTATAAACGAATCCAACTATTCCACGTTCCTTCACATTTCATCAGATTTTGGGAGAATCCACAGGGGATGGATTTCCGTGAAGAACTAGCCAGAGAGCAGTTTCGGGAAATTGGAGAGACGTCAGATTTTGGAGAAATCCAGACTCGACAGAAAAATGTGATTTAAGGCACAATTCCAAACCAAACGGTGCAAAGGCAAGTACTTCGGCCAAACAAGTACTTCGGCCAAACAACTTCCATTCAGGATGAGGTCACGCTGAGTGGGGAACGTCTTGTCGACTGACGATGAGGAAATTCATGTCGATGAGAGATCTTCTTTGGGGTAAAGTCATAGCGAATCCACCTTGTCTCACCAACCATCAGAGTTTAAGTAATAACTTCGGCCAGACTAAATTTTTCAATATGGGGTCCTAGTGAAGTTGAGATGTCTTGCCGAATGTCGATGTAACAAACATCTCGATGTGACTAGTGGGTAGTCAGGGTAAGGTCTTGGCGACTGCTTTGGTCTCACCGACTAGTGATATAATAGAAGAGACCTTGGTGTGAGAAAGACACTGTCACAGCGACGATATGGACTTGGGAGGGCCTTCAATGAAACGCTTTGAGTTCGGCTAGATGTCCCAACGATTGTGAAATGTTTCGCCGATGTAGAGTTCTATCAACATAACCTCTGGCCGACAATAGGTGGTTTCCCCGAAAAGATCTAGACTCGCTAAGAACATAAGGCCTCGCTATGAAGTCCTGGCGACCATTAGGAGGCTCACCGAAAGCGAAGGTCTTAGCAAGAGTAATGAGCTCGGTGGAAGGTCTCTCTGACTAGATAGAGTCTCCCTAACTTTGAAGGGCACTCGACGAGAGTAGGATATGTTCGGTGAAAGGTCTCGTCGAAAGGGAAGGTTTTAGTGACAAGATGAAAGGAGCCTGCTATGAGTTCTTGGCAATGGGTTTTGTCTTGCCGACAGAAGATTCGGCATGAGAATTACAGTGTCCTGGTGATCAAATACAAACCCACAAAGGGCTTCGGTGAGAAATGGGATGACCGATATGACATCTCCCCGACTTCGAAGGGTCACAGCGAAGGGAATCCGGAAGGGATGGAGAGTCCTGATTTCTTCCAGACACTGAACCAATGCAAAATTTCAACAATTTAACTCAGGACAAGTCAGGGGTGGACCTTTCCTAGATTTTCTTTTGCTTTTCAGGCCTGTTTTAAGATGACATAACTTGAAATGACATTGCCCCCAGTTTGAAACCCTATTCACCTACCACTAGCGCACATGAAAGCTCAGAACTCAGCTAGGAGATGACAAATGATGCAATACTGAACAACCCTAGCATGAAATAATCTAAGAGACCCAGGAACCAAGTTAGATACACCCCTCAGAACATGCATAGAGCCATTAATGCAATCAATAAGATAGTCATGGAACCCGGGAATCCAATGACAAGGCAGAATCTGGGAAAATCTAGCCCACACAGAAATCCGTGAATACTAAAAATCCCCAAAAAACAAGGGTCCAGTCGGAGTCCAAGCCAGATCCGGGAAAATCCGACCAGGGAGGAAAATCCTGAATCTAAGCAAAAGCCCTAAATTCATCTAGGACTTAGGATTTTCAATAAATAACCTAGGGGAAACACTTAGGCATTCAAAATAAACATTTTAAGCACATTCCTAGGTAAGAAAAAACCTCAAAAGAACGGGCCAAAACACCAAAACCAAAGTGAAAGAGGGTCCCTACCTCCAGCGGGGGGTGTGTGCCAAAACTGCACAACAAAAACCTAGTTCAATGAGGCTTGATGAAATCTATGCACTATGTGATGAAGGTTGGATGGGAGGTCATTGTGGTATGCTATAAGAATTCTGCACAATTCAAGAGCCTCATGTTACATGTTTTTTTCAGTATTGAATGCCTTATGTTGTAGTTTCAATGTCTTAAGGTGCACTAGGTTGCTTGGTGATTGAACACATCTATGCATAAGTTGGTTAAAGTTAGATTATAAATCAATTAAATGTGTTGTAGTAGGACTACATAGACCAAGATTCACAAGGTTTCATGCTACCCTCTTTTTTGAGTGCCATTAGGCCATTCTATCCATGTTCCCAAGGTGAAATAGGTTGCATTTTGTCATTGTTGGTGATGGATCATTATTTCATTTGTGTCAAGTTAGTTTACTAGAGTCCTTCCTCTACATCATACTGTTATCAAAGCCACTAAATAAAAAAGTTAATTTAGTGAATTGAAGATAAGCAAAGACACCTCCAAGGGTGAATGTTGGTGCTAGAGCAATAAAAAGGTTATCCAAAGAGACAAGAGACAAACTTTTCCATCATATGAGAGAAATGAGAGTAAGTCTTGATGCAAGGCTTACATCAGTTAAGATAAATCAGAGAAGAGGTGTAATCATAGGATATTTGAGCGATCAAGAAGAGATGGATGAAAACAATCCACCACTAGAAGAACCCCATGAAGAAAGAGATGTTGAAGAGTTAAGGATGGAGAGATTGTTGAAAGCAGTCAGAGGTGAAGGTTCCAAATTGAAGATGGAACTCTTGGTGTATTCAGGTAGCCTAAATAGTGAAGAACTTCTTGATTGGGTAGGAGAACTAGACAAATATTTTGAATTTGAAGATGTTCCTAAGGAACAATAGGTGAAGATGGATAGAACAAAATTGAAGGGCCATGCATCCCTTTTGTTGGCCTCCTACAATGATTTTAATATCTAAGCCTTTACAACCATGAATCAGACATTGGACATGAACTTGAAATGGGTCAGCACATTATATGCACTAGGAACTCAAAGTAGCCATTGCATTCTATAGCTAAGAAACACAATACTGGAAGTAAATTTCTTGAAAGGGAAAGAGACAAATGTTGAATATCAATCAATAGCTATGCTAAGCTGAAATGCATAACAAGAATAAAAA
Source organism: Sequoia sempervirens (assembly GCA_007258455.2). Classification (NCBI taxonomy): domain Eukaryota; kingdom Viridiplantae; phylum Streptophyta; class Pinopsida; order Cupressales; family Cupressaceae; genus Sequoia; species Sequoia sempervirens. The sequence goes on along the minus strand of VDFB02075321.1, from coordinate 126,419,519 downwards.
TCTGAGCAATGAACATGACACTACTTTGTCTGCTTTGTCTACAGGAACAATCACAAAATGGAATTCTAGTGGCAGTAGGAATAGTCAATGCCATATTTCTAAGTACTAAACAACAAGTAATACTAAACTAATGCTAAACTAATAAGACGGATTACTCACCAAGTTTGCCCCCTTGGATAAGTATCCTCTAAACTAATAAGAACTCAAGTGCTTGAACTCAAAACTTTATTTTATTCACTGTAAATCATGCATACAAGAGAGTAATGTATTTGTATTACTGAAACTAGAGAATGAGGGTACAATATAAAATTGTGCAACTCCTGAAGAAGGGGCATCAAATCATTATTTATAGTATAGCTAAACAAGGCAGTCAACTCCATGACTAGGAGGATGCCATTTAGGGAAAACAAGGGAAAGTGCAGTGATGGTAGTTACACATGCATGGAATCTAGTCAAACATGCAAGTCCAGATGCAAATCCAGCACAACAGTAATGCTCATGCATGCTCAATCATTAAGGTCCACTACAAGGTGGTTATGTTCAGTTGCATGAAGAATATTTCTACGTTAGTTTCCTTTGACTTGGAGCAATTCGTCAGCTGAATGTTATGGTGCATGCCTAGCTGGTGGTGTCTTCCTCAACTTGGCGTATTAAATCTGCATGGCAAGGTTAGTACACATAATAACTGCACATCTATAACTACTCTAAGAATCATCCATTAATCACATGCAAAATCAATATAGTTAACCCACATAATATGCCAAATGTCATTAAGTCTTGCAAAGATAGGATAATATCAAATGTCAATGGTTTGAGGGAAACATTATGTAAATACCAACATTTAATCATCAAATTTCATGACATCAGCCAGTAAATAGACTATAGATTCTACCCAAAACTAGACCAAAAACTAGGCTCATCACTCCCCCCAACCTAACATTTTTCTAGTCCTCCAACAGGGGAAGAGTTGTTCTTATGCTTGGTCAAGGCTTTGAAATTTGCAATTGAGAGCTATCCAACATTAGTAGTTGCAGTGCATGAATCAAGTTCCCAATAGAATCCTCCCAATCTGTCAAACATGTTCCATCTATGCCTCTCTGCAGAAATGTCAAACTACTAAAATCTAAAGTTTGGAATGGTCCAAATGAGCACGGGTGGCTAGAAAGTTAGGGAATCCAAATTCACCCCTGTGTTCTCCCAATCTCAATATACCTATCAATTCTTTTTAGTGTTATAACATAATTGTGGATGGAATGAGGCTCAGCCTATTTCAGCTCATCAGTCAAACTATTCCATCTTTGTGACAAGCATCTCCTCATGGTTTCCTCCTTTGTTGTTGTCTTTACCTCATACTCATTCTAAATAAACTCAATCCAAGGCATAATCCTATTTCCATAACTTGGTTTGAGCATCATTCTATGCCATTCTCTATAAATATCCCTTGGGTTGCTTGATTCAATCTAATAGGCAGAGGGATATCAGACTCCAATTGCTTACAAGCATCATGTTGTTGTTCCCAACTAATCTCATTTTTCACCCAAGACATGAATGCTCTCAATCGAACATCCCCAAGATATAGCAGAAAATTCCAATCATGGTCTTTTGTGACAACATAATTATGCAAATAAAATTCACATAGCAAATTCTTCATTTCAGGGGAGGCAATCCTATAAGCATTGAAAAATTCCATAGGGGTATCAATAGAAGGATTTAAACCTAAGACAATTCTTGACATCTTAAAAGAGAGATACTTCTCTTTTAGGAGCAGAGCATAGACCCTTGGAGGGGTCCTACATTCTAGAATCTTTGGTGCCAAAGCTTCCATATCATCCACCTTTTGCTTTAGGGTGACAATTTCTACATTTTTATCCTCAATCTCTTCATCCTTCTTTTGAATTTCCTCCTATTTCCATTTTTTCTTTTTCCATTCTTCCCCCCTTCTTTGCATTTCTTTCCATAAATTAAAAATTGTTGCATGTACTGTAAAACTAGGAGGATTATGAATTCCTACTAGTATTTTTTTTTATGGCAGCTCCTCATAAGGCACTATCTACATGGACTCAGGTTGTCTGGTTATCTTTGGCTGCAAGGGTGTTGTTTCTTCTTCCTTTTGTTGTAGGGAATCTTGTTCTTGATGTGGCTACAAGAACTCCTGCTCTGGTTCTGCTTGTTGCTGCAAGACCTCTTGCCCATGTTGCAGGACCTCTTGCTCATGCTGCAGGAAGTCCTAATTTTCCTCCAATTCTTCTGCAATGTTAGCAAGATCGACCAATGTTATATTTTTTGCTCTCCTAAATATGTCTTCTTTTTCTTCAACATTCTCATGCTCCATTGGAGCTTTAGGGTCCTCATGTGAGGTCTCACCAAGTTTAGGGTTTTCCTGTGGAGGCGTACCAATCGCAAACCCAGCTGGTCTTGATTTCTTGGGAAGTCTCTCACATTTTCCTTTTGCTGCAGGATGAACAATATCAGCCTTCCTCTTCTTGGAACTTGGCACTTTTCTTTCTATAGGTTGTGTCTTAACCTTCCCTTTTCTCATTTCTACCTCTCTCTGTTGTGCCCTAGTTTTCATTAGGGTTTCAAGTGGGATGTCATCATTAGAATTTGAGGAAGAACTTTCTTTTTCTGAGTGCTCAGTTCTAGAAGAACTAAGTTTTATGGTTTATTCTATTGCAGGAGGATTCACACTAGATCCAACACTAGAGGTTGAAGCACTAAGAATGGATTCAACCATGCTTACTCTCCTACTAGACCTATAGGATTGAGGAAAAACCCTAGGTTGCAAGTGCTTAGGTATAATTTGATCAATATTTAAAAACTCTTGCCAAGTCATCCTAGATACATCATGTAGAGAATTTTCAACTAACAATTTAATCAAGCAATGGTGGGAAACATAATTATCCCTACCTTTTTGGATCTCAACCACCATAATTAAGAGAAGATTGTACATCACGTTGGGCACATTCATCCTCCTTACATACCTCATGTGATTCAAAAGGTTGAAGTGGACATAATGCAAGTTTGACTAGCGACCCGCACAACTGATGTATTTGATAACATACACAACTATCTGCTTCCATGGATTGAGAAAAGACATTCTCTTTGTACCCTATTTGTCTATGTTCAATGGGGGGTCGTTTGGCTTTGCAAACTCAGCCCTAGCTGATCTGGCATCTCTAGAAGCAGGGTAGTTTTCACCATCAGTTGGTAACCCTGTGACCTTTGCAATTCTTTCCTCTATTTCCACAACTTCCAACCCTTTTATTGTGGCTTTTCCTTTTGAAAATGTCTGGGAAAATTCAAGGGAAATGCTTTCATCAAAGCCATCTAGCTTCAAGAAGTAATCTAACCATCCATAGTTTCTAAATTCTTCTAGTCACTATGCATGTTGTAGTAAAATATCATGCACCATGGGTTCATTTTGAATTAACCCACCTCCCATTGTCTGCAATCAAAAAAATTCTCTGCAACTTCTTTACTACAATTCCTATCTGAAAATCAAATGCACTTTCCTACAATATTTGTTAAATTATAGTATCAATCTGCTAAATTTCTAGCGCTACTGTCGACTGAATTTCCTTTCTTTTGTTTTTCCTTCTTGCTTGCAACTCAAGATTATGACAGGGAAATAATGGCAAGAAAATGACTGATAAATGGAAATTATGATAGGAGGAAATGGCGGCTGTAGTTATCGTCACTTCACACATGCAAGTCATCCTCTCACTTGGATTACAAATCAGCTCATTTTAAATTTTCTGACACAACCTAATATGATTTTACACATGGGCAATAAATTCACAAAATATTTGCATCTTTTTCTTTCCCCTCCCCCCAACCTAAGTTTGGCCATGTGTCCGCACATGTGAGATGGGAATGGCAATTGATAGGTAATAATGACATTTAAGTGAATATCTATCTAATCTACAGTGATTAAATGAGCACACTTAAAAGATGATTAAATATAGCAATTAATGTGTACATACCTAAATGTGTGGAAGATTTTTTGCAAAGAGCATGAATAAAGTAATGCTCGCCCTTTTCGGAGAATAAATTGAGTAATAAATGAAGTGAAAAGAGGTGAGGTGGAATGAAGTGATGGAAGAGAGAGAAAGGTGGTAATGGATGGGTGGATGGGTGGATGGATGAAGAAATGGACTTCCACATAAGTGAAAGCCTTTATTATGAAAAGTAGATACCTTAATTAGCCACAAGGAGGGACACTAGGTTCACTTCCTTTGGCTATAGGAAGCTTTGGTGCTGAATGTTGGATGAATTGTTGTAGGAACTCTTCTTTGGAAGATGGCTTGTGGTATAATCTGAGGCGATGACCATTGACAAGTAATTTGAATCTAATAGGTTCAATGATAGTAAGTTGAACAACTCCATTAGGAAAGACCTCAACAACTTTGTATGGTCCTAGCCACCTTGTTTGTAATTTTCCTGCATTTTCTTCATATCTTGAGTCATAGAGAAAGGCCCAATCTCTTGGTTTGAATTTCTTGTCCTTGATAAATTTTTCACGCCACTTGATCCTCTGATTTTGCACTACTTATGTATGTTGCAGGGCTTCTCTTCTTATCTCATCCAAAGCATTTAGTTGCATGATTCTCTCTATGTGCCTCAAAAATATTCATCGCCAAATCTACTGCAGTTCGCAATCTTATGTTCAAATTCAACTGGCATCATAGTTGTCTTTCCATATAACAACTCAAATGGTGTGAAGCCTATAGTTGTTTTCCTTGTTGTCCTATAGGCCCAAACAGCTTCTGGTAATCTTTTTTCCCAATCCTTTATATGGAAAACTATTTTTTTAGTTAGAATGGATTTAATTTCTTTGTTGGTCACCTCAACTTGGCCATTTGTGTAGGGGTGATAAGGAGTAGACTTCCTATGCCTTATATTTTACTCATTCACTAGTGCTGCAACGAGAGTTGATGTGAATTATGTCCCTTGATTAGTCACTATTTCTCTTGGGACTCCATATCTTGTGAAAATATCTTCATAAATAAATTATGCAACCTTGTTATCTCTTGCATGTTGCATAGCCTTAACTTCTACCCATTTTGTCACATAATTAGTGTATACCAATATATAAGACTTACCATTTAATGGAAGGTCAATTGGTCCCCCAAAATCCAATCCCCACTTGTCAAAGGGTGTGATTATTACCTAAGGGAAAAGTGGCATTTCATCAGATCTGGTTGGTCTGTCCATCCTTTGACATCTATCACATTTTCTGGTATACCTTCCTACATCCTTGTGGAGTGTTGCCCAGTAATACCCTGTGTTCAAAATCTTCATTATTGTCCTGTTGGCCCCAAAGTTTCCTCCACATGGTTCATTGTGGTATGCATGCAAGATGTCATATGTCTCATCTTCTCTCACACATCTCATGACATGGTTAGGTCCAGTATAAAACAAACATCCAACAATCCAAGAGAAAGGAAAATATTTTTCAATAAGTTCCCTTTTCTCTTTTGGGGAGAAGTGAGAAGGAACTCTACCTGTGACCAAGTAATTGGCTATGTTAGCATACCAGGGTGTTTTTACACTAAGGGAGAATAGATGCTCATCAGGAAAAGAGTCATTTATGGGCTGATTTTCTTTTGATGTAGTTAGTCTTGAAAGAAAATTTGCAACAACATTGGCCTTCCCTGGCTTATCCACAATGGTTATGTCAAACTCCTGCATCAACAATAACCATATTTCCAAACTTCCTGTGATCAAAGGTTTATTCATGAGATATCTAATAGTTGCATGATCAATGTGCACAAAGATTTGGTAGCCTATTATGTAATGTCTGAATTTGTTCAGTGCATAGATTACTGCCAACATCTCTTTCTCTATCACTATATAATTGAATTCAACTCCTTGTAAATTTTTGCTGACAAAGTAAATACCATTTTCAACAGCTCCCTCTTGCTATCCTAAAACCGCTAATCTGGCATAATCTGATGCATCAGTATGGATGTGGAAAGGAAGCTCCCAATTAGGTCCCTTGATTATAGGAGCATGAGACAAAGTTGCCTTCAAGTCAGAAAATGCCCTGTCATAGCTTCAGTCCACTGAAATTCAACATCCTTAGTGAGAAGGGTATACAATGGTGTTGCTATCTTTTCTGAAACCTTTGATGAAACACCTATAATATCTTGCATGACCAAGAAACTCCTAACATCCTTCTGTTTTGTAGGTGTAGGCAGATTTGTGATTACCTCATTTTTTGCAGGATCTACTTGAATTCCCTTGTGGGAGATGTAGTGGCCAAGAACTACACCCTCTTGCATCATCATGAAACACTTTTCACTATTTAAAGACAAGTTTTGATCTTCACATCTCTATAGGACTCTCTTAAGATTTTCCTATGCTTGATCAAAATCAACACCATAAGTGGTGAAGTCATCCATATATATTTCCATGCAATCATGAGAAATGTCTGAGAATATGCTAATGAATTCCCTCTAGAAAGTTGTGGGTGCATTGCACAATCCAATTGGGAGTACCGAATAGGCATAGGTCCCCCATGGATAGGTAAATGTGGTCTTCTCTTGGTCTTCTGGTGCAATTTGGATCTGGTTGTAGTCATTAAATCCATATAGAAAAGAGTACTGCTTTCCTGCAAGTGTGTCCAAAACTTGATCAATGGAGCGTAAAGGAAAGTGATCCTTCTTGGTGGTAGCATTAAGTTCCCTATAATAAAAAAAAACTCACCATTTCCCTCCTTTCTTGGGCACAATCACTAATGGAGACACACACTGACTATTTGAAATGGGGTAGATAAATCCTGCATCTAGTAATTTCTGCAATTCTCTTTTCACAATCTCTTTTAGTGCAGGGTTAATTCTTCTTTGTGGTTGTCTTACTGGAGTGCAATCATCTCTAATATAAATTCTATGTGTACAAAGTTTAGGATCCAATACCTTCATATCATAATAATCCCATGCAAATGTATGTTGATGGGCCCTTAATAGGTTTACTAATAACAATTTTTGTTCTTCATTCAATTTACTATTAACATTCAAATATCTTCCCTCTAACACCTGGACTTGTGTAGTTAACTCTATCATCGTTTCTTCATTAATACATGATACCTTTAGTTCATACGGAAAAAATATATGGAACATACATGTTGCTGTAGAAAGTCTGTCTACAAGAATAGTGGCTACAGGAAGATCATCTACAGGAACAGTGGTTTCAGGAAGAGTAGGTAGAAGTGTCCTAACCAAAGTAGAGGATGATGCTTCCTCCACTTCATAATGGTTCTGAATGATTTTAGCCAACACTTCATCCTCATCTTGGAGCTGCATGAAAGAGCTTCTACCTAGCATCATAAGTTGTGCCACAAAATTAACTTCCTTAGCCTCTTCACCAACTTCTGGCCATACTAGATTATCTTCATCATGAGATGGTTAAGCAGGTGGATAAAGAAAAAAAATTAGTGCTCCTGCCATCTAAAATGGTCATGTCACCTAATCGACAACCAATGTATGCATTTTCAGTTGCTAACCAAGGCCTTCCAAGAATGATGGGATACCCACCTAGTGTAGCCTTAGGAGAAAGAATCATAAAATATGTTGGGTATTCCTAGGAGTCTAGAACTACCACATGATCCTCCATTACACCATTAGGCTTAATAGTAGAGCTATCAACAAGATGCGAGACAATAGGAGTAGATCTCATAATTGCAATGTTTAGTTGCAGCAGAATGTCTTTGGTCATTACATTGATTGCTATCCCTAAATCAATTAGAACATTCTTCACTTGGATCTCATTTATGACAACTGCTACCACAAGACTACTTGGGTCACTATATTTGGGAATAGTCACTTTTCCCAACATGATGTTAGCTAGTTGGACCACCCCATGAACTATAGTTGGGTCTTTCTTTTTCCTACCTGGCTTCTTGAGACAGGCTTCTTTGATTGCTTTGCCATAGATTGAAACATCCTTTATGGCCTGAAATAGGGGTATCTGAACACATATATGCTTCATCTAATACAAGATATCAAAGGTGGTATCCTCCTTTTCTTCTTTCTTCTTGGAAACTTCCAATCTATGAGGAAATGGTGGTTCTTGCTTGGTCTGCTTGGCTTGGACTGGTTCAGGATTTTTAGGTGCATTTGGCTGAGTAGGATCATTTAGAGGCTCTTCCTCCTCTTCCATAGGAAGCTCAATAATGATGGGCTTGGAAGGGGTTGGTAGAGTGGTTCTTGAACATAGGTGGATATCACTTACACTCAAAACATATGTAGGGAATTTATTTGAATCAGTAGACTATGCAGGCTACTATTGTGGTTTGTTATTTGGATTGGGTGTGGGTTGAGCTGGTAATTGAGTAGGTTTAGATGCATTTGAGCTTGGATTAGTAGGTGGACGCATTATAGTAGGTTTTTAGGGATGAGAAGGTGGTTGCATGTAACTAGTTGTCTGAGTAGGCTATTGTTGTCCTCTCCATTTATTTGTTTGCTACCAATTTCCTAGAGGTGTTTGCCAGTTCCCTTGAAATTGCTTCCAATTCCCTTGAGGTTGTTACCACTAGGGTGGAGAACTCTGATGAGTGGGTCAAGCATTTGGAGGGTTACTCCAAGGTTGTGGTGGTAATCCTCCATAACTGGGTGGATATGGGGGCTACCATTGGTTACTAGATGAATAGGAGTTAAAATATCATCCAACATAGGATAGTGGATCTGGTGGCATACCTTGTCTTGGAGCCCAAGGATTCCTTTGTGTAACATAGTAGACTTGGTCTTCTTCAATCTGAATTGGCTTGAACTCAGTTGAGACCTTCTTTCTTTCAAGATTAGCTACCATCTTACATCTGGAGTCCTTCTTTTATCTGCATTGGGGGAAATACTCTGTCAACATTGTCTTTGCCTCCTCTTGCTTCTTCTTGGCCTCAAGTGTATCTAGATGAGTAGCTAGATTGTTGATAATGTCTTGCTTGAAGTATGCCAACAAATGAGTGATCTTCATTCTTGAAACTCTACCGGTAGTTGAATTACCCATGGAAGATTGATAAGCTCTCCCTTTCTTTGAAGCTACCCTAGAGTAATTCTGGCATATTTTCCTGATATCCTCCCAAAGAACTTGAGAGATATCTCTTCCTTCCATGAGGTCCAAGGCATAAATGCAGCTGTCATTGATTCCTCTAAGGAAAAGAAACTATTGTGAGTCCTCATTAAGTGCATGGTGTGGGGACTTTTTTAGTAAAAATAGGAACCTTGCAATGTAATCTTCTAGACTCTCATCTTCCTTTTGTTGCATCCTAAAAATTTCACCCCCTCTCAAGTCACTACCCCCGCAATTTTCCTTGTATTTCTCAAGGAATTTTGTCTTCATGTCTTCCCAAGTTTCCACAGTACCTCTGCCTAGTCTCATGAACCATCTTAATATAGCCTCTTTCAGAGTGGTAGAAATAGCTTAAGTCTATGGGAATTAGTAGTATAATCATAACTCCTGAAGAGTATGTCAAACTGAAATAAGAAGGTATCAGGATCTTCTGTGAAAAGTCCATAAAACTTTGGGAGTGCAAATGTAGGAATGTTCTTGATGTTTTCAAATTCAATCTAATGGGAAATGGGAAAAGGAAAAGTTGGCTGGTTAGGTCTATTCCTCTATTTGCATCACCCATGCCTACTTGATATTCTTCCAAAGAAAAAGAGTTCTCAAGTTGATTTTGATCTTTAGAGGAGATTTCAGAATTAGTTAGATTAGGATATGCATCAACAAAGGGATGTGGATCTTCTTCTTCTTCTTCTTCTTCTTCTAGTAGGTTTTGATATTCAACTAGCCAGAGTGGATTAGGATTGTTAGGAAGCAATATTCCATAAGCATCCCTTCTCCTTCCTCTATGCATGCAGTATCACTCACTATCAGTCATCTCACACAAAAAAATGGTAAAGAATAGGGGGGTTCATTACTTTGTACATGAGGACATACTAAGAAAAACTTCCAGAAACACTACAACAAGGAAAACTACCAATGACTCCAAAAGACTCCCTAGCTTGACACCATCCTCAACAACGATGCCAAAAATGTTGGCCTCCTACAATGATTTTAATAACTAATCCTTTACAGCCATGACTCGGAGATTGGACATCTCACCTGAATAGCTATCTCAGTCATTATAAAGGTGAATTTAACTTGTCAACCCAAGGACGTGAACTTGAAATGGGTTAGCACAATATGTGCACTAGGAACTCAAAGTAGCCATTGCATTCTACAACTAAGAAACTCAATACTGAAAGTAAATTGCTTGAAAGGGAAAGAGACAAATGTTGAATATCAATCAAAGACTATGCTAAGATGAAATGCATATCAGGAATAAAAATTTGAGCAACGAATAAGACACTAGTCTATTTTCTTTGGCTGTAGGAACAATCATAGAATAGAATTCTGGTGGCTACAAGAACAGTCAATGCCAGATTTCTAACTAAGTACTAAAGAAAAAGTAATACTAAACTAATTCTAAACTAATAAGATGGATTTCTCACCAAGTGGGCCCCATTGGATAAGTATCCTCTAAACTAATAGGAACTCAAGTGCTTGAACTCAGAACTTTATTTTATTCACTGTAAATCATCTATACAAGAGAGTAATGTATTTGTATTACTGAAACTAGAGAATGAGGGTACAATATAAAATCGTGCAACTCCTGAAGAAGGATCATCAAATCATTATTTATACTATAGCTAAACAAGGAAGTCAACTCCATGACTGGGATGACACTATTTAGGGAAAACAAGGGAAAGTGGAGCGATGGTAGTTACACATGCATGGAATCTAGTCAAACATGCAAGTCCAGACATAGATCCCGCATAGCAGTAATGCTCATGCATGCTCAATCATTAAGGTCCACTACATGGCGGCTACGTTTAGTTGCATGAAGAATCTTTTATTGTCAACTACCTTTGACTTGGAGTGATTCCTCAATTGGACATTATGGTGCATGCCCAACTGGTTGTGTCTTCCTCAACTTGGCATATTAAATCTGCATAGCAAGGTTAGTACACATAATAACTGCACATCTATAACCACTCTAAGAATCATTCATTAATCACATGAAAAATCAATATACTTAACCCACATAATATGCCAAATTTCATTAAAGCTTGTAGAGATAGGATAATTTCAAATGTCAATGGTTTGAGGGAAACATTATGCAAATACCAACATTTAATGATCAAAGTTCATGACATCAACCATCAAATATACTATAGATTCTACCCAAAACTAGACCAAAAACTAGGCTCATCACCTTTGGTGGGACTATGTGCAAGAAGAGAGAAGGAAGAAAGGAAAGAAAAAGATTGCCTCTTAGGACAAAATGGTTGCAAAGTTGAAAGGTAAATTTTTACCTAGTGATTATGCCAGTCAATTGTATAGGAAATTGCAAAATTTGAAAGAAAAATACATGCATGTAAAGGCATATATAAAAGACTTCTACAAACTGGGTATTAGGTCAAGCCATATGGAAGAGGATGTTGATACTATTGCAAGGTATTTGAATGAACTGAAATATAGCCTACAAGATGAACTAAGTCTCACAAGCCCTAGAATGGTAGAAAAATGCTACCAACTAGCCATGAAGGCTAAAGAAAAGTTGAAAAGAAGAAAAGAGAGACAAAGTAGAGATAGGGGAAGGACCTTTAGAGGGAGAGGATAATTTTCTAGGAGAGGATCCACATTGAATTTCAGAGATCCACATGAAGAGATCATGAGTTATGGTGATTTTCATTCTGACAGTTTTTCTGTCGCTTCAGTTAGTGTTCCTAATTGAAGATTTTGTGATTTCAGTAAGTTCGGGTATGTTGGATGCTTCTCTAGTGTTTCATGATTTTTTTGTATGTTTCTAGTTCATTCTCTATCTTTTTGGCATGTCCACATTGATCGTTGTGCTCGTGATCCAAGATTTTCTCTTGTGTGTTCATGTTTTTCATGTTCTTGGCCAACAAGGTGTTAAAGTGTGTTGTGGATCTTCGAGGATAAATTAATTGAAGTGTTTTTCATGTTGGAGATATATTTTTCAGTCTTCACTATGTTATGTCTGACCTTGGTTGATTCGTATGAATAATATTTTTTTTTTTTTGGGCCAACTATTTGTAATTATTTTATTATCTTTTTCTAGCTGACTTATAGCGATGTAATTTCTTGTTGCAAATATATAAGAGTGATTTTTTTTATCATTTGAAGGCATGAGTGTGAGTTTGAATGTGAAGTGTATGAGTCCTATGTGCGAATAAAGTTTAGATCATTCAAAGGAAAAGCAAAGAGTGAAGAAGTGTTCATGTGCTCAACCAAAACTGTAACCAGGCATTAGAAGATGCTATTTTCTCAGTTCAATTCTAGATGATTTTAATTTGAATCTTTTTGTAATACAATGTGTCTTCCTTGGGAAATAAACCTTGTTTTATTTGAGCAGTGAGCTCTAGGCAGTGTGCTTGAATGCATGTGCATTCCCCATTCATATTTTCTTATACTTTTAACAGGGTATAATCTTGTGGATTGACCTCCACCATTGTTTTTCCCCTAACAGGGTTTCCACGTAAAAATCTTGTTGTTATGTGTGCTTCTGATGTGTTGTTCATTTATGCTTTCATGATTAATGATCAGATCTGAAATTACTGTTAATAAGTTGAATAAGTTTTAGATTTGGTGAAGAATAATTCACCCCCCTCTCAGTTTTTTTCCCTTGAGTTTCCAACAATTGGTATCAGAGCTTGTGGTTCCTTGGAAGAATTTTAATAGCTTGTGGTGATCTGGGATGGAAAATTATAAGGATGGTCCTAGATTTGATGGAAAAAAATATTATTTGTGGAAAGATCGAATGGAGCGCCATCTGAGATGCATTGGTGAATCCTACTGGAGCATTGCAAAAAATGTATAGGTTATTCCACATAATGGTCCTACTACTTTTGTTGAGATCAAGGATATTGAATATAATATCAAGGCTAAGGAGACATTTTTGAGTGCTTTGATTGATACTGAGATGACAAATGTGATGGATCTGAAGACTACTTATGAGATCTAGAAGAAGTTGGAGACCTTGTATGAAGGTGATGCAAATGTGAAGACTGATAAGCTACAAAGTCTGAAAGGAAAAGTTGAAAAGTTGAAAATGGGTGATGATGAAAATGTTAATACCTTCATGTAAAGAGTAAATGAACTTGTGTGTGGTATTAGATGTGCTGGTGGATAGATAGATGAATCAGAGATTCTTGCTAAAGTGCTTAGATCATTGCCTAATTCTTAAAATATCAAGGCTAGTGATATTGAAGAACTTTGAACTGTGACAAATGTTACCAGAGATATGTTGATTAGTAAGCTTACTTATTTTGAGTTGAGTGAATTTGGTGATTCCCTTCCTAAGGTTGAATTTGCATTTAAGGCTAATACTTCTAGAAGAGATAGATAGAGATATGATCTAGGTGAAAGTTCATCAAGAAAGACATTCAAGTATGAGGATGAAATGAAACAGCTAGATGAAGAAGAAAGAGAGCTTTAAGAACTTGAAGCATTGATTGTGAAAAGAGAAGCTAGAGGACAAGGTAAGTATAAGGGAAAGTTTCCTATTAAATGTTTCTCTTGCAATAAGATAGGTCATTTTGCATCAAGGTGTCCTGAGAGAGTTTCCAAGCCAAGATTTAACAACCATAAATTCCAAAAGAAGTGTTACTATGTTGTTGATGAGGGTGTAACAAATGATGAATCTGACAAAGGAAATGCAACTGAAGATGAATTTGTGTTTATTGCTATCAAGGAAAATAATCCTATGTCTACTGAATCTACTAGTTGTATAAATGTGGAGAAATCCCTAGTTGCTCAAGTTGAAGAGAAAGATGAATGGGTAATTGATAGTGGTTGTTCTCATCATATGACAGGAGATAAAAGTAAGTTTGTGAATTTGGAGAAGTATGATGGTGGTGTTGTGAGATTTTGTGATAACATAGCTAGTGTGATCTGTGGAAGAGGATGCATTTCTCTTGATGGTAAGCATATCACTGATGATGTCTTGTATGTTGAAGGTTTGAAGCATAATATTTTTGAGTGTTGGTCAAATGGTTGATAAGGGATACAATCTTTAGTTCATGGATGGCAAGTGCTAAATATTGGGAAATTCTAGAAATGTGATTACATCAGGTACACAAACAAAATGTAATATCTTTAATCTGAATGCTACTAGTAAAATTTGTTTGATTGCTCAAGTTGATGAGAGTTTGTTATGGAATAGGATAATGTGTCATGTTAACTTTGATAACATTATCAAGATAAGTTCCACTAAGGCTGAGAGATCTTCCTAAGCTGATGAAACCTACTAATGCCATATGCAAAGAATGTTAGTTAGGAAAGAAAACAAGAATTTCATTTCGAATTAAACAGAAAAATTAAAATAGATTGTTGGAACTTATGCATACTGATTTATGTGGTCCTACTAGAACTAGAAGTTTACAAGGTTATAGATACTTCATGTTGCTTATTGATGATTATTCAAGGATGATGTGGGCTACTTTCTTAAGGGAGAAATCTGAAGCTTTGGAAAATTTCAAGATCTTTAAGGCTATGGTTGAGACATAGATTGATTTGAAGATTAAGTGTCTGAGATTGGATAGAGGTGGTGAATTCACTTCTGGTGAGTTTAATTCTTTTTGTGAATAGCATGGAATAAAGAGATTGTTATCTACACCGCAGACCCCTCAACGAAATGGAGTTGTGGAAAGGAAGAACATAACAGTTCTAGATGCGGCTAGAACCATGATGTTGGAAGGAAATGTGCCTCATATATATTGGAGAGAAGTTGTGAGTATTGTTGTGTACACACTTAACCGGGTACAAATCAAAGGTGATATTGGTAAGACTCCTTTTGAACTATGGACTAGTCAAAATCCTACTGTTAGATATTTCAAAATATTTGGAAGTAAGTATTATATCAAAAGGGATGAAGATATAGGAAAGCTTGATGCTAGGAGTGATGAAGGAATCTTTCTAGGTTACGCCAATAAAAGTAAGGCCTACCAGTGTTACAACAAAAGATTGAATAAAATGGTTGAAAGTGCATATGTTCAGGTTGATGAAGACATACCCGCACTATCCAAAACCTGTGGATATGATTATGATTATCAGAATGAAAGTACAAGCAAAGGAAAGCAAGGTCAGACTACAATTCAAGTTCAAATCTTTCAGATGAATCAAGAAAATCAAGAAGGAGAAAATGATGGAAGAACAAAAGAGAGATCAGAAGAGCCTAAAGTTGAAGAACATTCTAAGAAGACTCTGAGGTATGTGAGATTGAATCATTCAGAGAATCGGATCATAGGTGATAAGAAAAAAGGTGTCCAGATGAGGAGAAAAATTGCAAAAGAGTATTGTTTGATTTCAAAGACTGAGCCTAACAATGTGAATGAAGCATGCAAAGATGAGCATTGGGTTGAAGCAATGAAAGAGGAACTACAAAAAATTGAGAAGAATGATACATGGATTCTTGTTCCCAGACCTAAGAATAATAATATAATTGGAACTAAATGGGTCTTTAGAAACAAAATTTATGACCAAGGTGAAGTGGTTAGAAACAAAGTAAGACTAGTTTGTAAGGGATATTCTCAAATGGAAGGTATTGATTTTGAAGAAGCTTTTGCCCCTGTTGCTAGAATTGAAGTTGTGAGATTGTTTCTTGCTTATGTTGCTTATAAAGACTACAAGGTTTATCAAGTGGATGTCAAGTCTAATTTTCTAAATGGTGAATTGGAAGAAGAGGTATATGTTGAGCAACCTGATGGATTCTAGTTGATTCATTAGGAAGATATGGTGTGCCAATTGAAGAAAGCTTGGTATGCCAAATTGGATAAGTACTTGGTGAAACTTGGATTTAACAAAGATATTGCTGATAGTAATCTATATTTCAAGAATGATGATAAAGATTTGATTGTGGAAGTTTTTGTTGATGATATCATATTTGGAGGAGATGATAGCTTGTGTATGAAGTTTTATAATGAGATGCATAATGAATTTTAAATGTCAATGATTGGAGAGATGAAATTATTCTTGGGATTGAAAATTAATCAGTTAGATAAAGGGATTTTTATATCTCATTCAAAGTATGTGAAGGAATTGCTGAAGAAATTTGGTATGGAAGATTCAAATCCCGTTGGTACACCCATGGTGACCAGATACAAATTTCCAACTGATAATGATTCTCCGAAAGAAAATCAGACAAGATATAGATCAATGATTGGTGGATTTCCTTATTTGACTTAAACTAGGCCTGATATCATGAATGATGTATGTATTGTTGCTAGATTTCAAGCTGACCCTAAAGAATCTCATGTGATTGTTGTGAAGAGAATTTCCAGATACTTGAAAGGGACAATTGATTTTGGTCTATGGTATCCTAAAGATGATGATCTTACTATGAGTACCTTTACTGATGTTGATTGTTCAGGAGATGTGAATGATAGGAAAAGTACTAGTGGTGGAGCATTTTTCTTGGGATAGAAGTAGAATGCTATTTCTTTATCTACTGCAAAGGCAAAATACATTGTTGCTGCTAATAATTGTACTCAAGTATTGTGGATGAAACAAATGCTGAAGGATATCAGAGTTGTGTATGATGAGCCTATTGTTATAATTTGTGATAACTCAAGTGTTATTAACATTTCTAAGAATCTGGTGCTACATTCAAAGACCAAGCATATATCTATAAAATTTCACTTTTTAAGAGAGAAGGTAAGTGAAAAGGAAGTCAGATTGGAGTATGTGCCTACTAAGGAGCAGATTGCAGATATATTTACAAAGCCATTGCCTAAGGATACTTTTGAGTATCTTAGATGGAATTTAGGGGTGATTACCCCTCCTAATCAGAACTAAGGATGCATTGCTTTGCATCAATCTGTGCATTTCATGATCATATTCTAATTTGGATTGATGTTGTGGTCATTGATACTCAAGGGGAGTAGTCAGATGTTCAAAATTTTAGATATGTAGTTTAGATCTTGTATTGAAGAGATCTTTTTCATTGATGTCAAAGGGGGAGAAGAGTAATGTGAAAAAAAAACTACTAATTATCTGGGGAGAAGAGCCTTGTGGGGAGAAGAGTTGAGGAAAGAAAAGTTAGAATCTAAGGAAGAGTAAGCGTGGTTGTGTTGATGGTATTTTTCACATCATGTATTTCCATCAATGCCCAAGGGGGAGATTGTTGGATGTTGTGGTTGTGTTGCTGATATATGGTTTTCATTGATGTTAACACTATTAGCATTTTTGCATTAGAAGTTGTATATGTCGAGGATATTGAGAAAATTGTAATAAGAAGTGCTACAAGTTGTCAGTGGTGAAGTGAAGTTCTTTCTATTGGTGTGTTTAGTACATTGTTGTTCTAAGGTAGTGGACTAAAGGGTTTCTTTTTGAGTATGTCTAGTTTATCCATGTTGGATTTTGAAGATCCGCATGAAGAGTTGATCGAGTTATGGTGATTTTCATTCTGACAGTTTTTCTAGTGCTTCAGTTAGTCTTCCTAATTGAAGATTCTGTGATTTCAGTAAGTTCAGTTGTTGTGGATGCTTCTCTAGTGTTTCATGATGCTTGTGGATGTTTCTAGTTCATTCTCTATCTTTGTGGCATGTCTGCATTGATCGTTGTGCTCGTGATCCAATATTTTCTCTTGCGTGTTCATGTTTTTCATGTTCTTGGCTGACAAGGTGTTGAAGCGCATTGTAGATCTTCGAGGAGAAATTAATTGAAGTGTTTTTGTGTTGGAGATGTTTTCATTCTTCACTACGTTATGTCTGACCTTGGTTGATTCACATGAATAATCTTTATTTGTTTTGGGTCGACTATTTGTAATTATTTTATTATCTTTTTGTGGCCAACTTATAGCAATGTAATTTCTTGTTGCAGATATATAAGAGTGATTGTTTTATCATTTGAAGGCATGAGTATGAGTGTGAATGTGAATTGTATGAGTCATGTGTGCAAAAAAATTTAAGATCATTCGAAGGCAGAGTAGAGTGAAGAAGTGTTCATGTGCTTAACCGGAACTATAACCAGGCATTAGTAGATTCTATTTTCTCAGTTCAAATCTAGATGGTTTTAATCTAAATCTTTCTATAAGATAGTGTTTCTTCCTTGGGTAGCAAGCCTTGTTGCATTTGAGTAGTGAGCTCTAGGTAGTGTGCCTGAATGCATGTACATTCCCCATTCATATTTTCTTATACTTTTAATAGGGTATAATCTTATGGATTGACCTTCATCGTGGTTTTTCCCCTAACATCGTTTCCACGTAAAAATCTTGGTGTTATGTGTGCTTCTGATGTGTTGTTCATTTAGGGGTTCCTTACACTTTGACACCTTTGAAAGAGGAAAGCCAAGAACAACAAGTGGGATTTATTGTGATGGTAGTAGGAGAGAAAGAGTTCATTAAGACCATGAAAGAAGAGGAAATGGGCTTTGCAATCATAACCAGACCTAGGACTATTGTGAAATCGGTTAAGATGGATGAGTTACCTTTCGAGATACAATATTTGCTCAAGAAACATGTTGATATAGTGGGAGATGAGATCCAAAACTCATTGCCTCCAATTAGGGATATAAGTCATCACATTGACTTCATACCAGGGGCTAGTTTTCCTAGTAAAGCAACATACAAAATGACACCACAACAGAATGAGGATATCAAGAAGCAAGTGCAAGAGTTGCTCAATAAAGGGATAATAAGAGAAAGCTTTAGTCCTTGTGTGGTTCCCACTATCCTAGCACCCAAGAGGGGAAGAGAATGGAGGATGTTCAATAATTCTAGAGCCATAAATAAGATCACAATCAGCTATAGGTTCCCAATTACAAGGATTGAAGATTTGATGGATTGTCTAAGTGGAGCAAGCTTCTTTTCCAAGATAGACCTTAAGAGTGGGTATCACCAAATTAGAATTAGCCAAGGTTATGAATGGTAGAAAAAAAATTAAAAAAATAAAGGACTCTATGAATGGCTTGTAATTCCTTTTGGTCTCTGCAATTCCCCCAACACTTTCATGAGACTAATGAATAAAGTGCTCAAACCTTTTATTGGTAAGCTTGTAGTGGTTTATATTATTGACATTTTAGTTTTCAGTTCTAGTAAAGAAGAGCACTTACATCATTTGGATTTGGTATTCAGGATATTGAATGAAGAGAAACTAATAATTAACCTAATAAAGTGTGAGTTTCTAAAGACATAGCTTCTATATCTTGGTTTTGTGATCACAGAGGGAACATTGAAAATGGATCCTAGAAAAGTTGAAGTAATATTGAATTGGCCTCCACCTAAGTTAGTTGTTGAGGAAAGGATTTTTCATGGATTAGAAATATTTTATAGGAAATTAATTGAGAGTTTTAGTCATGTGTTTGCACCCATAATAGACACCATAAAGGGAGATAGGAGAAATAAGTTTGTTTGGAATGAGGAGGCTAAAAAGAGGGTTCAATATTTGAAGAAAAGGGTAGTAGAGCAGCCTATATTGGATTTACCAAATTTTAATAAGGTCTTTTCCATTGAGTATGATGCTAGTGGCTACGTTATAGGTGTAGTATTGAGTCAAGATAACAAACCTATTGCTTTCTTTAGTGAGAAACTAAATGAGGCTAAAAGGAAATAATATTCTTATGATCTAGAAATGTATGCTATGGTCCAATATTTGAAAATATGGAGGAATTATCTACTTCCAAAGGATTTAATAGTCTATTATAATAACCATGATTTTAAATTACTAAACACAAGAGAACCTCGGTCATAGACATGTCAAGTGGGTAGAATTCTTGCAAGGTTTCAATTTCACTATTAAGCATAAGAAGGGACAATCCAATAAAGTAGTTAATGCTTTAAGTTGGAGAGTCTTAATGGTGCAGGAAATTCAATTGCAAAGTGTGGGAGTTGAAGCATTAAAAGGTATGTATGTTGATGATGCAGAATTCAAGGAAATATATGAGTTTTGTTTGTAGCCTCATAGCGGCACCAATGATAAATGGCTTGATTTTCCGATTCAAGATGATTTTTTATTCAAAGGGGCACACATTTGTGTACCTAAGTGTTCAATGAGAGACAATATAATAAAGGAAAATAACTATGGTAGTTTAGCAGGTCATTTTGGCCTTGATAAGACTTTGGAGTAGTTAAGAAGACATTATTTTTGGCCTAAAATGCAATTTGATGTAAGAAAGTTTGTTGAGAAATGCAATATTTTTCGAAGAGAAAAAGGAAGTAGCACTAATGTAGGGTTGTATCAGCCTCTCCCTATCCCTCATAGGCCTTGGGAGTCTATTAGCATGGATTTTGTCATGGGGCTACCAAGAACACAAAGGGATTTTGGCTTAGTCTATGTTGTGGTTCATTGGTTCTAAACACTGGCTCATTTCATCCCTTGTAAAAGAACCAATGATGCATCATACATTTTAGGTATGTTCTTCAAAGAAGTGGTTAGAATTCATGGTTTTCCTCTCAGTATAGTTTTAGACAAAGATAGTAAGTTCATTGGACATTTTTGGAGGACTTTGTGGAAGAAACTTGGTACCAAACTTAGTTTCAGCTCTTCCTATCACCCCCATACTAATGGGAAGACTAAGGTAGTTAATAGAAGCTTGGGAAACCTCTTGGGATGCCTCTCCAAATAAAATTATACTTAGTGGGATCTTGCCTTGCCTCAAGCATAGTTTTCCTACAATAACTCCATGAATAAGAGGATTGGGAAGATTCATTTTCAAGTAGTTTATGGTTTTCATCCTAGAGGGGTATTTGAGTTGAGGGATATTAGTGGAATGGAAAGACCAAGTGCTAAAGGAGAGAAATTTTTTTTTGTAATGCAAGAGATTTGTCAACAAGTTAGGGAGCGACTTCAACATAGTGTTGACAAGTACAAGCAAAGGGATGATGTGAAGAGAAGAGAGGTTGATTTCAAATTTGGGTATTTTGTTTTAGCCCATCTCAGAAAAAAGAGAGTTCCCAAGGTTCAATACTCCAAGTTGTAGATGAAAAAGATAGTTCCTTGCAAGATTGTGCACACATTTACAAATAATGCATATGAAATTGAATTACCCAAGGATGCTGGCATTTCTCCTTTATTCAATGTTTTTGATTTGTATCCTTTCAAAGGAGATTTTGTTGTAGATGATGGAGTAGGTTCACAACCAATTTTAGATAATGAATGGGTCCAAGATCTTCCACCTAGCAGACCTGTGGAGTTGGAGTGTATCATTGATTCCAAGGAACTCAAGAAGACAAGGAACAAGGCATATCTCCAATATTTGGTCAAATGGAAGGGTCTTCTCATTGAATATGCAATATGGATGACTGAAGCAAAAATTCTCAAGCATGGTTACACTGCTGCAAACCTCCATTCAAGTGGAACTTGAATCTTCTCTCTCTAGGGAGTATGATGCAGGGGCATCCTTGATGCACCTTTTCATGCAAATTGTTTTCATGCTGAAAATATTTGGTTTTTGGTTTGGTTGGAGTCAATAAGGTCATTCAAGACCATTTGGGGTCATTTAAGTCCATTGTGTGATGTTTTGGTGTCATGTTGTTAAAAGTTGCAAATGTTGCAAAATGTTGTCAAAAACTTGCAAATGTTGTCATTAGTGTTTAAAAATGAGTTGGTGGCCAGGTTTTTAGTTTCCAATGGTTGTATCATGATAAATATGCTATGTAACCTTGATCCCAAATGTTGGAGAGAAGTTGGAAGAATAAATACTTCATTTTGCATGTCCAAACTTGTGTTTTTCTATGAAATTCAACTATAATTTTCTTTATACGGGTTTGTGCAGATTGGTATGACATAAAAACCAATTGGAGTAGGTGTGGAATTTTTCTAAATTTTTGATGCTTTTGGTTTGAGAATTTTTCATTAAGATTTGTGGAAGATATCACATTTTTGTCTTGACAAACTAAAACCCTACCTAGGGTTTCTAGGAAGTAACAAACAATCCATGGGAAGAGATTACACCATCCAAAAACCATGAAAACTAGTGGAAGTCTATGTCCCATGTCCATATACATCCCTAAAACAGAAAATTTGACAATTTGCATGTGTGAAGGAGTTAGGATTGACAGTATGGTCTAATTTTCTTGGAAAATGGTCTAAAACCCTAGTTCAATGAGGCTTGATGAAATCTATGCACTGTGTGATGAGGTTTGGATGGGAGGTAATTATGGTATGATGTAAGAGTCCTACACAATTCAAGAACCTCATGTTACATGTTGTTTTTAGTATTGAATGCCTTATGTTGTAGTTTCAATGTCTGAAGGTGCACTAGGTTGCTTGGTGATTGAACACATCTATGCATAGGTTGGTTAAATTTGGATTAGAAATCAATGAAATGTGCTATAAAAAGTTTTCACAAACCAAGATTCATAAATTTTCATGCTTCCCACTTTTTTGAGTGCCATTAGACCATTCTAGCCATGTTCCCAAGGTGAAATGGACTACCTTTTATCATTGTTGGTGATGGATCATTGTTTCATTTGTGTCAAGTTGGTTTACTAGAGTCCTTCCTCTACATTAGAAACCTTATAGTTCTTCTTCAAGAACTCTCCTTACCTTTCCCAATATTTAGAAAAAATTTCTAAACCAAGAGCTCCTTCCTTAATCATTGGTCCTCTCACAAAATCTATAAAAACATCCTCTTGGTTTCTTTCCTCTTTCCTATGCTCTTTGTTGAATGAACAAAACAACTAAGAGGGGGGTGAATCAATTGTAGAAAATTAAAACATCAAAACCCTCAATAGTAATCAAATCCACATATATTAATTAAAGCCTTATTTTGTTAAAGTGATTAAACATGAAATGCAGATAATATAAATTGAAATAACAAAACCATACACAATAGAACACTAGATGTACATGGAAAACCCAATGAGGGAAAAACCATAGTGAGGATTAGCTCACAATATAAGTAACTAAAAATTTGGTACAAGGAATCACTATCAAAATAGGATGCACTGTCCTAAAAGGCTCACTGCCACAGAAAGAAATACAAGAAGATAGAAGAGAAGTGTTACATAGATAATATGTTCTCATTTCAACAAGGAATCAATGATAAATGCTTCAACACTTTCGTAGCCTTTTTTGAAAGATTGTGGACACCTTCAGCTCACTACCTTCAAGAATCCAAACACTTGAAATTTGCACTGATCTTCTCAAATTCGCATCACACACATCACTCGTATTGATCTCCCATATATCTTGCTTCTCTCTTACATCTCACAACAATACCACACTTATTTATATCAACCTCAATCTCAAAAAACTTCTCCAAGGTCGACATCTAGTCGTTATACTTACAAATTCAAATTAGGTCAACACCAAAACATTCCTACAGTGGATAGCAATGAAGGAAACCCATAGAAATCCTTAATTAGGACCCAAATATATCCCAACACACCTCAACATACTTTCACAATACTTGCATGTAGTGTTAACACAAGGTCAGACAACAGCCATGCTAAACACCATAAATCATTAAGTGCACGCTTCCTTAAATCAATCTAAAACTTCCCAAAAACATAATTCACTTGAACACGATCTAGAATAATCTTAAAATCACCTCATATCCATGAAACAATTCTTCCAAGCTTGCATCATATAAATACCTAAACACAGAACATCTGGTACGCCGTATTTGCACACTGATGTATGAAACACACACTGTATAGTACCAAATGAAGTGAAACTTTGAATTCTAAAAGATACAAACATTATAAGAAACTTCCCAAATCCACACAACCTGAAGCCAAACTATAGAGAAACACGAAGCAAATACATTTCTCCCACGCCACAAAAAACATCACTAAAAAACTAGTTCACACTAGTGAAAATATCTCTTTCTGTACAATGATCTAGAAACCCAGTTTCTAAATTTAGAAACCTCTAACATCCTTGAACAACATATTAGATCCATACAGGCATAGTATCAACATAGAAGAAATGTGGAGCACATCTCGGAGCACGTTTTCAACACTTGCACAACATTGTTTTCTCTGTTTATCAAATTTTCTCAAAAGCACTTGGAAACCAAATACTAGAGACATCATCTCATCTCATTACTTCATTCCAACTCATCTACATAAAGATAGCTCCATGTACTCACAACACTTCCTCAATATCTCAACTACACATGCACAACCTATAACTTGTTCTCTTTTTTTCTCAATTTTCTCAATATCCTCAACATCTTCATCAAGCAACAAAATTCCTTAGAACATGACATCAATCACAACACCAATCAATAGACATCATATTGAAATCAATGACAACACCTTCAAACTTGCAATAATCTCCCCCGTTGTCATTAATGGCAACAAGGTGCTACCATAATTGTGTGTTTCACTTTTGGGATGTCTTGATTTTTTCCTGAAATCACTATTTTTAGAAAAAGCTAATGATTTAATTCTTTAGAGGCTCCATCTAAAGGGTTTTAATTGAAGAGGGATATATAATACCCCCTTAGATCTAACCCCCTTGGATAGAACCACTCTTGTATTCAATTATACCCACAATTGAGTCTCCTTCACACCTATCAAAATTCTAGCAAAAAACCACTTTTTCTTTACATTTTGAGGGATTAAATAATGTCATTTAAAAAATTATATTTTGCATGATTATATCCCTCAAAACAAGCTTTCCAATAAGTATAGTTTTGATATATTTCCATTTTATCATGTACTTAATTTTTTATTTTACTAAACATAGGTTTTTCTTCAAACATCAAGCTCTTTGTTGTGCAGAGGTGGAAAAATAGTAAAGAATTTAAAAATAAATAAATAAATACCCTTTCCCTACTTATTGATGTCCTTGTTTCACCCAAAAAAAGAAGGATTTTGATATATACATAACAAGTTAGGTTCTTTGACAAGCACATATGTCCAAATTATAGTTACAGTGACTTCAAAAATTAATTAAAAAAATATATATATGCAACAAAAAATTATGAAAAAATATCCTTTCCCTAGATATTGATGTTGAGAATCTATATTTCAAAAATTAGAATTTAATCCTTTATAGAGAAAAAGTTATGTTGTATGACACAAACATTACTTTTTGAAAATGTTATTTAAAAAAAAAAAACTCGTTATTAAAGGAGATGTTGAAAGATTCATGATTTATTTCAAAAAAATTGAAAAAAAATATTTAGGATCTACACACAAATTCCCACAAATCACTAGTTCACAACGTCTTCAAATTCTTAACGGTTTAGTTGCTATAGGTCTAAGAAGATGAAGATTCAATTAAAAATATTGAGGTAAGTGTCCATCTTGGGCAAAAAGTGAAACACAGTATTGCGATTTCACCCCACACATGATGTGAAAACCATCAAAGACACCACAACAACTTTGAATAAACTTTCTTATGATTTCCTTCCTTTTTTCCCCTTGAGTAGATAAACTTTTGCTCAAGATACTTTCTCCCCCTTTGACATCAATGGAAAAGGACAAGATGTTTTGCATTGTTTCCCTCCTTTTTCATATAACCAAGATACTTGCTTTGAATACTCCCCCTTAGGAGTATACACAACCAAATTAGCAAATTTACAACAATGACAACACTTAATACTACCTACTCCCCATAAGACGTAGCCTCCAACATCAGTCTAGAAAAGAGATAGATCCATAGATCCACTAGACTGATGCATCTCCATATGAATATAGTGTAAACAAGGAGGGGAAATAACCCCCAACTTCTCCTGAAGATACTCAAAAGTATCTTTAGGGAGAGCCTTAGTGAATATGTCCACAATACAATCCTTTGTAGGTACATACTCAAGTTTCACCTCATTCTCCATAACCCTCTCTCTCAAAAAATGATACCTAATTGATATATGCTTTGTCCTTGAGCACATCACTAGATTCTTTTAAATTCCAATTGCACTTATATTATCACAAAAGATAGATATAGGTTCATCATACACAACTTTGATATCATTCAATGTCTATCTCATCCATAAAACTTGTGTACATAATGATGTTGCAATATACTCAGCCTCTACAGTGGATAAGGAAATTGAATCCTTCTTCTTACTCAACCATGACACCAATCTACATCCAAAAAAGAATGAACCACCACTTGTACTTTTCTTGTCATCAACACAACCAACCCAATCTATATTTGCATAAGCAGTTAATGTGAAATAAATATCCTTAGGATACCACAAGCCATAATCCAAAGTGTCTTTTAAATATCTAAATATCCTCTTCACAGCTACAACATGTGTTTCTTAGGTTCTTCTTGAAATCTAGCCACAAGACAACCTACATGCATGATATTTGATCTAGTAGCAGTTAGATATAGCAGTCCACCAATCATAGATCTATATTTTCTCTAGTCAGTCTTAGGTGAATCATCATCTTTGCTCAATTTACAACCAATCACCATAGGAGTGCATACTAGTTTGGAGTCTTTCATTACAAACTTCTTCAACATTTATTTCACATGCTTTGACTATGAAATGAAAATCCCTTTATTTGTTTGATTGATTTGTAGCCCGAGGAAGAAATTCATCCCCCAAACATTGACATTTCAAACTCTTTCTACATCTCTTCAGCAAATTTCTTACACAGCTTCATTGCCTCCAAAAATAATTCCATCCACATACACAACTACTATCAAGATTTTTTCTTCCTCAATTTTGAAGTAAATATTACTATCTGTGACACCTTTACTAAATCCTTGTTGTATCAAATAGTTTTCCAATCTTTCATACCAAGCTTTGGGAGCTTGCTTCAATCCATATAATGCCTTATTCAGTCTACACAACATATTTAGTTGATCTAACAATTGAAATGCTTCTGGTTGTTCCATGTAAACCTCTTACTCCAATTCACCATTCAAAAAAGCATACTTCACATCCATCTGATAAAATTTAAAGTCCTTATTGCTGTAAATGCCAAAGACATTCTGATAGCTTCCATCCTAGTTAGAAAATCAAATTTCTCCTCAAAGTCTATTCCTTCCACTTGTGAGCAACCTTTACACACAAGTCTTTCCTTGTTTTCTACCACTTCTCCATTCTCATGGATCTTGTTTCTGAATACCCACTTAGTTCCAATTATGTTCTTGTTTACTGGTCTAGGAACCAATTCCCAAGTCTATTTTTTTCCAATTTGCATAAGTTCTTCCATTTCCTTCATCCAATGTTCATATTTGCATGTTTCACTCATTGTTTTAGGTTCAACCTTATAAAGTAAACACACATTTACCTCGGTTTCATCATCTCTGCTTCTTGTCAATACTCCTTTCCTCTTGTCTCCAATAATTTGATCTCAAGAATTAGTCTTTTGCACATACTTACAGGTCTTAGGGGTCTTCTTTGGAGCTTCTTCTTCTTCATTCTACACTTCCTTCTCATCAACTTTTTCTTCTTCTACTTCTCTGCAATTAGGTTCATGTAACACATATCCATCTATTGTAATTGAATTATGCAAATTTTCATCAACCTTCACATTTGCATTTGAACTATCTTTCTCAACCTTTTTTTGTAACATCTGTAAGCTTTGCTTTTAGTAGAATATCCAAGGAAGATACCATCATTAGACTTTGCATCAAATTTTCCTAAGTTTTCTTCATCTCTCTTGATATAACATTTTCTTCCAAATACTCTTAAGTACTTCATAGTAGGCATCCTTCCGTACCATAACTCATAGGGAATCTTTGCATTGTTAGCTTTTGCTTGAACTCTATTAAGTATGTAAACAACAGTGTGAATTGCTTCTCTCCAGTAGACTTTCGGTAGATTTTATTCTTTCATCATAGTCCTAGTAGCTTCTTGAATAGTCTAGTTTTTCCTCTCAACATCTCCATTCTACTAAGGAGTTCTAGGGGTAGATAAGTGCCTCTTTATTCCATGAACTTCACAAAACATGTTAAACTCATTGGAGGTGAATTCTCCACCTCTATCAGACCTTAAAATTTTTATTTTTAGATCCATTTCATTTTCAAACATAGCTTTAAATTCCTTGAATTTATCTAATGCATCATATTTCTCTCTAAGAAAAGTAACCCATGTCATACTAGAGTAATCATCAATCAAAAGCATAAAATAGTTGTCACCTTGAAGACTTCTCACCCTTGTAGGATCACAAAGATCTATATGAACTAATTCTAGTAGTACAATAGTAGATTGTTCCTTTCCCTTGAAACTACTTGTTTTTTTTCCAAATTAAAAATCCTTGCAAATAACATTGATAGGCTTTGTGATTCTTGGAAGATCTCTCACTCCATGAACTGAATTGATTCTCACCAAATTTATCAAAATTCATATAACACATCCTTCGATTCCCTTAAGCTAATGACCATGAACTATTGGTGTGAATAAATGTCATGTACCCAACTAATTCACTCACTAGGTAATTAAGGGACATATTCACATGATTAAGTTTACTTAGGATATAATATTCTTTCTAGAATTCTTAGTTGGATTTTCTAGAACTTATATTATTGAGCTCTATTGCATGATTCCTAGGTAGTTAGTGTAGACATGGAAAATGTATTGATTGACGTTGCACATTTGATTACGATTACTAACACCATTTTCATCCTAAATCAATACCCTTATTTTATTAAATCCATCAATTTTCCATCTCTTAATTAAATAAATCATCTTATCTAATTAAGTCTTTCTCTCTCATTAATTAAATCAATCTATTTGATCTAATTAACCCTACGTCCATATTTAATTAAATAATTCATTTTATTTGATTAAATCTCTAAAGTCTATTAAATTAAATAAATTGAACCTTGTTTAATTTAAGCTAACATGCATCTTCTTTAATTAAATAAAAACAAATTATTTATTTAACTAAGTCTAAATCTCATTCTTCTCGTATTTGATTTAAATTAGCCCCTAAATCTAAATCAAATATGTCACATCCCCTAATCTCTCAATTAAATTAATTGATCTTGATTAATTTAATCCTAATGCAAGTCCCATCCTCTAGCTTTTGCCACTTGCACATGAAAATAAATTTAACTCATTTATTAAATCTCCATTTTCTCTCAACAAGGCATAATGGAGGAATATTCCCTCAAATTTGAATTCAAAATCCAAGTGGACTTTTTCCTTCCAACAAGGCATTTACTTCACCTAATAAGTCCTTTTTCCTTGAGCCAAGTGGCATTTAAGGCATTTCATTTCCCTCTTACATGTTATTTCAACATTTTCAAATATCACCTAATTGAATTTATGGGTACATTCATCAAAATGTGCACATCCTCCATCCATTCACATTTGGACAAGTGGCACCTTGCCATTGGTTGAATGTTAGTCCCACATTGCTTCATTCTGGAAATTTTTCCATCTTATCATTCTATAAATAAGAGGTTGCATTCCTCATTCTATCAACCACAACTTGAGTAAACTTACTATACTCAAATTCATAGCAATCTCCATTCATCTTATTCAGTTTTATAGCTAGGTTATGCAGATTTTATCTTGGAGCACATTGGAAACATTCATCAAGTGGATCACTCTTCATCAAGCATCTACATTACATCATTGGAATTGGGAAAGGGCCAATTTTCACATCAAATTGGCACCAATTCCCTCAAGAGATTAAGAGTAGGCTTTGCATTAGAATAGGATTTGATATCTTTGGTTTATGTTTGTTGTGTTCTTCACTTCATTCCTTTTCCTTTTCAATTCAAATGGATTTCTTGAGGAATCATGATACTAACCTTGCATTTGATCTAATATAGTGTTTGTCTCTCATGTTTGTGCAAGTTGGGAATCTTGGTTCACAGTTAGTTGTCTCATATCATAGGATTAAGACACTTGTCATGATCTTGTCTAATCCTATCTCTCTACCTTTCCTTTATAAGCAAGGAATCTCTTGTACATTTTCATTCAAGCTCATTGAATCAATATTCAACCATTAATCAATCTTGCATTGTGACTCTCCATTCTCTCTCTTGTGGAAATGGTTTTGGTCTAGCACAACTATTATTCCATCTACTTTGTCTTTGGAGATTGGAATTCATGAGTATCCTCATTCACTTTATTTTTCATGTTTCTTGGTTGAGTTTGACCTTGATTATGTTGTGACTTATTCAAGATTGAAGATTCCTCATTAGTTTTCAAAGGCATACATGTTGAGCATTCATTCTTCCTCCTTTTAATTGGACATGGAGTGGCTTATTCATCAACTTAAGGATATGTTTCTTCCTAAGGGAAGATGTGTTTCTTGCATACATTGGATCATGTTTTGTTTCTAGGAATTCTTCATCATCATTGGAGCTTCTTCATCATGGGGGGGATATCTTATCTCTCTACTTACCTCTTCTAGGGGGGTATTTGATTGTATATACATGATGGATGCAGTCCTTGGGGGGTATCATTGAGTCCTCCATACATCATTTTGTTTCCTTTTTGTTTTGTTTTTTTTATCTTTTGGAGAGGAGTTTTGTCCCACTAGGTTTTCTCCTTTCCTCCGCTTGTGAGAGATTTTTTGCATTTGCATTGTAAATGGGTACCTAACATGGCCTAGTAGTTGGGACTCATAGTCATATTCTTTGCATAGTGTGCATAATAATCTTCTCCCTAAGTTTCACTTAAGGGGGGTGTTGGTGTGAATAAATGTTGTGTACCTAGCTAATTCACTCACTAGGTAATTAGGGGACATATTCACATGATTAAGTTTACTTAGGATATAAGATTCTTTCTAGAAGTCTTAGTTGGATTTTCTAGAACTTATCTTATCTAGCTATATTGCATGATTCCTAGGTAGTTAGTTTTCTCATATCATAGGATTAAGACACTTGTCATGATCTTGTCTAATCATATCTCTCTACCTTGCCTTTATAAGAAAGGCATCTCTTGTGCATTTGCATTCAAGCTCATTGAATCAATATTCAACCATTAATCAATCTTTCATTGTGAAGCAAGATTTTTTTCCATTCTCTCTCTTGTGGAAGTGGTTTTAGTCTAGCACAACTGTTATTCCATCTACTTTTTATTTGGAGATTAACATTCATGAGTCTCCTCTTTCACTTGATTTGTCATGTTTCCTGGTTGAGTTCGACCATGATTATGTTGTGACTTATTCAATCTTGGAGATTCCTCATCAATTTTTAGAGGCATACATGTTGAGAATTCATTCTTCCTC
Source organism: Sequoia sempervirens (assembly GCA_007258455.2). Classification (NCBI taxonomy): domain Eukaryota; kingdom Viridiplantae; phylum Streptophyta; class Pinopsida; order Cupressales; family Cupressaceae; genus Sequoia; species Sequoia sempervirens. Next base: position 126,388,417 of record VDFB02075321.1, on the reverse strand, counting down.
CTTTAAATTGGACATGGAGTGGCTTCTTCATTAGCTTATGGATATGTTTCTTCCTAAGGGAAGATGTGTTTCTTGCATACATTGGATCATGTTTTGTTTCTAGGAATTCTTCATCATCATTGGAGCTTCTTCATCATGGGGGGGATATCTTATCTCTCTACTTACCTCTTCTGGGGGGGTATTTGATTGTATATACATGATGGATGTAGTCCTTGGGTGGTATCATTGAGTCCTCCATACATCATTTTGTTTCCTTTTTGTTTTGTTTTTTTTTCTCTTTTGGAGAGGAGTTT
>VDFB02075321.1:126171520-126388024 GCA_007258455.2 Sequoia sempervirens | reverse complement strand
GTACAACTCTACAATTTTTTTTTATTCAATTTAATTATGAATTTATCATATTTTAATTACATATCGTATTCTGAGGTTGTGCACTAGGCTCTTCTCTAGGACCTATCTGTACATGCTCAACTATAGGATGTGTCTCATGCTATAAAAGAAAAAGAATATGTGAAAATATCATATTAATATGTATATATTCAATTTAAAATTTATAATTCACTTTAAATATAATAAAAAAAATTAAATTATCATTTGATCTGAAACTTGCTCTACATGTCCTCCTGGTGGTGTAACTATGTCTGGGTCAGGGCTGAAAGTTGCACTAACAAAGTCCTACAAGATCAAAATTAAAGCATGTACAATTCAATTAGGTTAATATATACATATATATTCAAGTTTGCACATTTTGTGTAGAAAGTTTGTAAACAACACGGAAATCCGATTGGCCTCCGCGAGTAAGCGCAACATCAAATGTTTGCCCAATGCCCATTCTTATTGTGGTATCAACCTAGACATACATGTACATAGGCATTTAATGCTTATAATGATTTACAAAGTGTACATGCATGGAACTCATATATCTAGTGGTCAAAACTCATAAAATTGTAACTATACTAATGAAGCTTTTAAACAAATTTACAATATATGAATACTTGCCTTACGATCTATAATAAGCTCAATAGTGGAGGAGTGCTTGACAATCCCTCGAGGAGGAATGCGGCGTGGATGCCCGATTGACTCTACCCTAAACCAACATGAATATTTGAAACATATATGTGATTCAATTATAAATTTAAAACTCAAAGTTAAATAATTTATGATTTCATATATAATTTTAAAATTGAAATCAAATACCCCTTAAGGGTTGCCAAGTATGACGGTAATAGATGTATGTACTCATGGAATAGATGATTGCCCCATCATTAGTGTCATTTGTACACCAAATAGTTTGATTGTTAAAATGTATTGCAAGCTTTTCTTTGATATATACAACCATAAAAATTATTATAAAATGAGTTCGTACATCTAGATGCATATTTATACCTGTGTCATAGTGTCCTCAGGGTGATGTTCTGCTATGAGGAACTCTACAAATGAACTGATGTGACCAGATGAACCACCAGAATCTCCCCATCCACCTGAACTAGGTGTAGCCTGATCAGGTCCATAGCACACTTGATGACAACTAGTGCATATATGGGGGATGGGTCTCGACACTCCTGGAGCAGTACTCGGACCAGCTCCATAAAAAACTCCTCCATCATCATCATCGTCTCTATGCTCCCCACTCGCTATCGCAGAAGCGTGCTGATCAAGGTCTCTTGCGAGTGTACTAAGGGAACCTAATGTTGAGACCAAAGCTTGATGATGTACAGGTGCAGGAATGGGAGGACCAAGAGCAACAACAAGGGGTTGTGCATGCATGGGGTGTCGGGGATCAACCCTTGCCCCTAATCTCTGTTGTGGCATGCTGCCACCAACACCCTGAAATGATCTAAAATCAAAATAATTGGGATTTTGCCCCAAAACAAACTCTACATACAGTTTTCTCAAAAAATACAATGGGCACTCCCAATTAGCATGTGGGGGACTATCAAAAACCATATACCATCGATCCCAAAAATTTGCAATCATTTGTGGATGTATGCACCACCTCATGGATATTCTAGATTTGTTGGGTGGAATGGGTTGTCGAGTAACAGGGTCAAGAAAGTAGGGGGCTAGATGGGCTTTCGTTATTGTAAGGTCTAATATTTGTTTGTAAGAGAGACCATCAGAATAAATTGTCTCATTTGTTCTATGTCTCGTCGATGCCTATCAAGATCAGAATCAATCATCCTGATGGAATCAACAATGTTTTGCATTGCAGATGCAAAACGTCTCACATGTGGAGCAATCAATGCTTGACTCTGCATAGCATTGATTTGATTTTGTAAGGATGCAACTTGATCATTTATTTGTGCTCTCAAGCGAGCCTCATCAGATGCCATAGGTTTTGGAGGTGGCATATTAGGTGGAGGTGGAGGTGGAGGGGGAGGGGGAGGTGGAGGTGGAGGTGGAGGGGGGGAGGGAGGTGGATCTGGCTGTGGTTGAGGTGGTGGATTGATGATATCATCAATGTTAAAATCATCCATGATATGCTTGATATAATGTGCACCTGCATTAAATCATACAAAATAGTCCATGTGCATAAAAAAATTAAGATCATATATTTAATTGAAATAGGATGAGCAACATATATATTAAGCTCATATATTTAATTGAAATGCACATATATATGCATTGATTGTTCAACTCAAGAGCATGTCCATACAAAATTAAAAATTAAATGTATGTACATGTACATTTAAAATAAAAAATACGATACATAATTTGCATGCATACAAATCATTAAACTAAACTATACATACATACATATACAAATTTCAAAATTTAAGAACTATTATGCAAATTTTTAATACATGCACATACATACTAAACAATAAACTTGAAACATTCACAAAATCTCATTTTATGTTTAACACACACACACACACATATATATTACAATTTTTCAGCAGGAGAAATCATGATCTAGTAGATAGTCATAAAATATATACTATTATATACTATTCATTATAAGTTCATAAATTCCACCAAATTCACAAATCCATGTCACTAAAAATATCCATATAGAACCAAAATCATAAATTCATGTCACTAAAATATCCATTTGGAACCAAATTTATAAATTCATCACACAAAATATCCATCGTTCACCAAATTTATAAATTCATAACTATTTAAGATCATTGTTTTAATTTATAAACTATTATGGCTCTCTACTACATAGATCTTCATTTCTTTGTGTTTTCCTTTTCAAAATTAGGAGTTCTCCTCTCCTCTAGCCATTGTCGATGCTCATCTACAATCCCATCCATAGCCCTGACAGCATCAACAAGGGTTTGCATCCTAGATGCAAACATCCTCACAGGAGGTGCGACACATTCTTCATTTTGAATAATGTTGATTTGATCTTGGATGGTTCTAGCGAAACTTTGATGATTTGTCTTGCAACCGAGCACTCATTGATTTCAGTGGTGGAGGTGGGGGTGAGGTGGAGTGGTGGAGGTGGAGTGAAGGTGTTGGAGATTGATGGCATGGAGGTGTGGATTAGAATATTATTGAATGGATCCATGTGATCTTTAAGATATGAGTGAACCTGCATTAGATTTGTAATTTCAAGATGTAAGATACATGTTTAGGAAATACCTTTAAACCATTCAATATAAATGGCCTTAAATAATTGAATACAAATGATAAAATTATATGCAAGCCTCATTTATATGTCTAAGGCGCATGTTATTTGAATGAAAATACAATTAACTATTGATATTGTATAATCTTGTAGGATATTATTATTGTTAAATTTGGTTGGGCCTTGGGCAACTTTGATCACCAAATTTTAAGAACTTCTTTGATCCCCTTAAGAAATGTCATATTGGAACCCCTTAAGAAAATCAAATTATGATTTGGGGTGACAAGATGGCTTAAGGGGATTTACGTCTAGTGAGGTCCTAGGAGAAAATGGCATGGCTCAAATGAATAAAATTTGGTGAAGTTGCCCAAGGCAACCAAATTTCATTAATAGCCTTTAAAGAAAAAATGATGGCTTTAGGGTTTAGGGTTTAGACTTTAGAGTTTAGGGTTTAGGGTAATAGGATAGCTTAAGGGGATCTACATGCAGCAAGATCCTAGGAAACAATTACATGGCATAAGGTAATGAAATTTGGTGGAGTTGCCTAAGGCAACCAAATTTCATTAAGAGCCTAAGAAAAAATGATGGCTTTAGGGTTTACGGTTTAGACTTTAGAGTTTAGGTTTTAGGGATTTAGGATAACTTAAGGGGATATATGTAGTAAGATCTTAGGAAAAAATTACATGGCATAAGGGAATGAAATTTGGTGGTGTTGCTTAAGGCAACCAAATTTCATTAAGAGCCTAAGAAAAAATGATGGCTTTAGGGTTTAGGGTTTAGACTTTAGAGTTCAGGGTTTAGGGTAATAGGATAACTTAAGGGGATGTACATGTAGTAAGATCCTAGGACAAAATTACATGGCATAAGGGAATGAAATATGGCAGATTTTCCTAAGACAACCAAATTTCACTTTATGGTGTTGGGTAGGACAAAATGAATGGTTTAGTGTTTAGGGTTTAGATTTTAGAGTTCAGAGTTTAGGGTTTACAAAACTTAGGGTAAAGTTTTGGTGCCCCTTGAAATATTTAATGAACTTGCAAGTTAGTGAAGAACATTTTCTTGTGGAATAGTTGATTGAGATCTACTCTTGTTTCAACTGACCAACCTAGATCATGAAATTTCATTCATATTATAATCTTGCACGATCATATTATTGTTAAATTTGGTTGCCTTGGGCAACTTCACCAAATTTTAAGAACTTCTTTGATCCCTTTAAGAAATTTGTCATATTGGGACCCCTTAAGAAATTGATTTATGATTTAAGGTGATAGGATCGCTTAAGGGGATCTAGATGTCTAGTGAGGTCCAAATTTAGTCATACTATAGCCTCGTTGGTTCCATCTAGCTCTGGGTCAAAAGTGTTTACCCCTCTAATAAAAAAAAGTTATCATGATGTTAAAAAAGAATCAATCTATACATATCACAAAAATAACAATAATCTTAAATGTAACCCATACTCTAACAATAATAGAATGCTAAATGATCCCCACCCCTAACCATATCCTAATTGAATTGCAAACCTAATTGAAACTTAATTAAATTATAACCTTTACTAGGTAATCTTAAATGTATTCCTATATTATATTATATTTAAATTAATTTATATTTGTATTATAATTATATTAATATTTATTATATATTCCTAATTGAATCTTAAGCCTAATCGTCATTAAAACCCCAAGTAAATTGTAACATTACCTATCCTTAATTGTAATCTTATATTATATTTTATGATATTAAATATTTATATTATTTAATATATTATATTAAATATAATATATTAAATAATATAAATATTTAATTATATTTCTTTTATATGAATCATCCTCCTAGATCTCTAAATTGTAATAATAGCATGTAGTTCCTCCAAACTATCATGATGTACTTCCTCCCTTTCCCATGTAATAGGTGTACCTTGTAGGTGTTAAATGGTTCCATCTTGGTCTCCTTATTGATGCATTTCTATCCTTCCACATAAATCTATATAGTATCAAAATATAGGTAATTTTATGGTTATTGAATCTCTCTTAATTGCTAAAGAATCCATTATGATTGAGGATGGGTGGATTATTATCTAGGATCACATCTTAAAAATCCTATAGAGGTCATGTGGTATGTTTTTCTTAATACATATATTCCCATACAAACCTCTTTCCATGTATTATCAACTCGCCTATATGATAGACACCTTCCTAGATTTAAATTTCATACGATATATATGTACCCAAGTGTTTCCAATTGGAATTGCTATAATTATACTTTTATGGCATTCTAGATATTCAAAATAGTTTTCATAAATCTACCAAATAGACCCATTCTTGACATTGAACCTACATAATTTTAGGTATGTCCAATGAAAGATCAGGTCTAGGGTTCATAAATTTCAAATGCTTTAGTGTTATGGGTTTAGATTTTACAGTTTAGGGTCTAGGGTTTAGCAAACTTAGGGTGAAGTTTGGGTGGCCCTTGGCATAATTTAGACTTGCAAGTTAGTGTCAATTGGAATCGATTGTACGTGTTTAGATTTACGAATTTGTTAACTAAATTTGCAAACAAACATCAAGATAAACTTTATGAATTTTAACCATTCTTTAACATATTGATTTCTAATTTAATTATAAAATAATATTGAAACTAAAGTTTAATATATATCGTTTTTTCCATACAAAGCAAATAAATTTAAAACATTTAAGCAATGCGAATGATTTTTTTTGAGCTCGAAATTACCTAGTTTTCAAAATCAAAATGATTTATTCGATTCCAATTTAGGGTTTTAACAATTTTTTGTTCAATTCAATTTAGGGTTTCAATTTTAAACAATTAGGGTTTTTAATGAATTTTTTCGTTTCAATTCAAACTAGGGTTTTCAAATTCAATTTTTTTAGTTTGATTTGAATTTAGGGTTTCAAAAAGCTTCGATTTGGATTTGTAAATGCAATGTTTTTATTTCATTTCGATTTCTAGGGTTTTGAAATGCAATTTTTTTGTTTTGTTTCAATTAGGGTTTTCAAAATCAATTTTTTTGGGTTTAATCAAACAATTTAGGTTTCAAAAGTTAAATTTTGTTTCTAAAACACAATTCAAGGTTTTTTTTTCATTTTTATTAAAAAACATTTAGGTTTCATTGCAAGTTTTTGTCTATTTTTACAATTATTGAATTCTACTATAACAATTAAAAAAATGATTAAAACGTGAAATAAATTAAAAAAAACATGCTAAATTAACATATTTCTTTCAAAATTTCAATTGAAAATAAAAAAATGCAACAAAATGGCGTTTAGGTGGGGTACCTGTTGCTGGTCGTGGAGTCACTGTCGCCAATACTCGGGGTCCCGTCCACAGAGCAATGAAAACTATTTTTTTTAAAAAAAATAGCAGTATAAAACAGGATCCCGATTTATAGAATTCAGGATCCCGTTATTTATAAATCGGGATCCCGTATTTTATAAATCAGGATCCCATTTCTTATAAATCAGGATCCCGTTCTGTTTCCATTGGTTCAAAATCCTATGGGAAATGAGATCCCGATTTTTAAAAAGCGGGATCTCGTTTCGTCTTAGGCTCGGGATCCTGAACCGTAACGGGATCCCGATTTTTAAAAATCGGGATCCCATTTATTTAAATCAGGATCCCATTTCCTCAATGCCGATTTCAATTTTTTGGTTAAGGGAAAAAACTTCCATGTTTTGTGGACTCAACTTTGTGCACTTACCCTATACATATATACATATATACATATATATACATCTATATATATATATATATATATACATATATATATATGTATGTGTATATATATATATCGGCAAATATAGTTTTAAATGTATATTTTATTATTATTGGTTTATTGCATTTCATCACAATAGTTAGTTATATTATATGCATATATATAAATATATGTATATATAACCATATGTCGATGTATGAGTATATGTTTATATATATGTATATGTATATATATTTATATATGTATTGATATAATTGTAGATACATTATAATGGTTGTAGAAAAAGAGTATTCTTTTTTCATAAATAAGAGATTGTAGTAAATATGGAATAAGATAATGAAAAGAATGAATAATTTAATTACATGTAAATAATAATGAGAAAATGAAATGTGAAATTAGACTTCCTCCTTGGAAATCATAAATAATGCATGTTATTGGTAAATTGAGTGTTAGTCTAGATGTAAAACCACCTTGTGTCTCTTGATCGCGTTAGTGGATTTGTTGTTATATGAAGTATATGTTGATTGTCTTAAATTGGGTAATCATGGTTATTGTTCCTTGTGAGAAAATTGTGTAAATGGTTATGTGGGCTTCCAAAGGCTGGGATAAATATGTTATTGGTTGAAACGTTGTGCTTGATTCTTGAAGTGAGTAATATTGTGCTTGCAAGATGATGTTGTGGGTCTTTAGCCATGCATTCCTTAATTTTATTACAGTTATGTTGTGAGCAAGATGGACCATGCCTTGCTCAGGTTATGTACTATTGTGGTTTTCATTTTGTGCATGACCATGTTGATTTTATTGGGTCTCCTAGATGTTAGTAGGGGGAGTGGCTCTTAATGGGGGCCGGTTCACAAAGTGGCGCCAGGGCAACCCATGTGAGAGTTTCTTAACTCAATGATAACTTAAAATGAATTAGGGGTTTGGTAGTTGCACACTAATCAAGATAAGTGAATGTCTTAACCATGCATGTAGTGCTTGTTTAGGCTAAGGATGGGTTGAGAATGCCTAGTTGGAAAGACCAACTTCTTTGTCCTCACAAAAGGAATATTGGTTCCGCATGAGTCACCCTATGGGGGTAGTGGCTAGTGAGAGATTGTCAGGGTAACCATAGATGGGGGTCGACGGCTAGTGAGAGACTTCCAAGGTAACCCATGTTAGGACCATGTGATGACACTCCCTCCTCTGCAGGATAGTATTCCCTTATGTGTTCTCTCCCTTTGATATGTGAAATCCTCTAGAAGCAATATATGTACTTATGTGATGTTAAAATTGTTGTAGTGTTAGAGTGGAGTCTAGTTTAGCCTTGTTATGTTAGTTGTGATCTTCTTGTTGTTGTTGTGGGACCAGGTGTTATCTCTTAGCATGGGGGGTGGACCTTTGGGTTCCACATGGTCGGGTGGAATGTGCCTTGTACTCCATTGGGTTTCCCTTGTTGTGTTCGTGTTTGTGGTAACTGCTCTTGATGATGTGGATTACTGCACTTGTTCTAGTTTGAGTGGAATATCTTCATGTACTTGTGCTAAATTGTTATCAGTTGTATCATGTATTGTAACTCTGATGTATAATCTCCCCAATTGATCTCAGGAAAACATAGATGCAATGTTGTAATTCATTTTTGAACTCTCTCTTGTAATGAGCAATGTTAATGATGTACCTTGTTATATTAGTTAATGAAATTGATTATGAATGGTATCTATTAATGGCATGTTATGGTTAATTCATATTGGTTGATCATTTAAATGTGATGGATTAAATGGAATTCATATTATTAGATGGAATTTTTTTAATGTGTTGATTTTTAATTCTTGCTAGTTTAGTTAATGGGATTCTAATAGTGTAGTCATGGAACCTTAGAGGACTTAGGTTAGAATGCAAGTTATTGTAAATCTTCAATCTTTAATATGTTCCACTTCAAAAAAACAAATTGATCCATTTTTAGGTGTTTTAGTGTGTTGTCCTCTAGGGTTGCATGGTGGGGCGTTACACATGGTATCAGAGCCTAGGTTCATACAATGGACACTCTGGTTTCACATGAGCCCATTGTGTCATCCTAGTTTCCTGTACTCTTGATGTTATGCTTTCCCTTTTTGGTCATCCTAGCTTAGTAACCCGAGATTTGTCAGTTGGTGGTGTTGGTCCAATGGTGCAGAAATTCAGTGAAAAGGATAGGACCCTCAGTGTAGTGCTCAATGCAGCAATATTCTTTCTATTGGGGATGCATTATGGACCCTTGTGTAGCCTTGTGAAGTGACTCTCGACGATGTGAATTTGTGTGTGTATGTGAAGAATGTGTGTTAAATCTAGAATTTTGTGCTTATGAAATGATAAATTGTGTTTACATGCTTCTAAAAAGGTGTAAAATCATGATTTTGTGTTGAATATGTTATGAGATATAGCAGTGTCTAATGAATAAAGTGGAATTTCTTATGTGTAAATAAGGAAAATTTAAAGAAAAATGTGTGCTTTGAGTGCATAAATATGTTGTGTTTTGTGAAAGTGTGGCATTTTGATGTAGCAAATCAGCTTGGTGTATTACATGACATTACATGCGTTGTTATGATCAGCATGTAAATATTCTTTCATGTAGCGGATGGTTTGCAAGATGATTTGATTATTGAGTGATGTTTTTGGATGCGTCTTGGTGAAAGGGACAATGTCACATTACTTATTCATGACTACTCTGCTACGCTATAATTTCCTTTTATGGTGTACCTGATTGTGTGAATATATATATATATATGTTCGACCATTTTGTTTGTTGTAGGATGCAGGTACCAAGCATCGAATCCACTTGAACTAGCAAGTTTGAGCATGCCTTAAACCTAATGGAATAGTTGATTTGGAGATAACATAAGATCCCCTACCCTAGCCATCATCCTCGAAGAGGATGAGTATCCAGGTTGATACCCTGTCAGTTCTGTATTTAGTCTCTATCGTTTGAAGTTCTATTTTTTACCCTGGTTGTGGTGGTCAAGTAATTGTTTGACATTTGGTTTGCTTGATTATTTGATGTTGCTTGTATTTACGTTGAGGAAAGGTGAATGTGGTATTACTTAACAAATTTTTGAACTAATGTGTGTATTATTTATCCTAACCTTGCGACTTCCAGGAGTAAGTTGAATCTTATGGGGGGAGGATGTGGGAGGATGTAGTGCCCCACCATGATTCACCCTATCAGTGTGGTCAGTTCAGGTTGGTCTGTCAGTGTTTTTGTTGTATTGCTTTTTGACTCGTTGTGAGGTCATGTATTGTTTGGTATCTTGTTCATTTGATTAATTTGGTCGATTAATGTTCTAATTAATTATTACATTAAAATAAAGATATTGAAGTTAAAAGGCATTGTGATAATTAAAATAAAAGCTTTTGTATAATTTTGGTATTGATAAAATAAATATTGTTAATAAATTTATTTTGTTTAAATAAATTAAATTATGATTTAATAAAGAAATAAAAAAATACATTAATTAAAGTATGGTGCAAATATTAAGAGGTAAAGATAAAATTAATAAATATATGATTTAAAGTGTTGTGAAAACAAAATTAAAATGAAAGGATTAATTAATAAATTAAATATTTTAAGAGTTGATTGCGGTGTGTAAATAAATGAAATTAAGTTTATTAACATATTAAGGAAGTGGTGGAAAATAATAGTGTAAAATAAAATAAAATAATGAATTAAAGAAATGTTGCATGCAAGAAATAGATTGTGGAGTGGAGGATAAATTAGTTAATTTGCATAAAGAAAGGGGCTTTTTACAAATATCTGGAAGAAACTAATTTGGTTGGCTTCCGTGAATATTTTCTTTCTCTATTTTCTTGGGGACTTTCTATGAGATGTGGGGTTTTGGGGAATTGGAGATTTTGCAAAGTTTGTTGGGGACTTTTGGTAGAAAATTAAAGCTGCAACTTGGAATTCGGACCTAGCATCAACTTCCAGCTTAGACAATCAAGATATTCTAGGTTCCCTTTTTCTTGTAATCTTCTTTTCTGTCTTGGAAATAATGCTTGAAATTCGTATGTTGTTTTGAGAAAAAGTGCCTGTATTTGTGACATTCAAACTGTAGTGTACGCCTCTTGTTGCCTTCAATTTTTGCATATTTATGCCAAGAAATCCATGCTGTTAAAACTAAGAAACCATGTTTTGTACTGGGTGTTTGACATTTTTATCTAGGTACATTTAATGTCTGAGATTCTTGCTTTGTGCTGAGTTTCGATCTGGTTAGTTTTGTAGTTGGAATTTTTTGCTTAAGTCATGATTATTAATGGTGTTTTCCTTCTTAGGCGTGCAATAGCTATAATAATGTATGTTGTATGTGATATGTAGTTCAATGGTTCACTGCCTATTACCTTTAACCTTCAGCTTAGCGGTTAAATGAATGGTATCAAGTCTCTCATATTTGAGTTCTGTGTGTTTAAAGAAGTAATGAAACCTTATTTCCTTCGTTCGTCATATATAATTCTCCAACCTTTCATGCCTTTTTTGCAGCTAGGAGATGATCTTTTTCCTTTCACATCAAGCAAGTATCACTGTGGCAACCAACCCAGCTACAATAGGGTATTTCCTGTAATTCCTCTAAACTCTCTTCAATCTCATTACTAGTTTTTCATTTCTATCCTAGCCACCCTTGCCGCATAATGGGACTTGAATTACTACCCTATTTGCATTTAGCAAGCTTTTTATTATTGAGTGATGTATACACGAATATGCAGTTTGGTCAATTGATATTTATATCTGGTAAACTTGTATGCTTGTGTCATCATACTTTGTTATTGAATCTTCATACTATACTTCTAAGATTTGATGAGGGTTTAATATGCCACGTAATCAAGTTTTGGTCCTGTACTAAGCAAATTTGATAGGCATGGGTTATAGGCATTTGGCTCCATGTAAACAAATAGCTAGGTGATGCGCTAAACCTATATTCTGTTGCACTTCAATTTGCAAGGCAATCAATATCTCATATGCATATTGTATATTATTCATGTTCTGCATGTTATTGCCCAAACTACATATTCGACATGCAAGTCTCGCATGTGTTTCTTCCAGAACCCTATGTGTTACACGTCTAGTTCAATGTTGTTGTGCAAGCCTCTTTTCTAGTATTCATTATTTTTAATTGTCTTGGTTGAAGCCAAACAAGACATCCTGGCACTGCCCTGCATTTTAATTAAACCACAAATTAGTATTATTTTCTCTATTGAATTTGGTGACTTAAAGAGAAGTAGATCTTGTAATCGATGGTGGCTTGTGCTCATTTCAATCTATACTCTTAGTTCTCCCTGTCGAGTCGGCGGTTGTATTTCCCTTGTTACTGTTAATTTTGAATGCATATAAATCAATTTCTATGTGCATATAGCTTATAGAATTCTTCATATTCAATGGGCAATTGATTCTAAACAAATCAATGGCCACCAATTTCATATGGTGTTGGGTATGTATTTATTTATATCGCCTGTGATATATTCTTTTTGGCTGTGATATGTTTTAATAGATCGGCCTTTGGAGAATACACACACACACACATATATATATATGTGTGTGTGTGTGTATGTATGTGTATACATATATCAAAAAATATAGTTTTAAATGTATGTTTTATTATTATTGGTTTATTGCATTTCAACACAACAATTAGTTATATTATATGCGTATATATAAATATATGTGTATATGTATAAATAACCATATGTTGATGTATGAGTATATGTTTATATATATGTATATGTATATATATTTATATATGTATTGATATAATTGTAGATGCATTATAATGGTTGTAGAAAAAGAGTATTCTTATTTCAGAAATAAGAGATTGTGGTAAATACAGAATAAGATTATGAAAAGAATGAATAATTTAATTACATGTAAATAATAATGAGAATGTTAAATTTGAAATTAGACTTCCTCCTTGGAAATCATAAATAATGCATTTTATTGGTAAATTGAGTGTTAGTCTAGTTGTAAAACCACCTTGTGTCTCTTGATCGTGTTAGTGGATTTGTTGTTATATGAAGTATATGTTGATTGTCTGAAATAGGGTAATCATGGTTATTGTTCCTTGTGAGAAAATTGTGTAAGTGGTTATGTGGGCTTCCAGAGGTTGGGATAAGTATGTTATTGATTGAAACGTTGTGCTTGATTCTTGAAGTGAGTAATATTGTGCTTGTGAGGTGATGTTGTGGGTCTTTAGCCATGCATTCCTTAATTTTATTACAGTTATGTTGTGAGTAAGATGGACCATGCCTTGCTCAGGTTATGTACTATTGTGGTTTTCATTTTGTGCATGATGGCTTTACCATGTTGATTTTATTGGGTCTTCGAGCTGCTAGTAGGTGGAGTGGCTCTTTATGGGGGTTGGCGCACAAAGTGGCACCAGGGTAACCCATGTGAGAGTTTATTAACTCAATGATAACTTAAAATGAATTAGGAAGTTGGGTAGTTACACACTAATCAAGATAAGTGAATGCCTCACCCATCCCTATAGTGCTCGTTTAGGCTAAGGATGGGTTGAGAAGGCCTGGTTGGCAAGACCAACTTCCTTGTCCTCACAAAAGTAAGATTGGTTCCACATGAGTCACCCTATGGGGCTGATGGCTAGCAAGAGACTACCAGGGTAACCCATGTCAAGACCATGCACGATGACACTCTCTCCTCTGTAGGCTAGTATTCCCTTATGTGTTCTCTCCCTTTGATATGTGAAATCCTCTTGAAGCAATGTATGTTCTTATATGATGTTAAAATTATTGTAGTGTCAAAGTGGAGTCATGTTTAGCCTTGTTATGTCAGTTGTGGTCATTTTGTTGTTGTTGTGGGACCGTGTGTTATCTCCTAGCACAAGGGGTGGACCTTTGGGTTCCACATGGTTGGGTGGAATGTGCCTTGTACTCCATTGGGTTTCCCTTGTGTTCGTGTTCATGGTAACTGCTCTTGATGATGTGGATTATTGCACTTGTTTTAGTTCGAGTGGAATATCTTCATGTACTTGTGCTAAATTGTTATTAGTTGTATCATGTATTGTAACTCTAATGTATAATCTCCCCAATTGATCTTGGGCAATCATAGATGTAATGATGTAATGTTGTAATTCATTTTGGAACTCTCTCTTGTAATGAGCAATGTTAATGATGTACCTTGTTATATTAGTTAATGAAATTGATTCTAAATGGTATCTATTAATTTCATGTTATGGTTAATTCATATTAGTTGATCATTTAAATGTGACGGATTAAATGGAATACATATTGTTAGATGGAGTTTATTTAATTCAACATGTTAATTTTTAATTCTTTCTAGTTTAGTTAATGGGATTCTAGTAGCATAGTCATGGAACCTTAGAGGACTTAGGTTAGAATTCAAGTTATTGTAAATCTAAAATCTTTAATATGTTGCACTTCAAAAAAAATTGATCTATTTTTAGGTGTTCTAGCGTGTTGTCCTCTAGGGTTTCGTGGTGGGGAGTTATAGTGAGAGATTGTGTTGATATCATTGTGACTTATTTTTTATTTTCCTGGTTTCGATTCTATTATCTTGTATTCCCCCATGAATATAGGTATGAAATCTAATGATCCCCATTCATCATCCAACAACTTTGTCATGGATGAAAGACACTCATCTTTGTCCTTAGTTTGTAATGGTTCCACTTTTGTAGTTGGTGTCAATGTTCTAAGAGGATTCTTCATTCATATTTTAGTTTGTAAACAATTTACATACTTTGAATCAACTTTTATCGTGTAAATATTATTGTTGTAAGTGTATTTCATTAGATAATGAAGTGTTGAAGGCGCTCCTTTCATTTCATGAATCCATGGTCTACCCAAAAGAATATTGTATGAAAGATCATGGGGCATGACATGGATGGGAGATTGCAATGTAATCTTATCAACTTTAATGGGTAATTTTATAAAACTGAGTGGTTGTTTTCCCACATTATCAAAACTATAGATGGAAAAATTATTTGGTTGAGTTTTAGTCTTGTTTGCTCCAATTCTATCCAAATGTTTACACTACAAACATGAAGCCCCAAACCATTATCAATAAGGGTACACCTAATCCCAACCTTGTTAATAACAACCAAAATCATCAAAGCATCATTTTGTTTTTGTGTTTCCAAAGGAGATAATTCACTTTGATGAAAGACAATATCCACATTACCTAAATTCATACCCTCAATTAAGGTTTCTACATCATTTGGTTACACACTAGGAGGACAACAAATTTTTGTAATGCATTTTGAAGCATGGCATGGTAAATAGGTGATGTTTGAATTAAATCCCACAAGGAAATATTAGCAGGAATGTTACGAAGTTGTTCCACAAGGTCAAATTCTTTACCACTATGTTGTAGAATGTTAGGTGTAGGTGGGAGATATGGTTGGGGTAATGGGATGGATATTAGAGTTTGTTTTAGTTGCTTATTTATTATTTCTAGTGTTATATGTGTGAGCAACTGTGTGATAACTTGGTTGTTGTGACACATGATTACTAGTGAGTTTTTTTACAAATTTTAAGATATGGCCATGAGATTTAGGAAGTCTTATAATAAGAGGTGACTTAGGAGGTAAAATATTGAGAGGAATTTTAGGAGGTCCAAAAGGATTTTTAGAAGGTCCAATAATCAAAGAATATCCAATAGTCAATTGTGTGTTCATTACCTCAATGGATTTGACTTCTTGTTGGTGATATTCTATTGAGGAGGGATCTAAGGTCACCTTGGCATCTTAATCTATGTAATCCCTCTTATTATCTTTTGAAAGAAATGTATCAATGATCTCATCCTCCTACACCATAATGTCTTCCCAAGTAGGAGAAGTATTGGAAGAGAAACAAACAAGATTATCATGATGCTCAATGATTGGATCCTCTAACACCAAGATACCTTCTTCACAAATACGAAAGGTATCGGGAGAAGAATAACTCTTAGGAATCAAATTTATTCATAGCAACATAGACACCTAAATCTTCTAATACCTAACCATATCTAATTTTACCCAATTCTAGCCAATTAAATAAATATTTATTATTTATTTAATCCATCCTTTACCTTTATCCCTCATCCTTAAATAAATTTACATTTATTTAATTAAATTTAACCCTTCATCTTTATCCCTCACCTTTAATTAAATAGATTTACATTTATTTAATTAACTTTAAAGCTTATCCCCCAAATCCTTCACTAAATCAAAATACCTACTTAATTAATTAATTTGGGCTAATTAATCTTTATTACCTTGTGTAGTGTAGGAAAAATTATCCCTTTTTCACACTTCATTTGGGAATAAATGTTAATAAAATGAGCTAAATGATGCCTTAATTTAGTGTTGTAATATGAATTTAATATATTCACATTGAGTTTAGGACCCTATTAATTAAAATGGACTTAATTGTGCCCTATTTTGGTGTTGTAAGGTGTATCTTTACACTTTCACCCTCATCTAGGGTATTGTTAATTAATTGAGGTTAATTTGTCTTAATTGGCCCCTTTAATTCAAATCCAATCCTAATTAATTGAAATTTACGAAGAGGAAAACTCTACATTCATTAATGCCATAACATAAAATTTAACATTGAGCAATGTGTGTCCTAGGTAAGTGACCTAGGACCGATTCGCCCAAGGGTGAATGGGTCCTCACTTAGACCTAGGCCCTAAATTTCAAATATGTTTTTGGTGGTATTTCAATGATTTCAAATATATATTCACATGTCGGCTTGCGTTATTTGAATTTTGGGAATTAATGTTAACATATGTATAAATAAGAGGTCATTTCACTATGTTTCACCTAGCAACCTAAGACTTCCAAGCATCCTAGCAATTTTTAAGAGAGAATTCCTATAGAAATTTTATGATTTCAAGAGCATTTTCAAGGCATTCAAGGGTAGAATTATTGCAACATTAAAGATCCTATTATCATGTCAAAGTCTTCTTGCATCATGCATGTTATTTGAGCTAATATGTTGATGTAGTGTTCAAGATCCATTCAAGCATTCAAAGGAATTGTTACAAATTAATTTTCATGATCAAGCTTCACATCCATTGAAGTCATTTCATGCAAGTTGTAGATCTACATTCCAAGGTTCAAACAAGGGTTTGGTGAGTTGTGACACAGGCTCGTTCATTCATCATTCCTTCATGTTATTTCATTTCATTACAAGGTTTAATTACCAAAACGGGGTTTGTCCAAGGAAAACCCCCATTCACCTAACAACAAACATTTTTCCCTCTTGATGTGTGTTTGCAAGTTTTAGGTGGAAGATCTCTTGAAGAGAAAAAATGCAAAGTTGTCAAAATTGCATTTGTTGTCACCACTCTTGCAATTTCATGGA
This sequence comes from Sequoia sempervirens, assembly GCA_007258455.2. Taxonomy (NCBI): domain Eukaryota; kingdom Viridiplantae; phylum Streptophyta; class Pinopsida; order Cupressales; family Cupressaceae; genus Sequoia; species Sequoia sempervirens. Next base: position 126,370,745 of record VDFB02075321.1, on the reverse strand, counting down.
ATCTCACCTACAAGATTTATTTTTGGCTATACAACTGTGAAATTCAAGAATCTGCAAGTACAAGCACAACATAAGAGAACCCAAAAATTATTTTTGTAGAGCCCTAGCCAAGACCCATTTGCCATAGGGCAAATGAGTCCTGAGTAAGCTTTAAAAAATCACTTTTGGTGACTAGTAAAAATCGCTTTCCCATTCTTAGATCTGCATTTTAGTTTATGGTTCCATCATAATTGAGCTTAATCTTCTAGATGCAATTTGTAGATTGCAATTTGGAGTTGTTTTTCTATTTTTAATCTTTCTCCCCAAAGTGTTGTTTAATCAAGACCGCTTTCCTTGCATAAAAGGGAAATTTACAGATGCACACTTTGACTTGGCTCAACTTTTGGTTGACAATCTTTTTATTGTTTGGATCTCATTTCTTGAATGAAATTAGAGAAATAGGTCCATCATACCCCCTTTATCAATCATTCTACATTTTGATGAACCTCATTTTTCTATGTTTCATTCAGAAAATGAGATCCCTCAAGTCAAAATCCACTTTCAACCCTTAGGTGAGTGAATTCTTTGAGGAATCTTGCAATTTCCCTTTTTTTGCAAGGATGGGGGTCTAGGTCAAACAACACCTTGGGGAGAAAGATTAAAAATATAAAATCAACTCCAAATTACAATCTATAAAGTTGATTTAGAAGATCTATAAAGGGATGTCTTGTTAGCCGTGTTTCTACTTACACCACCCCATGTAGTGACTTCATTTTTGAAGATAAACTCTTTTCTAAGTTATTCCCTAAATCCTTGAAAGACGCTGCTTTAGAGTGGTTTTTCTCTTTACTGAATAATCCAATTGGTTCATTCAATGGACTTATTGGTGTCTTTTACAACAACTTCCAAGTTCACATGGGTCCCAAGATGACCTTAGCTGATTTGATGACATGTAAACAAAAGGTTGATGAAATGGTCATTGATTTCATAGAAGGATACCAAATGCTTTATTCACAAATAAACATTAAGATTCTTGATGCCAACCTACAAAGAATGTTTATTTCCAACTTGCAAGATAAAATTCAAACAAAACTTGAGATGTTGAGATTTCCTTTCTTCACATAGTTATGTACATCCCTTCATGATTACCAAAATTCGGTTAGTAGTCATGAAGTGAAAACTCCCTCTTACCATCCTCAAAAGTTTGAACCTACACCTCAAACCAACTACCAACCTTTCAAGAAATAAAATAAGGGCTTCCTCCAACTTAATCCCTATCAATCTAATCAAAATGTTAACACCTAAGTGGCTGCTATAAAGATGACAAAACAATATGCCTTTGTAGATAGAAATAGACAATTCACACCTCTACCCAATACCCTTCATAATACCATGTTGTAGCTCTTAGAAAAGAATTTGATCTCCTTACCTCCTATTAGATATCCTAGTCCTACTAATCCTTTACCTCCAAGCTATAGACCAAATTCCTATTGTCATTTCCATTGACAGAATGGACATGATAAGGAACATTGTAAGCATCTTAAACATCTTGTGCAAGACCTCATAGATTCTAATAATATCCTAATTGGAGGTGTTAATGATTAAGGTAATAATTCTATAGCTCCTAATCAAAATATGTAAATCTTTACCAATCCCATGCCTAATCATAATATATCCTTTGTCAAAGCTAGTGAAACAAAGAATGATGTGATGAATGTTAATATAGATGATGAAAATACAAAAGAAAATGAGAACAACCTTATGGATGATTTAGTTGCATTTATTGACTCTAAACCTCGTAAGGGCCCAACTAAAATTTTGCTTGATATTTCTTTCTCACAATAAGATATACTTAAACATGCACCCAATGGTCCGCTTTACATAGCTAGAAGAATCAATGGAAATCCTACTAATGGGATATCAATTGATATCGTCTATGTAGAGAATGTGATCACTGAAGAATTCATATTTATGCATGAGCTCTATCAAGATACATATGAAAAACCGAAAGCATGGATCAAAATGCATAATGGTTTTGCTTTCCCTATGATCGGCTCGATAAATCTCCCTCTAAAGGTTGGACTGAAAATATTAAATGTCTCATTCACCATCATCCTGTCATCGGACCAATTTCATGTGAAGTTAGGCTACCCATGGCTTCGCTCATCCCGTCGGTTGTGCATAAAGGTTTAAAGTTTCCATTTGGCAATGAGATATATATATATATATATTTTTTATTCAAGGGGTAAACTCTTTTTGACTAGAGCTATGAATCGGATACAACCATTCAACAATACCACCCCAATGGGGTTTGAAGCTTGGTGGAAAGAACAACAATGCCACCAATAAACCATCACACCATGCCAATACCGGCGGAAATGAGATATTTATAGTGCATCATAGTGGCTTTAATTTTGTGTCCTCCCATGGGAACTTTTCTTTGGATTTATTTTGTCCTAAGCCTATTGAACCTATTAGACCCAGTGAAGACATCTTTTTCAAATCCTATCAAAAGTTTAAGGCAAAGCACATAGCAGAATTCTCTCTTAGCAATATGCCTCAACCCATGATTGAGCCACCTATCCTTGATGAAACCATGATTGAACCAAAAGCCCTTCCAAGTAACCAAGAGCAACCTATTACAAATCATTCACCCACTTCATATAAGAGACCACAAGATAACCAATCAAATCCCATTTTGCCTCCTAAAGTCAAACAAGTCTACAAAGCTAAAGAGAAAGTGGTTGAACAACCTCCCATGATTCCTTCCATTTATCCCTTAAGGGAATAAAATAAACCTATGGTTGATAACCCTGCTCTTACATAGACACAACTTGAAAACCGAATGAAAAGAAATTGAAAGGCTAGAGAGTGTCGGCATAGACATCGTGCTATTACTCATTTTTCTCAAGCAAAAGAAAAAGAAAACAACATAGAAAATCAAAATCCAATTTTGTCTCCAGCAAGGCATGATGCCTCTTCGCCCTTGCCACAACATAAACATAAACAAACTTCTATAGACATTATCATTAGACCTCCCATTGTAATTAATCTAGATGATAACATTGAAATTGCTAAGATTGCGAGGAAGTGCATAATGAGCTAAATCTAATGTTTTCCTCTTCTATGAGCTTAAATGATGATTCTCCTAATAAGAGTGTTGAACTTGGTATGTGTCCTATTTTGGCACTTGATGTTGTCCCTTTGTCTATTTTTCTTCCTTCCGCATATACTGAACAAGATTGGGATGCAGATTACCTAAATTATTTTTCTTTGTTTTTTCTCTCTATGTGTTGTCTTCATATTTTGTGAGTATTTGGGGAATGATGACATTTTTGAGCTCTATAACAACATTGTAGCGAAGATCTATTGACCCTAAATCCATAGATCCCCTATGTGTTTTTGGGGGAAACCCTTTTAAATGATGTACCTTCATTTGGAAACATATGACATGGCATAGGGCTTTCCGAGTAAGCTCTTATGTCCCCTTATGGTTAGCATAAAACATTCACTACTTTAAAGTTAATGCTCACAACAATGGTGTAGAAATTGCTTTAAAGTAGGGACATACATTGGCAATTATTATTGTAGAAATTTTTAACACTCATGTTCTTTGTGCAATTTTATTTATTCTTGTGATGTGTCCTTTTCTTGGTGGTGTCATTGGGTTTGATGTCCTCTGAGAGTGTGATATTTACTAGCATACGACTTTCCTCTTAGTGGTGATGCTATGCGTTGCATTCCCAAAGTTGTGAAACTTTTATCTTGGACTTGTCCTCTCTTGGAGACATTAGGCACGATGATCCCTAAGAATAAGACCTTAACGAACTAAGAAAAATCCCTTTGAACAAAACCCTATATATATGTACAATGTTCATAAGTGTTTACCATAATACAACTTGTTAACCTTGTGAAGCTTGAACCCTTCCCTATAAGGCCACCAAGCATAACACACCTTGCTTTCCAGTAGAGCCTTTCCTGTGTTCATTAGTGCTTAGCATAACATAGCTTGTTTAGGCCTTGTGAAGCTTGAAGTGTAGTATTGTGGTGCCTTATTGAAGTTGTCATGAGGATATCTTTGATATGTTATGGGAGCCTAATAAGATTCTCTCATTTTCTACCCGTTGGGGGCTCACCTAGTGGATGGCCTGAGGTTCCATTAGCTTGTGTGACCGTATGTGTTGTTTGCATAGTGGACATTGAGTTCTTCGTGTGAACGTGTAGGAAAAAAAACCTAGACGTGTTCCACATCGTGTTGGGATAGTCGAAGCTTGATCCACCCCCTTCCCTAGACAAACATCCTAGACGTATTCCACATCGTGTTGGATAGTCAAAGCTTGATCCACCTCCCTTCCCTAGACAAACAACCATGTTCCACATTGTGTTGGGACAGTCGAAGCTTGATTCTCCTCCCCTCTTCTCCTAGGCTTTGATGCTCTATGATTGACTATATTTTTCATTGCTACATACATATTGAATGTCTACTTTAGTGTGAGTTTGACATGGGATCAGTCTCTCACTAAAGTGGGGGATAAATGTAGTTTAGAAAAAATATCCCTTTTTCACACTTAATTTGGGAATAAATATTAATAAAATGAGCTAAATGATGTTGTAATTTAGTGTTGTAATATGTAATTTGCATATTCACATTGAGTTTAGGGACCTATTAATTAAAATGGACTTAATTGTGCCTTATTTTGGTGTTGTAAGGTGTACCTTCACACTTTCACACTTATCTAGGGCTTTATTAAATAATTGAGGCTAATTGACCTTAATTGGCCCCTTTAATTCAAATCCAAGCCTAATTAATTACAATTTTCGAAGAGGAAAACCCGACATTCATTAATGACATAACATAGCACTTAACATTGAGCAATGTGTGTCCTAGGTAAGTGATCTAGTACCCATTCGTCATTTAGGCGAATGGGTCCTCACTTAGACCTAGGACCTAAATTTCAAATATGTTTTTGGTGGTATTTCAATGATTTCAAATGTATATTCAAATGTTGGCTTGTGTTATTTGAGTTTCGGGAATTAATGTTAACATATGTATAAATAAGAGGTCATTTCACTATGTTTCACCTAGCAATTTTGAAGAGACCATTCCTATAGAAATTTTAGGATTTCAGGAGCATTTTCAAGGCATTCAAGGGCAGACTTAGTGAAAAATTATTGTAGAAATCAAGATCTTATTATCATTTCAAATTCTTCTTGCATCATGCATTTTATTTGAGCTAATATGTTAATGTAGTGTTCAAGATCCATTCAAGCATTCAAAGGCATTGTTTCAAATCAAGTTTCATGATCAAGATCCACATCCATTAAATCCATTTCAGGCAAGTTGCAGATCTACATTCCAAGGTTCAAACAAGGGTTTGGTGAGCTGTGATATAGGCTTGTTCATTCATCATTCCTTCATGTTATTTCATTTCATTACAAGGTTCAATTACCAAAATGGGGTTTGACCAAGGAAAACCCCCATTCACCTAACAACAAACATTTTTCCCTCTTGATGTGTGTTTGCAGGTTTTAGGTGGAAGATCTCTTGAAAAGAAAAATTGCAAATTTGTTAAAGTTGCATTTTTTGTCACTATTCTTGCAATTTCACAAAAACTCGCCTATAGGATTTATTTCCAACTATTTGACTATGAAATTTATGAATTTGGGAGTGCAGACACAACAGAAGAGAACCCAGAAACCATTTTTACAGAGCCCTAGCTAGGATCCATTCGCCATAGGGCGAATGAGTCCTTAGTAAGCTTTGAAAAATAACTTTTGGTGACTGGTACACATCACTTTTTCATTCTTAGATCTACATTTTAGTTTTTAGTTCCATCAAAATTAAGCTTATTCTTCTAGATGCACTTTGTAGATTGTAATTTGGAGTTGTTTTGCTATTTTTAATCTTTCTCCTTGAAGTTTTTTTTAATCAAGACCCCCATCTTTGTATAAAAGGTAAATTTGCAAATTCACACTTTGACTTGACTCACCTTTTGGTTGACACTCATTTCATTGTTTGGATCTCATTTCCTGAATGAAATTAGAGAAATAGGTCCATCATACCCCCTTTATCAATCATTCTACATTTTGATGAACCTCATTTTTCTATGTTTCACCTTGTTCTCTAATATTTAAATCCATATCACCCTCAATAATTATTCATTAAATGTTATCCATTAAATCCTTTCACATGGATCACAATCTAGACTTGTCATCTTGTGACAAGTATCCCTCCCACCTTCATCATCTCACATGTGAGAGGATGCAAGAGTTTAACCTATCTTTTACAACTTTTCCCTTCTTATGACTCTCATTACAAGGCTAAACATCAATACCAACCCTAATGAGCTCAATCAATCCTAGCCCTCCATCAAACAATGCATCTTGTCCCTTTATTTTCCTCTTGAAAATTCTATAAATGAGAGACCTCTCATCCCATTTGATCATCTTCTATCATCTTAGCTATATGTTGATGTATTTTATATCTAATCCATATTAATTCAATATCCTTGTGCTATCCATTTGATATCTTATCATCTCAATCCTACCATCATGTTGTTGGTTTTATAAGCAACCACATTCGCTACATAAAAAGGAGCACATCAAGAGATTATTGGGTGTAGCTCTTCTTCTCGCTCAATCCAAGGAAAAAGAAGAGAAACAAGGTAAAAAAATTCATTTGCATGGATTTGAATTATTTATTTATCCTTTTTCATTTTCTTATCTTTAGGTCGTCATGGCAAAATACATGAATACTTGGTGGAGCAAAATTCTAAGCTAATTTTAGCTAACATTGGAGAGGTTAGTTGAGGATAATTATTATTTTATTATTTGAAATTAAAATTATGCAAAAAGGGGTGTTGGGAATGCATTCATCTATATTTTATTATGTTGTAGGTTATTTCTCATTTGGATCATCTCATTTTTACCATATAGAAACTCTACTAAAATTTGTTTGGGCACTTGTGTTCATACAAACTCTTTTGTGGATGAAAACCCATTGGAGATTAGAATCAGAGGACAAAATCCCTTTGGTTCAAATAGAAATTTTATTTATGGATCATATTCAAACTTGAAAAATTTAGAGGATAGTTTAGTTATTCAACGTGTGCTTGTAATTGTTGTAAGTTACAAATTCAAAGAATTGTGCAGTTTGAATTACATTTTGGTATTGAGTGTGTGCTGCTATAGTGCATCATTTTGGTTGTTAATATTTATTTTATTTCAGTTTAAATCAAGTTTAGATGTTGTGGTTATTAATTCTCAGTTTGAAGTCTTTTAATGTTGTCAATGTATGAGTCTTGCAGTGTTGTGAGGGATTTTGGAGAGGTAGTTTTAATTTCTTGTTGTTGTTGTGGTTTTTGTTGTTATTGTTATAGATTTTATTGTTGTAATAGAATATTTTATGTGTTTAAATTAGACATCATCAATATAATTATTTCCAAAAATTTCTATGTAAACATTGTCAAATTAGGTGCTTTAACAATAAAGAAATTGTTGGATTTTTTAGGGTATTTTATTTTATGTTGGAAAATAATTTTATGACAATTTAAGCATCATATTGTGACTTAGAAGTGCTATAGTTTATTTTCTTATAATTAATCTAGAAAAATATTCCATTTGGTACATTTCAATATACATAATGTAGCATGGATTGATTTTCTCAAGCATTAGCTTGTTATAGGTTCCTCTAGGGAACTACTCTTTTATTAGATGTGTCATGACTAACTTGTCCTTAGAGTTAGTCTTCTCCCTTTAGTGCTATCTATATGTAACTTGTAACTTGTGTTTGTGTAAGGGGGAAATCGAGGATGATGCAATACAATCAAATAATGAATGAATTGAAACTAATCTAATTCAAGACCATGATCATAATTCATGCCCATTACTCATGAAATGAACAATGCAAAAAAATGAATTCAAGAACGTAATTAAAACAAAACAAGAACAATTAATTCAATACACTATAAAGTTACCCATCCCATGTCAAAGTGTATTCGCAAAGATGTTGGATTGTTGTTGTATCAATGCAAAGTCTCCATTTGTGTGTAGCAAAAGGTTCAAAATTGTGTGTGATATGTGTTGAAGTTCTCAAGAAATCAATTACAATTTCAACATTACTTTGTTGTACAAAATATGTTGATTCTCCGAACATTTTGTAGGAAGAAGATGATTGTTATAGCTAGATTTTGGGTTTTGAAATGAACAATCGAGATCACATAGTAGAATACCTGATCAATGGTTCAAAACCATTAAGAGGATTTAGATGGGAATAATTAGTGTATTTTTTATTATGTAATTAGTGTTATTGAAGAAATCAATTTGAGTGTTCAGTGGAATTGAGGAAATAGGTGGAGCAATCTATTGAAATTGAAGAAATCATGTTGAGCCTTCAGTGGGATTGAAGAAATAGATGGAACAATATGTGAAATTGATGAAATAAATTTAAGCCTTTAGTGGGATTGTAGAAATCATGTTGAGCCTTCAATGAGATTGAAGAACAATCGGGGGATAGTAATTTGCTCAATCATGATAGTGGGTGAGAGTAATTAATTAATTAATTAATCTTTTTTTTTTAGTTGAATGTGCAAGTTATGTTTGACTTTTACAAACAAAGTTGTATTTGTTATATTTGACCCTTTTGATGATGTTTTGAATAATTTATTTAATTATTCAAGTTTGGGGGAAAATGATTTAATTAAACTATTAAGTGATAATAATTTAATTGACTTAGGGGAATAAAATAAATTGACGACATAATTAAATAATTGATGTTATTTAATTAATCAAGAGAAATAAAGTTATATTAGGAATTTATTAAATAAATAAATAAAATTTAATTAGTCAAAAATAATGAAAAAATGAATTAATTAAATAATGTAATATTATTCAATTAATAGAGGAAATTAGGATTTTTGATGCAGATGATGATTTGAGGATGAATTAATTAAATAATGTTAAATCACTTAATTAATAGATGAATATGAGAAATGATAATATTTAAATAATAATGTATTATTTAATCAGAAGGGTGAGAGATAGTTAAATAGTGTTGTTTGTCAGTCGGGACAATTTTAGGTGTCTACAGTGTTACTATCCTCTAGTTGTTTCTATATTTACACATGAATCTCCTCATGTGTTGCATGAATTCCATAGCTTCTACACTCACATACTTGTGATTTTCTACTCCCTACAAATCCACAACACCTCACAAGGGTGTCACATACACCACTTAAAATGGTGTCTTCTCCAAAGACGTATTCAACTAGTTATTGTATGCAAACTCTATGTGCACTAACATGTAGTCCCATTGCTTAGGCTTCTCCCCTACAAAATGTTTGGGTTGATTTCTAATACTTTGATTGACAACATCTATTTGTTTGTTCATGTTTGGATGATATATAGAGCTATAATTGTGTTGCATGCCTAATTTCTTCTATAGTGTGCATTAAAAATGACTACGGAACTAGATGTCGCAATCCAACATAATACTCTTATGAGAAACAATGCAATTGTACTATCTCCTTAAAGAATAAATCTATTATCTCATGTTAACTTTATCTTCAAAAGTGTGTCCAAATATATTGAGATTTGACTTCTGCCCACAATGACAACCACATATGTCACACTTAGGCCTAAAAATCAATGATTTGTGACTGCAAACATTAGAAATATGTGGGTGTGAATGATTGTATGAAATATCTGCGAGGAGAAGTATTCAGGAGGAAAATAAAGCCCACAACATTTAATGCGCCTCAATGAAAGAAGCCCGCTGTTTCTTTTTTCTTCATCCCTTGTGCAGGTGGGGCAAAAGCAATGTATTCGGGGACCAAAATTTGACGGTCAATACTGCCCCTTTTTTTATGACGCTTTTATCCATACGCCCATCAAATTTAAGGTCGCGGATTCGGGCTGGTACGGAAATTCAAACAGGAATGGTCAAGGAAGGTGTTTGAATAAAAGCGGTCAATCATCATTCATTCTCAGATCTCCTTTGCTTTCCTTAGCAAACTTTTCTAGATGTTTATATCTCGTTGACAAAAGATTATAGTGGAGTTTTTAAAATGGTTTCATTGAATTATAGTCCCACCCAAAAAATATGTTATATTTAAAGGTTTTTTTTGCTAATGATTGTACCTCATACACAAAAGATTATAGAAAAGTTTTTAAAATGGGTATTATTTTATTTGTATAGATATTTTAAATAGATTTATTAAAAAAAAAATGTTTAGAAATATCAATTTAGAGTTATTTTGAAAATATTATGTTTATTATTAAATACTACTGATTTGGCATGTAAATAGTTGTCAAACTTAAGGTAAACAATAAGAGCTTGTTAATACACTCACGTAATTACGCTCCACCCCTTGTCGTTGTAGAATGCCTCTTAGCATTAACAAATAAAAATATAGAATAATTAAATGAATGCCCACAAGTAATATAACACATACTAATAAAGTTAACTCAAACACCCATGTGAACACTAATTCCTAACAAGAAGTACCACTACCTCGCATAAGATAAGAAGGTTAACTATACAAAGTAGAGAGCACCCTACCATCTTGTAGAACAACATGCATGACAATATAACAAGCCATATAACTTAATACTCAAGGAGCCCCTATCTACTCTAATAGAAGGTGGCTAATAATATATAATACAACTTGTGGACCTTCTAGCAATGAGAGCACTAGAGCTTAACCATGATGTAGTGCTTGTAGAAAGAACATAAATTTTGAAATATCATTGAACCTACCTTAAGGAGATGTTGTCTTCAAATGTGTTGGGACAAAAGTAGATAAGATGATGTCATGTTATATACATCCAGGAAAAGGAAATCCAACCTCTCTTGTTACATCCTATTTTTCATAACCTTCTAGACTATGTTATTTTGGTTATGCATTTCAAATTTGAATTTCAAAAAAAATATTATGACTAATTAATCTAGTATGTTGATTAATCATTTATATCACGTAGATATATTGTGAAATGATGAAATCATGCATTTGGTGTTCATAGTAATGAAAATGGAATATCAAGCCTTATGTTTTAAATAATTTATGTTGATGTGTTGATATCGGACTAACTATTCTCTTGGTTTAATGAGGTGAATATAGGATAATGTTTTCCCCTCCAAGAATGAGAGGGAGAGTATCACTAGAGAGGAGGAAATTTTGGCAAGTAAAAACATGGTCATCATGGATTTGATAACACACACACTCACGCACTAATAACTATTTTCTATGATTACAATATGGCTTCATGTTCATCTTACTGAAATTTAAGTATTGAATCAATTTATTAAGTATGCATTTCTTGACTGAATATAAAATATGTTTTCATTGTAAAGATTTTTTATTACCAAGAGACTTGTTGAGTAACTGTCATATCTATTGTATGCAAGAGTTTTGTATGGTTTAGTTTTGAATACTTCTATAAGAAAATAGTAAGTGCATATGTTGACCTATATATTTATATACGATTATATGAATATAACCATATATAAATATATATGTATATACATGTGTGTATATATATATATGATATATGATTTAATTGATGATATAATTATATGTATATACAATATATAAATACATACATACATATATACATGTAGATAGATATGAATATATTATTAATGCAATTATTTATATATATATATGTATTTATAGGTATATATATTAAATCCATGTATAGTTGGTTGTAATTTAAATAATGAATTGAGATTGAATGTCAGTTTGGGGAGCTAAAAATCAATGTATAGTACTTTAAAATTAATGAGGCATATGGATGCTAAACGACAGGAAGTGAGAGTTAAGGGAGGTAGAATCTTTCGCCTCTCACGAAGTGGAAGTAAAGGAAGTAGGAATCATGGAGATGAAAACCCATGAGAAGATAGAGATGTGTAGGGCATGCAGTGAAATAAGGAGAAAGAAGAGGGACGAGGGGTATTAAGGAAAGACAAGAAAGCAGTATGTACATTTAGTTCATGACCTCAATAATATTTATTTTCCTTGTGAACTTCTTGTGAAATGCATATAGAAGATTATGGAAATCTATATAAATCATAGAATGTTTCTATTTTAAATTTTAAACATATATTTGAATGTTTCATGAGCATTTAGGGTTTTTCATGTTTCAACCTTTTCCTCAAAAAACCAATAATGGGTATTATATTAATAGTTATTCTACACTGACAAGAGACTGATGAACCTTACCTATGTCGCTTGAATTCTTTAAGTCAAAATATAAGATTTATATTATCTTTGTGAAGGAAATGTGACACTAAGTCATTGTTATTTGCATAAATTGTGTCATCACCATCTCTTGGAGGGAAATATGACATTAAGTTACTTCTTTTGCATACATTGTGTTATCACCTTCTTTGCGAAGGAACATAATCTGTATTTATATACATTATAGTTGGGCATTGCAGCCCCATGTGTTATCATACTCCCTACGGTCGTGAACAAGTGTAAGCCTCATGGCTATTCAAACCTTGTTAAGTGTCATCCAGTCCTTGACCTTTTTTTCTAGGTCTACTCTTTGGTTTCTATAATAGCCTTTACTAATTAGGCTAATGTTAAATACCCGGCCCATTATCTCTGTGTAAACAATCTTATAAATGCTCAAACACTCAGCCTTTTTATCTCTGTGTAAACAGTCATATAAATGCTTAAGTGTCTAACCTCCTATCTTTGAATAAACAGAGATGACAGTATTAAATACTCAGCCTTCTATCTCTGTCTAAGCAAAGATGATAGTATTAAATGCTTGGCCTTCTATCTCTATATGAACAAAGATGATAGTACCAACTTAATTGGCCTCCTATCTCTTTACAAATGGTTATGTTATTACTTAAACTTTCAGCCTATCCATGGGATTACTATGATAATTTTTAAAGCCTCCTTAATGGGCTAGGAATCTATGAAAGGAATTGGAGAAATCTCAACCTTATAAGTGGTCGAGAGTGTTATATTCAATGGAAATAACAATTTTATGCTTTATTGTATTGTTAATTAACATTTGAGATAAAAAAAATTCTTCTTAGATTGTATAAATGTTTGAGCTTTCGACCCTCAAAAGCATACTACTTTAAAATCTTTATTTAAATTTAGATGTAATGAGTCAGATATTTTCAAAGTTTAAGAAGCATAATAAACGTAAACTCATATAAGCAGATAGACATATCCAAATAAACATGGAGATATAACTATATATTTATTTTGATATATCGTATAAGAGAGCTCCTTTTTGATGCAATAATAGGGTTATTCCACAATAATGGGTCATAAACTTGGGATATCAAATTTTTGATCTTGGATGCAAGTAAAAACTTAAAAACACCTTCATTCGAAGGTATGTAGAAAAGTACCTTTGTTTGAAGGTGGAACTTTGTTTGAAGGTTGAAAGTGTTAAAAAAAACTTCAAATGAAGATAAATTTCAAAAATGGGAAAAAGGACTTTCGTTTGAAGCTCCTTTTTCCATTTTTTAAAATTACCTTCATTCAAGGTTCTTTTTACATTTTTTTTGTGAATGAGATACCTTCAAATGAAGGTCCTTGAATACCTTTGAACAAAGGTACACCTTCAAACAAAAGGCCTTAGGTAGACACTTTCAATGTCTACTTAAAATTTTCCTTAGAAATTTCAGTTTCAAACCTCGGGTTGGACCTTCAAATGGAATTAACTTGACAAGATAATTTGCAAAATCGTACTCTTCAAGACAAGCTTTCCAACAAGTATAGTGTTAATATATTTTTATTTTATTATGTATTTATTTTCTAATTTTTATTGAATATAGATTTTCACCTAACATCAAGTTATTTGTTCTACACATGTGAAAAATAATAAAATACTTTAAAAAAAACACTAAAATATATATGTGCACTAGGTATATTGATGTTCTTGTTTTATCAAAAAAATATATATATACAAAACAAGTTATGCATTACAACATACACCTATGTCCAAATTATATTTACCCTTCAAAAATTAATTAAAAAAATATATGCAACAAAAAATTATGGAAAAATATTCATGCACTAGATATTGATGTTACACATCTATATTTTAAAAATTAGAATTTTATCTTTTCTAGAAATAAATTATGTGCTACAACATAAACGCCACTTTTTAAAAATGTTCTTTACTATAAAAAACAAGTTATTAAAAGTTACGTAAACATATTCACAATTTATTTAAAAAAAAATTAAAAAAATATTTAGAATCTACACACAAATTGTCACAAATCACTAGTTCACATCATCTTCAAAATCTTAACGATTTAGCTACTATAGGTCTCAAAAAGTGAAGACTTAGTTAAAAGTGTTGATTTCAATGTCCTATTTGGCCAAAAGTGGGACTTGTTATTATGTGATTACCCAATAGAATGTTTATTTAAATGAGCATTTGCACACACACACACACACTCATATATAAGTGTATGAAATTGGAAAATGTATCAACTAATCATGTTTCATATGAACAAGACATTGTTGCAAGCTTATAGTTTATTCGCATGTATGGACTATTATATATGATAGCAAAGATTAGTATATGATAGTATTGATTTAAAAACTACTTGTGAAATTTAATAAAGATGTTAAAACCAATATGTTTTCAATTTATATATAGAATCATGAAATCAGAAGATAAAATGGCTTCTTTTAAAATAACCAAGATCTGATATGTGAAATCATCTATCGATATCCAATTTGAGAAAGAGGTGTGTGAACATATGACCACATAAAATTGTGTTTATTTTATATTATTAAGATATTTTACCAAAATGGGGTCCATCCTATAGTGTGATGGTTAAATGGTGGTGTTGTTGTGGCCACCAAGGTTCAAGCTCCAGTTGAGCTATTGTGATCATGGACCTTGTGCCCTCATTGATTCAATGTGCTTGTAGGTTTGAACCTTAGCATTGATGTTGTTGGCATTCATTCAGTGATTTAATGCTCCATTTTTTTCTCTAAACCCTAGTTGGGCTAGTGTTCTCATGAGCTCTTACCCTCTTTGCCCCTACTAGGTTGTTGTGCTCACGGATTTGGACAATTCATGTTGATGTTGTGCATTCTTGTTGGCGATGAGCTCCCCTATTTGTGGTCTCACTTGGAGTAGGCCAAGTTAAAAATCCCTCCTCACCAAGGAAAATTTTTTTTGGCCAAATTAATGCAAAATCATTGCTTGTATTATTGGTTTGAATTGTGTCTAAAGCTACAAATTAATCACGCACATCATACATATCTAGAAGGTATCTAGAGTTAAATAATAGATTATTTATATTTGTACACAACACTAATTCTCAGATGGCTTGATGATCTCAGAGTTTCCTTGAATCTACTACTCTCGTGAAGGGTAGGGTCACTTCTAGTAGGAAGGCTTTCAAGGCACCACTAGTTTTGGGTTGGAGGAAATGCACTCAGATGATGCTCTCCCTCTTATAATTAAAATCCAAAGACTTGGATTATAACAAACAAGATATTGGATTTCACTTGATATTGTACTTTTACATATGAAACATCATAATATATATTATTATTATTAAAATATTATAATGTATTAGATATATGGTTCTCCACATCTAGACAAGACATCAATTATAATTATAATTAGTCTGTGTATTGCATTCTTAATCATAATGATATTCACAAAAGAGAGTGATTAAATTTGGTTTTATAATTTATATGGACTTATGTTCCTAATTTATGAATAGAATTGTTCTTTTATTTTATTTTAATCAAAAGAAAGAAACCATGTAAGAAATGTATTCAAAAAAATATTAATGTTTTGCTTTAATGGACCGGTTGGGTTTGTTACATGTGGAATCAAATATCGGTTGAAACACTAGGGCCTATGAGCCTACCTATAAATTTTTTTAGTAAGATAACTTATTTTGTTCCTTAAACATAGAAATGGCCAGCTCAAAGGCCCAGAAAAAGAAAGGAAAAACAGAGAAATAAAAAAACAAAACAAACTAAAATTGAGAAAGTCGTGAGTTACTGAGGAAAAGAATGGCTCTTCGACTCTGAGACACTTGTTGAATCTCTAGAGAATATTAATCTAGAGAAAAAGGAACAATTTGAACAGTCAAAAACCATTCTAGTTAAACCTAAGAAACCATCGGCAATTCATGACATGCCTATTGAATATGGTCACAACACGTCAAAGCTAAGTAAAGATGATGCAGGAGCATTCGGCTGAATTTGTTCGCAATTGATTTTCCCTAAAAATGATCCCAGCCATGAATTAAAGTGCAAGCTATCCATATTCTCATATTTATCAAACTAGGAAAAAGGTTTTTAAAGTTGAATCTGAAGCTAAGCTATTGTTCATTATTTGAATCAGTTGTTCATTAAATTAGTTAATATGCTCAATCTTTATAATAAACGAAAGTTGTGCTAAACTTGCAATATGAAGATCAATTCAAAAATTTATATAAAGTGCAGGGAAAACCAAAAGACTATGCCATTGAAGAAATTATTTTTAAAAGAGATCAAAATGCAAATAAAATAAAAATGGTTGTTGAAGAGGTCGATATGGGAGAGAATGTGAGGGGGCGGCTGGAGAGTTGAATCCCCATGCCTAGATTCAAAGTACAGAGAAAAAAATAGAAGCCATAAGAGGATACCGAGAGGTGTGGCACAATTGAAGGAGTGACTTAAAAGAAAAAAAATTATACTTTGTTGGGATGTCATACTAAGCAAGGAAAAGAAAAATGTGTAGATTTATTGTGAGGGGGGCGTGGCCACCTGGAGGGGAGATTTCCATTTTAAATTGCATAAAATTTACATAAAAAAAGGGAAGATTAGGGCTACATCAGAATAATCTTTGGGGTTTTTAAATTAAATTTAAAATGCAAAAACCAAAGAGGGTAGCGAACTAAGTTTGAGAGGGAAGAGCTAGAGGAGTAGGCAGTAGAGAAAGGGGGATTGTGCCATGTAATATCAAAGTTTGAAGTTTAAATTGCAAATAAAAAATGAGTATGGTAAGAGGAGTTTAAAGCCATGGCTAGGTAGGTGAAAGGAGAGCAGAATGAATAGAGAATTGCAGCAATATTTGATCGGGACTAATGATATAATTGAAATTGGAAAATTCACAAGGAATTACTAGAATAGAGCAAATGCAGGATAAAGACATTGGAGGCTGATGAATTGTAACTAATTAAGTGCCTATAAATTGTGGATTGAGAGTTCAATGTAATTGAATCGAGTGGTGTTGACTCTGATGTTATTTCAAACGAATTGGAAATTGTATGCCTGTGAATTTTGTTTATGAATTGAAGATAATTAAATTCATCATTATTGTTTGGTATAATATTCTCAATTGTTGTCAAGCTGCAAGTCAAAATTGTTCAGTTTTAATTTAATGGGTATTAAATCAAGATTTGAAGTTTGATTATGCATCAATTGGTATTAGAGCAAGGGATCTTGAGAGTGGAGAGGATCCACTAGGACCTGTGGGAGAGTGAAAAGCGGTAGAGAAGACTTTCATGAGGACTGTTACAGGTAAGAGGATCCATGAACATCGAGAGCTTGAAGCCGCAAAGAAAAGTGTTTTGATAAATTGCAGGGTATGTGAAAATTGTTGTAGAAAATTGCAACAACGAATGAGATGTGTTCGAAGAAGAGGATTAGATGCATCATGAGGAGATCGGTGATAATCCCATTTTGGGAAGAATATTGGGAGGAAGTGGAGAACCAAAATCTCCTTGAAGAGTTGAAAATGATTGAGGCAAGAATGGATGCCTTGGAAAAATATTATTTTTCTAATGATGTTTTGGTCACAGAAAAGAACAAAGAGGGTGTAGTAGAAGCATGTCATGAAGAAGGCATGGTGGAAAAAAATGAAGATGCAAAATTTATTGCAACAACAGTTGAAGAAATTGAAGTAAAAAAGGAAAGTGTAGACATTAGTAGAAGTCCTCTATTTGACAAGGGGCCTAATGAGCAAGATTCAATGTTTGCATAAGAGATTGTGAACATAGAGGCAATGTTCGTCTTGAAGGGGGTCGCATCAGAGGTAGAGATTGTTGAAAGTACAGAAGATGTGGTTGTGGGTGCAACGATAAAGCATGAAGATGTTGTCGTGAATGGAAAGGAGGAAGACAATTTGTTGGTGAGAGAAGATGAATGGTTAGAGAAGCTTACAATAGTTCGAGGTATGAGATTTTTTGCAATAAATGGTGGTGAGAAGATAGATGTTGCAACAGTGAAGCAAAAAGAGGAAAAAGTTAATTTCTATGAAATGTGTGATGTAGAATTTGCAATGGATTCATATGATGAGGTAAGTAATGAGGAGAAAGATTGTATAGTGATAAAGTGGAATACAGATACAACATATATGTATGTGGAAGTTGTAAGAGATTATGCAGGAAGTTTTTAGTGGAGGTGGTTGGTTTGTATTGGGTCAAAACCCATGACAGAGGAGAAGGGTGAAGAAATTGTTTGGAGGAGGAGGAGGCCAATACATGGTGGACACAAGTCCACAAGAGGAGAGAAGAATGGAGTACAGAGTTGTTGGGGGAGGATGCAAACATTCTGGCAAGATGCTAGAAGAACAAAAAAAAGAAATAATTTGTAGGTATTAGTGTCAATGTGAGAGCATACTGCAAGTTGTTCACAACTTGGAAGAGTAGTTTTACTACTCAGCTCCGTTTTGTGAGCCTATACTCAAAAATTTTATCAGGTGCATCTGATGCAGGAGCATCCGACTAGATTTGTTAGCAATTGATTTTCCCTAAAATGATCCTAACCATGAATTAAAGTGCAATCTATCCATCTTCTCATGTTTATCAGAATGGGAAAAAGGTTGTTAAAGTTGAGTCTAAAGCTAAGCTATTATTCATTATTTGAATTGGCTATTCATTAAATTAGTTAATATGCTCAATCTTTATCATAAATGAAATTGTGCTAAACTTGCAATGTGAAGATGAATTCAAAAATTTATATAAAGTGTGGGGAAAACCATAAGACTACACCATTGAAGAAGTGATTTTAAAAGAGATCAAAATGCAAATAAAAGAAAAATTGTTGTTGAAGAGGTTGATATGGGAGAGAATGTGAGGGAGCAGCTAGGGAGCTGAAGCCCCACACCTAGATTCAAAGTACAGAGTAAAAAAATTAAAAGCCACAAGAGGATACCAAGAGGCATGGCACAATTGAACGAGAATTTTTTTTTAAAAAAAAATTAGACTTTGTTGGGACACCATATTAATCAAGGAAGAGAAAAACGTGTAGATTCATTGTGAGGGGGGCGTGGCCATCTAGAGGGGAGATTTCCATTTTAAATTGCATAAAATTTACATAGAAAAAGGGGAGATTTGGATTGTGTTAGAATAAGCTTTGGGGTTTTAAAATCAAATTTAAAATGCAAAAACCAAAGAGTGTAGTGAACTAAGTTTAAGAGGGAAGAGGTAGAGGAGTAGGCAGTAGAGAAAGGGGGATTGTGCCATGTAATATGGCAGTTTGAAGTTTAAATTTAAAAATAAAAATGAGTATGGTAAGAGGAGTTTAAATCCAAAACTAGGTAGGTGAAGGGAAAGCAGAATGAACAGAGAATTGCAACAATATTTGATTATATTGAAATTGGAAAATTCGGGAGGAATTACTAGAATAGAGAAAATGTAGGACAAAGACATTGGAGGTTGATGAATTGTAACTAATTAAGTGCCTATAAATTGTGGACTGAGAGTTCAATATAATTGAATTGAGTGGTTTTGACTCTGATGTTATTTCATATGAATTGGAAATTGTATGCCTGTGAATTTTGTTTATGAATTGAAGACAATTAAATTTGTTGTTATTGTTTGGTATAATGTTCTCTATTGTTGTCTAGCTACAAGTCAAAATTGTTTAGTTTTAATTTAATGGGTATTAAATCAAGAGTTGAAGTTTGATTCTGTGTCAATTGGTATTAGAGTAGGGGATCTTGAGAGTGGAGAGGATCCTCTAGGACTTGCGGGAGAGTGAAAAGCGGTAGAGAATAAGCTTGTGAGGGTTGTTACAGGTAAGAGGAGTCTTGAACAACGAGACCTTGAAGTCGTAAAGAAAAGTGTTTTGATAAATTGCAAGGTATGTGAGAATTTTTGTAGAAGATATCAACAATGAATGAGATGATTTTAAAGAAGAGGATTAGATGAATCATGAGATCGGTGATAATACCATTTTGGGAAGAATATTGGGAGGAAGTGAAGAACCGAAAGCTCCATGAGGAGTTGAAAAAGATCGACGCAAGAATGGATTCCTTGGAAAAATATTATTTTCCTAATGATATTTTGGTCGTAGGAAAGAACAAAGAGGGTGCAGCAGAAGCATGCCATGAAGAAGGCATGGTGGAAAAGAATGAAGATGAGGAATTTATTGTAGCTGCAGATGAAGGAGTTGAAGAAGTACAAAAGGAAAGTGTAGACATTAGTGGAGGTCCTCTGTTTGACAAGGGGCCTAATGAGGAAGATTCAATGTTTGTAGAAGAGATTGCAAAAATAGAGGCAATGTTTAGCTTGAAGGGGGTTGCATCAGAGGTAAAGGTTGTTGAAAGTACAAAATATGTTGTTGTGGGTGCAACGATAGACAGTGAGGATTTTGTCATGAATGGCAAGGAGGAAGATGATTCATTGGTGAGAGAGGATGAATGGTTAGAGAAGCTTGCAGTAGTTCGAGGTATGAAATCTGTTACAACAAATGGCAGTGAGAATATAGATGTCACAATAGTGAAGCAGAAAGAGGTAAAAGTTAATTTCTATGAAATTTGTGATGTAGAATTTGCAATGGATTCATATGATGAGGTAATTAATGAGGAGAAATATTTTATAGTGACAAAGTGGAATAGAGATACTGTATATCTATATGTGGAAGTTGTAAGAGATTGTGCAAGAATTTTTTGGTGGATGTGGTCAGTTTGTGGTGGGTCAAAACCCATGAAAAAGGAGAAGGGCGAAGAGATTGTTTGGAGGAGGAGACCAGTACATGGTGGACACAAGTCCACAAGAGGAGAGAAGATTGGAGTGCAAAGTTGTTGGCAAAGGATGAAAAATGTTTTAGCAAGATGCTAGAAGAAGAGGAAAAATAAATAATTTGTAGGTATCAGTTTTAGTGTGGGAGTATGCTACAAGTTGTTCACAACTTTGAAGAGTAGTTTTACTACTCAACTCTATTTTGTAAGCCTATGCTCATAATTTTTTTATCAGGTGTGTATAATGTAGGAACATCTGGCTGGATTTGTTTGCAATTAATTTTCCCTTAAAATGACCCTAGCCATGAATTAAACTGCAAGCTATCCATCTTCTCATGTTTATCAAACTAAGAATTTTTTTTTTAAAGTTGAGTCTAAAGCTAATCTATTATTCATTATTTGAATTGGTTGTTCATTAAATTAGTTAATATGATCAATCTTTATAATAAATGAAAGTTGTGCTAAACTTGCAATGTGGAGATGAATTCAAAAATCTATATAAAGTGCAGGGAAAACCAAAAGACTCTGCCATTGAAGGAATGATTTTTAAAATAGATCAAAATACAAATAAACAAAAAATTATTGTTGAAGAAGTCAATATGGGAGAGAATGTGAGGGGGCGACAAGAGTGTTTAAGCCCCATGCCTAGATTCAAAGTATAGAGTAAAAAGATTAAAAGCCACAAGAGGATACCAAGAGGTGTGGCAGAATTGAATGTGATTTAAAAGAAAGAAAAAGATAGACTTTGTTGGGACGCCATACTAAGCAAGGAATAGAAAATCGTGCAGATTCATTGTGAGGGGGGTGTGGCCATTTGGAGGGAAGATTTCCATTTTAAATTGTATAAAATTTACACAAAAAAGGGGGAGATTAGGGATGTGTCAGAATAAGCTTTGGGGTTTTAAAATTAAATTTAAAATGTAGAAACCAAAGAGGGCAACGAACTAAGTTTGAGAGGGAAGAGATAGAGGAGTAGGCAACAGAGAAAGGGAGATTGTGTCATGTAATATGGTAGTTTGAAGTTTAAATTGCAAATAAAAATGAGTATGGTAAGAAGAGTTTAAAGCCACGACTAGGTAGGTGAAAGGAGAGTAGAATGAACAGAGAATTGCAACAATATTTGATCAGGATTGAGGCTATTGAAATTGGAAAATTTAGGAGGAATTACTAGAATAGAGCAAATGCATGATAAAGACATTGGAGGTTGATGAATTGTAACTAATTAAGTGCCTGTAAATTATGGACTGAGAGTTCAATATAATTGAATTGAGTGGTTTTGACTCTAATGTTATTTCATCTGAATTGGCAATTGTATGCCTGCGAGTTTTTTTTATGAATTGAAGATAATTAAATTCGTTGTTATTGTTTGGTATAATGTTCTCAATTGTTGTCTAGTTGCAAGTCATAATTGTTCAGTTTTAATTTAATGGGTATTAAATCAAGAGTTTAATTTTGATTTTGCATCAATTGGTATCAGAGCAAGGGATCTTAAGAGTGGAGAGGATCCACCAGGACTTATGGGAGAGTGAAAAGCAGTAGAGAGAAGCTCGTGAGGGCTATTACATGTAAGAGGAGTCTTGAACTATGAGAGCTTAAAGTCGCAAAGAAAAGTGTTTTAATAAATTTTAGGGTATGTGAGAATTGTTGTAGAAGATCGCAACAATGAATGAGATGAGTTTGAAGAAGAGGATCAGATGGATCATGAGGAGATCGATGATAATCCCATTTTAGGAAAAATATTGGGAGGAATAGGAGAATTGAAGGCTCTGTGAAGAGTTGAAAAAGATAAAGGAAAGAATGGATGGCTTGGAAAAATATTATTTTTCTAATGATGTTTTGGTCGTAGGAAAGAACAAAGAGGGTGCAACAAAAGCATATCATGAAGAAGGCATGGTGGAAAAGAATGAAGATGAGGAATTTATTGCAACAACAGTTGAAGGAGTTGAAAAAGTACAAAAGGAAAGTGTAGACATTAGTGGAGGTCCTTTGTTTGATAAGGGTCCTGATGAGGAAGATTCAATGTTTGTAGAAGAGATTATGAAAATAGAGGCAATGTTCAGCTTGAAGGGGGTCACATCAGAGGTAGAGGTTGTTGAAAGTATAGAAGATGTGATTTCTTGTGCAACGATAGAGCGTGAGGATGTTGTCATGAATGGCAAGGATGAAGACAATTCATTGGTGAGAGAAGATGATTGGTTAGAGAAGCTTGCAGTAGTTCAAGGTATGAGATGTGTTGCAACAAATGGTGGTGAGAAGATAGATGCCACAATAGTGAAGCAAAATTAGGTAAAAGTTAATTTCTATGAAATTTGTGATGTAGAATTTGTAATGGATTCATATGATGAGGTAATTAATGAGGAGAAAGATTCTATGGTGACAAAGTGGAATACAGATACAACATATCTATATGTGGAAGTTGTAAAAGATTATGCAGGAAGGTTTTGGTGGAGGTGGTCTGTTTGTGGTGGATCAAAACCCACAATAGAGGATAAGGGTAAAGAGATTGTTTGGAGGAGGAGGTCGATACATGATGGACACAAATCCACAAGAGGAGAGAAGAATGGAGTACAAATTTGTTGGGGGAGGATGGAAAATGTTCTAAAAAGATTCTAAAAGAAAAGGAAAAAGAAATAATTTGCAAGTATCAATTTCAGCGTGGGAGCATGTTGCAAGTTGTTTGCAACGTGGAAGAGTAGTTTTACTACTTAGCTCTGTTTTGTGATCCTATGATCACAAAAATTTTAGCAGGTGCATCTGATGTAGGAGCATCTAGCTAGATTTGTTTGTAATTGATTTTCCCTGAAAATGATCCCAACCATCAATTAAAGTGCAAGCTATCCATCTTCTCATGTTTATCAAGCTGGGGAAAAGGTTTTTAAAGTTGAGTTGAAAGCTAAGCTATTATTCATTATTTGAATCGGTTGTTCATTAAATTAGTTAATATGCCCAATCTTTATAATAAACAAAAGTTGTGCTAAACTTGCAATGTGAAGATGAATTCAAAAATTTATATAAAGTGCAAGGAAAACCAAAAGATTGTGCCATTGAAAAAATGATTTTTAAAAGAGATCAAAATGCAAATGAAAGAAAAATTGTTGTTGAAGAGGTCAATATGGGAGAGAATGTGAGGGGGCGGCTGAGAGCTTAATCCCCATGCCTAGATTCAAAGTATAGAGAAAAAATAAAAATCCACAAGAGGCTACTAAGAGGCGTGGCACAATCGAAGGAGTGATTTAAAAGAAAAAAAATTAGACTTTGGTGGGACACCATACTAAGCAAGGAAAAGAAAAATATGTAGATACATTGTGAGGGGGGCATGGCCATCTAGAGAGGAGATTTCCATTTTAAATTGCATAAAATTTACATAGAAAGAGGGGAGATTAGGGTTGCGTCAGAATAAGCTTTGGGGTTTTAAAGTTAAATTTAAAATGCAAAAACCAAAGAGGGTTGTGAACTAAGTTTGAGAGGGAAGAGCTATAGGATTAGGTAGTAGAGAAAGGGGGATTGTGTCATGTAATATGGCAGTTTGAAGTTTAAATTGCAAATAAAAATGAGTATGGTAAGAGGAGTTTAAAGCCACAGCTAGGTAGGTGAAAGGAGAGCAAAATGAACAAAGAATTGCAGCAATATTTGATTAGGACTGAGGATATTGAAATTGGAAAATTCAGGAGGAATTACTAGAATAGAGCAAATGCAAGATAAAGAAATTGGACGTTGATGAATTGTAACTAATTAAGTGCCTATAAATTATGGACTGAGAGTTCAATATAATTGAATTGAGTGGTTTTGACTCTGATGTTATTTCATCTGAATTAGAAATTGTATTCCTATGAATTTTGTTTATGAATTGAATATAATTAAATTTGTCATTATTGTTTGGTATAATGTTCTCAATTGTTGTCTGGCTGCAAATCAGAATTGTTCAATTTTAATTTAATGGGTATTAAATCAAGAGTTGAAGTTTGATTTTACATCAAAAGGGGAAATTGAGTACCTGCATGTACATCCTCCTTCTAAGTTTATTTTTATATATTCTTTAATGAGAAGAAGAACTAGAATTAATACCTCTCTTAATGTAATGTTGTGAAGATCCTATTTAAATAAGGATGTATAATCCATTATTATAAATAAAGAACTTTATATGTTGGAATCTTGAATTTAATGCATTTATAATTCTTTTGTATAAGAATTTAATCCAAGTGAATGTATGTAATTAAAATAAAACCTCTAAATCTTCTTGATTCTTTTGAGATAAAGAAACTAATTAAATTGCAATGGCCTACCATGAGTTAAAATGGTGCGAACAAGGATAAATCCTAGTGGAAGTCAAGATGGCTTAGGTCAACAAGCTAAAAACCCAATTGCTAAATTGGATCAAATTTTAACCATTCTAAATGAAACCAAGGAAAGACTAGGAGACCTTGAACAAGAAGTTAGTGGGGTAGGTGGTCTTGAGAGCGAAGAAGAACCCAACCAAGGAAACGATGAAAATGATAACGATCAAGAGTATAGTGCTTACAATGGTCAATGATAAGTTGACCAAAATCCTAAAAACCAAGTGGACATGAGGGCTTGTATGGTCAATGAGTTTGCTAGAGACATGAAAAAGGTTACTCCACCAAAATTTGATGGTACCATGATAGGAGATGGATCTGAGACATGGCTCACAAAAATGGTAAAATAATTTGAGATAAGGAACTATTTTAAAATAACCAAGGTAGTTAGGGGGGCTTATCAATTATCTAATGAAGAATCCACATGGTAGATGAACAAGAAAATGGAGTTAGGACTCAACTCCCTAAGGGTAACTTGGGATCAATTTATGGTTTTTTTTAGATAGAGATGGCTTCCTCAGGTCTATTTTGACCAAAAGATCGTTGATTTCTAAAGCCTACAACAAGGAGATATATTGGTGACCAAATACTAGGAGAAGTCTATTAGGTTGTTAGAATATGTACCCCAGTATCAGAAGGATGAAAGGTTCAAAATAGGAAATCCATAATGGGTCCCAATGCAAATATTGGTGGAGAGCTTGATGTTCATGATCCAACATCTATGGATCAAGTGTTTGAGAAGGCCATAAAACAAGAGCAGAAATTGAAGTTGATCTCGACATACTAAGATATAACTAGAAATAAATTTGGATGAAATAAATTGACACCTTGATTCAAAAATAAGGGTTGGAGTCAAGAATCTAATTTAAAAACTAATAGAAACAAAACCAAGAATATGAGAAATGGTTTTTTGTTTGCTTCTTCTTCTAGGATAGAATCTAGGAGTGTTTTAGTGATTTTTGTGGTTTCCTCCTATAGCTTTGCAATTTCTTCATGCTATCTCCCTATTAGGGTATCTACTTTCTACTTAGTGTGGAGCTCTTGTGCTTGATCTCTTGTAAGTTGCTCCTTTTGATCTACAGTAAGGTTAGACCCTACCTCTATAATAGATTTTTCTCTTATTTTATCTTGCTCCTTTAGGGCTTTCTCCGTTTTCTCTTGGATTGTGACAATTATGGGTTGTGGGAAGTCCTTGATTACTTCCTCTAAAATTTTATCAAATTTCCTTATATATAATATGAGGCTCTATAATATTCTATCATTTTTACTAGAGTTTGCATCTTCATACATGGATAATACTTTCAAAATCATACCATGGTAGATGTGGTCATTTGTAGCCTCCATCACATTGATTGGTGGTTGTGGTTGCTCTGTTGCCTTTGATTGTTGAATCTCCATCATGTGTTCCTTCTTATTTCTCTTTTGTGAAGCTTATTGAAACATAGAAAAATAGGTTCCTTCTATTAAAATGAGGATTTACCAATAATTTACTAAAAATAGAAAGGGGAAAATGGGGTGTGATGAACATATATTTTATCTATTTCATTAGGAAATGAGATCCCCCAATAATAAAATTGACTTTCAGCCTTTAAGCGATTCAATTCTATGAAAGATATTGCAATTTCCTTTATGACAGAAAAAAGTGTAAAATTAGCTTGAACAACACTCTTGGGAGATAAAAATAAAATAGTAAATGAACTCAAATCTAAAATGTAATACCTAAATCATGTAGATGAAGCATAATACTAATAGAAACAACAAACTCCTGATAGATTGAAGAAAGTAAGATACTAAAAACCTATAAACAAAAGTATTGCAAGACGTCCTCAAATGGAAAATGGGTCTTTGTACAAAAATTTTCCTCAATTTTTGGGATCCTCTAGAGATGGATATGAGATGCCTTTTTCCATAGGTTTCACTACAAAAAATGTTGGAAATAAACCCGAGATTTGAGTTTTTGTGATCTTGACAACTTTTTGTGACAACTTTGCAACATTGACAACTTTGACAACTTTTGCAATTTTCCACTTTTGAGATCTTCAATTCCAATCCTTTCTTCAACCTAAGATCTACACATACACAAGAGAGGGAAAAAATGTTTGTTTTTGGTAAATAGGGGTTTTCCTTGGTCAAACCATGTTTTGGTAATTAAACCTTGAAATGAAATGAAACATGAAAGGAATGATGAATGAACAAGTGCTATGTTGAATCTCACCAAACCCTTGAGTTGAGATCCTTGAAGAACTGAAATCTAATACATCTCTCCAAGGTCTTGATCTTGCATGAATGGATTGATTTGATAGCTTGAATCTTGACTTGAAAACTTGAAACCTACATCACAATGTTAGCTCCAAAAACATGCATGAATGTAACTAACTTTGACATGATGATCTTGATCTTGATTACTGTTGTAGATGCTTGATATTTTTTCTCTTCAATGCTCTTGACAATAATATTAGCTCATGTGAAAGTTGCCTTCTTTTTTTCATGTTGAATTGATAAAATAATTGTATTTATAGATGATTTTCTAATTTCCCAACAATTAAACATTATACGCCGAGATTTAGAATTTGAATTTGGGATCATAAAAATGTAGCCAAAACCATATTAAAATTTTGAATTAAGCAACTAAAGGGGACCCATTCACCCAAGGGAAAATTTTGCGAGTATGAAGGTGTTGTCATTGATGTCAACAAGCTTGTGTTGTCATTGGTGTTAACTATCTAGTGATTGAGAGAGATTGTTGTAGTATTATTTTGTGTTGCAGAGGTGTGTTCTAGTTTTGCTTTGCATTTCTTCTAGGTTGAAGATGTACTTGTACGGTTTGGATATGTTTGTTAGAGGTGATCAAATCTGCTATATTCAAAATTTTTGGTGATGGATCATTGTACAGAAGAATTTGTGTTCACCAATGTGTGAATTGTGCATTACAGAGGTGTCTGGGAGAAATGTATTTGCTTCACGTTTCTCCGTAGTTGTGTTTCAAGACTTGTGGTTTTGAGTGAGAGTTGATGGCATTGGTCTCTTTCTTGTGTCAAGAGGATTTGTGGTTTGGTGTTCTGGAAGATGGTTTTTTGAGTTACAGTGTGTGGTAGTGTTGTCTAGATGTACTGGGCTTGTACATTCTTTACGTGAATTTTTTTGCGAAGGAGTTTGTTAGTTTCCAAGATGTCTTTGGATAGTGTTCAGGTGAAGTTTTTTGTTTGAAAGTTATGGATTGATTAAAGGAAGCATGTACTTAAAATTTTAATGGTGTTTGCATGGGTAACGACCAACCCGATGTTTACACTACATGCGAAGGATGAAATATTATTTGTAGTAGCATGTGGTTGAGTGGCGTTGTTGATTTGGGTCCCAATTAAGTTTTGATGTGGTCTGTATTCACTTCTATCCACCATGGAAGTGTTTTGGCACCAACCTAATTTGAATTTGCACGTTTGAGGTGCATTGCCAACCTTGGAGAGGATTTCAAGGTTGAGGAAAATATAAGTATGAGTTGAATTGTTGAAGGAGGTCTAGATAGATGCAAGAAAGATGAATGTGAGAAGTATGTGATGTGAATGATGTGAAATTGAGCAGAGCAGTGTGAACCTTCATGTGTTGGACTACTGGATGGAGTGAGTTGAAGGTGTCTACAATCATTCAAACAAATTGTGAAGGTGTTGGAGCTATTATGATGGAATCTTTGTTGCATTGAGATCATGTTTATTGTGTAACATTTCTTCTATATCTTATTTTTCATTCCAGTTGTGAGCCTTTTTGGACAATGTGTCTTATTCTAGCAATGAGCCCTTGTAACTGGTTTTGCTATTACTTATATTGTGAGCTAATCCTCACTATGGTTTTTCCCTTCTTTGGTTTTCCACATAAATCTGGTGTTCTCTTGTGTTTGGTGTTGAATTGTTTCAGTTTATGGTATCTTCTTTTCATGTTAATTCATCATAATAGATTAAGGGTTTAATGAATGTTTGTGGATTTGAATGTTAATGAGGGTTTTGATGTTTTGATAAGATATAATTGATTCACCCCCCCTTCAGTTTTCTTTTTCATTTAACAGCGAATGGGTCCTGACCTAAACTGATTGGACCTATTCATTTCAGGGTGTCAAAAATGATAATTGTATTAAAAAAAAATGATTCCCTTTTCAAAAAATTTAAGTAATTACACTTGTAGATGCATAATTAGGTCAATTAGGGGCTTAACTAAATCCAATTAAATTAAGGGACCCAAACATAGTGTGAAAATGTAAAGGAGTATATTTTTCCACACTATATTTAGCCCCCATTTTAGTGAGAGGATGATCCCTATGCTCAAACTCACACTAAAGTAGACAAATATACATCAAGAGGGGTCCAAGTGCACAAATGTTAATGGGATAGGATGACAAAGATCAAGGAGGTGGCCAAGCCCCTAGGATCCAAGATCCCATGGAAAACCAACACAAACACAAAGGGACACATATGAATGTATGATATATTAAGGGGTAAGACAAGATACACAAACATACAATGCCAAAATTAATGCAAGGAGGAAAGAAAGATGGACTAGCAAGTTTTATTATGCCACGTCCATCAAATACACTCATAAGGATGTAAAATCACTTATGAAACACATGGATCCACAGGCAAGCAAGTTGTTTCATGCTCGGTGGCCATGAAAAATACTCACAAGGGCAAGTGAAATCCAATGTCCACTAGGTGAGCCCCCAAGACAAGTGGTGATGGGGAAGTCATGTCAGGCCTACACGCTCCAATTTTTTAACCATACCAAAATTTATACTCCCCGATAACTTTGATAAGAAACCACAACATGATCAATATGCTATGATAATGCTACATTGAGTTCAACTTCCATGAACAAAGTGAAGCAAGAAACTCACCTCAGGGGGTGCCAAATAGAACTCACCTCAGAGGGTGCAAATAAATAATGATAACGCCAATGTATGCCTCCACTTTAAAGAAATTGTTAAACATCATGTTGTGAGACATTACTTTAAGGTAGAACACAATAAATTCCAATACATGAGAGCTTTATTTAGAAATCCCTATGCCAAACATATGTTTCCAAATAAATTTGTGTCATGAAAAGGGGTTGCCCCCAAAATGCAATGCTAAAGATAACATAGAAAGAAAAGTACATCACATGTGAGCCAACTTAAGGCATGTCATCCACAACCCAAGCTTCCTCTTATATATACATGGAAGGTGTTCAACTAGCCAAAAAAGACAATGACAAGTGCCATACTAGGACAAGGCTACCTAATCCCTCGCCCCCAAGGGAAAAAGGTGAGCCAAAAATGGATGATGATATGTTGCTCCTTGCAAAAATGAAATATGATTGCATAAAGCTAATTTTATACCCTCATGCATGGTAGTGAATATGTTATGATACTACAACTACCACATGAAAAGGAGTAGTAGCTAATGTTATGGATTATAATGAGTAGGCAAAGTATCAATTTGATGCATATGTGATGAAATATTCCCACATGTAGTATCTATTAGTTAAGGATGCACCAAGGTTAAATTTTTTTTATAAGAATCTTTTGTAAGAGCATGTTGATATTAACTAAAGGCTTTTTTGATGCTTTTGTTTGTTTTGAGGGATAATAACCAAGACCGCTATTTGTTTGCTATGTGTAAGGCTCTATAGGGACACAGATACCTTGCACTCTAGCACCACATCCTTTTCCACTATAAGAGCTAAACCATTGTCAATGAGAGTCCTTTTTATTCCACATTTGTTAATTACATCCATTACCATGAAGGATTCATTTTGTTTTTGTACTTCCATTAGAGGTAACTAATTTTGATGAAAGAAAATGTCAATGTTAATTGAATTCATACCTTGAATTAGGGTTGCTACATCATTTGGTTGCGCACTAGGAGGGATAACTACTTGTTGCAAAGAATTTTGAAGCATGCTATTGTAATTAGGTGAAGCTTGAATCAAGTCCCATAGAGAAATCTTAGTAGGAGTGTTTTTAAATTGTTCCACAAGATCATACTCCTTTCCATTGTGAAAAGGCAATCGAGGAGCACTAGGAAAAATTGGTTGGGAGAATGGTAATGAAGTAGGTGTTGTTTGTGGTTTCCTATTGTTCCTTGTGTTATATGTATGAGAATGGTCTTATAACTTAGTTGTTGCAAAACATTGTTATTAGTGAGTTGCCTTGCAAAGTTTAAGATAGCTCTTGGAGGTTATGGTTGGTGTTATGGCACAGTCCTATGATAAGAAGTGGCTTAGGAGATGACTTGGGAGGTCCAATAATTAAAGGACTCTTAGGAGGTCCAATGATTAGAGGACTCTTAGGAGGTCTAATAATCAAGGGAGATCTAATGTTCAAAACCTCAATAGACTTATCCTTATTTCAATGACCTTTTAGTGAAAGGGAGTCTAATGTCACCTCATCATCTTCATCTAAGGAAGCCATATTACTATTGTTTGAAGGACATGTATCCATACTATCATCCTCTTGCACTATGATATCTTCCCTAGTAGGAGAGTTTTTAGGAGAGCAGAAAACTAGATTTTTTTGACATTCAATGGTTGGGTCTTCTAAGATATCTTTATCACAAGTAGGGGAGGTATCTATAGAAGAAAATTATGATTTGCTTGCTTATCAATGATGGAATCCTCTTGTTCAATAATATTTTCCCAGGTAGGAGAAGAGAAACAAATAGGATTCTCATGTCTCTCAATGATGGTCTCCTCTAACACCAAAATATCTTCTTCACAAATATGAGAGAAATTGGGAGAAAAACAAACTTGATTGTCATGATTGTCCATGATTTTATTGTCTTTTACTAATTTAGTTGCACACACGAGAGAGGGATCAATGAAAAATAAGAAAAGAGGAGAAATGACTTCATATTCATATGGTTGTAACAATAATTTCTTAGAGTATTCAACAAGATCTAAAAATAGAACTTGAAGTATGATAACAAGAGACTTTTGTAATGAAACATGATGTAATAATATTTCTATAGATCTGAAATGAAAAAAAAAAATCAATTTTGCAATGCCTAAACTAAATGAATGATTAGACCTAATGCATAAAACATAAATTCTCAAAAATTGTCAGACTAAAATAATGATTTACCAATAGATCTGGGATGTATAGGGGACCACAACAATGCTCCAAAAAAGGTGGTTTTGATAGGCCCTCCAGGACTCATTCGCCCGAGGGTGAATGGGTCCTTGTACAAGATTTTCTAAAACTGAAAAATGCAAATTTTGGGTTGTTATTTGTGCTTTTTGTTTCAGGTTGCAAACTGAGGTTTTTGTAGTAGATTTTTCCAGATTTTGGTGTCTAAATGCAAGTGAAATTAGTGAAAAGTAGTGACCAATATGACCCTATTTGAAATGCAATTTTGACCAAATTTGTGAATGTAAATGATTGAAAACACACTAATATGCAAGTACTAAGCAAAATCAATGTAATATGCATGCAATTTTTTTGGATTTTTCAGATTTTAAACAATGCAAAATGCCAATTTAAAACCCTATGTGAGATGCAAACTAATGCAATTTTGACAACCCTCAATTTAATGCAAACTAATGCAAATCCTAGATCTAGGGTTTGAATGGTCTCCAAATCAGAATTTAAATTTTGGTACAAGAATGTCAGGTTCACCAAAATTAAACATAGAAAAATAAGTTCCTTATATTAAAATGAGGGTTCACCAATAATTTAGTAAAAATAGAAAGGAGAAAATGGGGTGTAATGAACCTATCTTTCATCTATTTCATTGAGAAATAAGATCCCCCAATAATAGAATTGACTTTTAGCCTTTAAGTGAGTCAATTCTATGAAAGATCTTGCAATTTCCTTTATGATAGGAAAAAAAGTGTAAAATCAGCTTGAACAACACTCTTGGGAGATAAAAGTAAAATAGTAAATGAACTCAAATTTGCAATGTAAGACCTAAATCTTGTAGATGAAGCCTAATACTAACAGAAACAAGAAACTCCCAACATATTTGAAAAAGGTAAGATACTAAAAACCTGTCACCAAAAGTGTTGCAAGGTGTCCTGAAATGGCGAATGGGTCTTTGTACATAACTTTTCCTCATTTTTTGGGAGTCTCTAGAGATGAATCAAAGATGCCTTTTTACACAAGTTTCATTCAAAAAATGTCAAAAATAAACTTGAGATTTGAGTTTTCATGATCTTGACAACTTTTTGTGACAACTTTGACAACTTTTGCAATTTTGCACTTTTGAGATTGTCAATTCCAATCCTTTCTTCAATCTAAGATTTGCACATACACAAGAAAGGGAAAATTTGTTTTTTTTTTTTAATGAATAGGGGTTTGCCTTGGTCAAACCCGTTTTGGTAATTAAACCTTGAAATGAAATGAAACGTGAAAGGAATGATGAATGAACAAGCGTTATGTTGCAACTCGCCAAACCCTTGAGTTGAGATCCTTGAAGGACTAAAATCTAATACATCTCTCTGAGGTCTTGATCTTGCATGAATGACTTGATTGGTTGCTTGATTTGATAGCTTGAACTTTGACTTGAAAACTCGAGACCTACATCACAATGTTAGCTCCAAAAACATGCATGAATGTAAATAAATTTGCCATGATGATCTTAATCCTTATTGCTGCTATAGATGCTTGATAAATATGCTCTTCAATGCTCTTGACAATAATATTTTCTCATATGAAAGTTGCATTCTTTTTTCTCATGTTAAATTGATAAAATAAATGTATTTATAAATGATTTTCTAATTTGTCAACAATTAAACATTATAAGCCAACATTTAGAGGGTAAAAGCACAATAGTGTGTCACACTTTTGGCCAAATAAATGGTTTTGAGTGAACAATTTTTGGCCGGAAGAGATTAGGCCGAGTCACTTTCGGCCAAAACCGTGTGGCGCCGATGTGGTAGACACATTTTCGACCGAGAGGGTTTCGACCGAAACCCTCTCGACTGAATACACCTGGCCAAAAACTAGGGAAAAGTGAGCATATGAGGTATTTATACTAAGGAAATATGAAGGAATTTTCGGCCGAGTATGTTTCGGCTGAAACATGCTCGGTCGAAACCCTCTCGGCCGAGAATGTCTAGTTGGCATCCTACATGGCAGCCAACTCATCATTTTTTAGAATTTTCTGAAACATTCAACTTTGGCAGAGTATTTCTCTAGTTAGAATGATATTTCTACAAAAAATAAAATACCCTTTTGTAGAGCTCATAGTGGAGAATCTAAATATATAATTTTTTTAATATTTTGATTAGTTTTAATATATTTTATTTTTAAAATAATGCAAGTAGGTTTTAAAAAAAAAAGCAGATTAGAAATAAATAAATAAAAAGATAGTAAAACTTATTTAAAAAATTTAAATCTTATATGGGGCACAATAGGAGAGAGTCTTCTTCAAAAGGGTATATTTTTTTTTTTGAAAATGATTAAAAAAATTGAAAATAGTTGATAGCCCATGAAAACTGTCGAATTCTGACATGTCTGATTTTAAAACGTTATTACGAGAAAAATATACATCAAAATGTGAATTTTTTTTTCCATGCACAAGATATTGAAGTTACCTATTTGGAGGAAAAAAAAAAGGGGAGAAATGAAGCTTTTTTTCAATTTGTTTCTTAACGGCCTATGAAGTCACTCTTTTATGAAATTTTCAGCATTCCAAAATTTTCCCTTAAATTGATAAAAACATAATGAAAACAATTTTTTTTAAAATTTTAAAAATTACAGGAATAAACTACATCAAAATTTCTACATTTCATTAGTTTACACCATTTTGAAATTCAAAACATAAAGACCACTTTTATGTGGTCGAAGTTCAAAAAAAAATTTTGCTGTTGGTCGATTCCTTTATAAAGTGTGACACAAGTTTGTGCTTTTACCATACTAGAATTTGAATTTGAGATCATAAAATGCCACCAAAAACATATTAAAATTTTGAATTAAGCAATTATAGGGGACCCATCCGCCCTTGGGCGGATGGGTACTGACCTAAATTTCCAAGACATATTCATTTCGAGGTGTTAAAAATGATAATTGCATTAATTAAACCATGCTTCCCCTTTCAAAAATTGCAATTAATTAGGCTTGTAGATGCATAATTGGGTCAATTAGGGGCTTAATTAAGTCCAATTAAATTAAGGGACCCAAACATAATGTGAAAATGTAAAGGAGTACAATTTTCTACACTACACTTATATACAAGTCTTGTACCTCTTCTTCTTCCTCTTCATTGGAAGTGTGAATTATCTTCCTTTCCACCACCTTCTTAGCCCTTACTTTGTGGGTCTTCTTCTCTGCACACATTTGTATTAGGGTTTTTGAGATATCTTGCACATTTGGTGTGGTTACCATTTGTGAAGATGTGGTACCCTCATATTATGTGCTTGCAACCCCATGAATTCTCTTGAACCTTCTTGCAGTTGGTGTTCATGATTCTAGAGCCGGTGTGAAAGAGGATGGTTGTGTTGCTTCTTTTGGTGAAATGTCGACAACTACTTTTGTAGTTGTTCCTTTTTTTTCTCATACTTCTCTTGGGCATTCTTCTCATGGATTTGATCCATAATCTCCTTGTATGTCCAAAATCACTCCACATTTGGGTCTTTTGGCTTAATAAGTATGCTTTTTGCATAAGCATCCACCTCTTTATGTGATATCTCATTAGGGAGCTTAGGAATCCAACCCATTCATGGCTCCATTTCCTCCATGTCGGTATTATCCTTTCCGCCGAGAAAGTGATGGTGTTGATATACTGTTTGATGGATTTGTATGGTATCCGCTCTTTAGCTTGCATCTACTATTGAAAGCTCTTGAAGAAGCCCCAATCTGCAATGGTATACGTTTGTTTATCTAGGAATTTTTGAGTGTGCATTTTAATTTGGGATGCTACCGAAAATCTTTTTTTCCATACTTTCCCTTTGAATATGGGAAGCTCATTTAGGAAGTAGAGTATGAGATAGATGAGTAATGTCCCATACCAGAATTTATACCTTGAGGTTTTAATTTTTTGGAGGTTCTCCTTCAGCTCCTCTCTCATGACTTTATAAAGGTCGAAGTCCTTCCCCTCCACCACCATTTGATATGAAGTGTGAATTGTTGTGGTAGCATAATCCTCCCTATTTGCATAGTAGAGTTTGTATGCAATTCCCATTGTTGCATACGACACTACGGGATTTGTGATTGCATGAACACTCAGGCTTCTCCTGTATGGTGTTGCTCTAGTGAGTGTAGGCATTGTATCATTCTTCAATGCTTTCTTTTTTGGTACCTCCCCCACCATGCTCAACCTTGTTATCACATGGATTTTTGCTCATGTCATCCGATAGGGTTTTTCAAGGCATATGAACTCATCATAGACTTTTCTCAATACTAGCCATACCTAATCATGCTCATCACAAAAATCTGGGAAGTCCTTCCAAATGTCAAGATTCTTATTTCTTATTTCCTGGAACTAAGGTTGGTATTTCTTTTGGTTCAAAGTGAGGAGGGTTAGCCTAAGCTCTTCAAATTTTGTGTGATCTATCTTTGCTACAGGCTTGTGGATGTATTTCCCCACGTCCTCTGTATAGACAATATTTATGAAGATGTAAGGACAAATGAACAAGCAAACTTTTGTTTACTATCAAAGATAGAACCAAAGACTTTTGTTGATGCTAGCAAGGATGAAGGTTGGATACAAGCAATGGAAGAAGAATTGAATCAAATTGAGAAGAACCATACTTGGGAACTAGTTTCGAGGCCTGAAGACAAGAATGTGATAGGAACAAAGTGGGTATTCATGAATAAGTTGTAAGAAACAAAGAAAGACTAGTATGAAAAGGTTATTCATGAGTAGAAGGAATTAATTTTGAGGAGACATTTGCTCCGGTAACAAGAATAGAAGCAATCAGGGTGTTTCTTGCCTTTTAGCCCATAAGGACTTCAAAGTATATCAGATGGATGCCAAATCAACTTTCCTGAATGGAGATTTGGAAGAAGTTTGCATAGAGCATCATGATAGATTTCAGTTATCAGAAGACCCAAACATATGGTCTCAAACAAGCTCCTAGGGCTTGGTATGCAAAGTTGGACAAGTACTTGTTTCAGCAAGGTTTCAAGAAAGGTACCACAAATAATAATATTTACTTCAAGATTGAGGATGAAAGAATTTTGATAGTTGTATATGTTGATATAATATTTGGTGGACATGATGAAATGTGAAAGAAGTTTGTTGAAGAAATGCAGAAGGAATTTGAAATGTCTATAATAGGTGAGTTATCCTTCTTTCTTGGTCTTCAAATTGCTCAGTTAGATAATGGTATTTTTATTTCTCAAGCATAGTATGTCAAAAAGATGTTGAAGAAGTTTGGTATGGAAGATTGGAAACTTGTGAGTACTCTTATGGTAACTAGTTATCATTTGAGCAAATATGATGAGTCTCTCTTGGCTTATCAAACTCTATATAGATCTATGATTGGAAGTTTATTGTACTTAATTGCTTCAAGACTTGATAGTATGCATGCAATATGTTTGGTTACAAGATTTCAAGCTAATCCTAAAAAACTCATCTGAAGGAAGTCAAGAGAATCTTGAGATATTTGAAGAGCACTCTAGATTATGGATTATGTTATCCAAAATGAAATGACTTTGATCTAAATGCATACATTGATGTTGATTGGGCTAGTTGTGTTGATGATAGGAGTACCAATGGTGATGCTTTCTTTTTAGGAAACACGTTGGTTTCATGGCATAGTAAGAAGCAAGATTCAGTATCTTTATCAACAACAAAAGCAGAGTATATTACTGCAGCATTTTGTTGTACTCAAGTGTGGTGGATGAAGCAAATGTTGAAGGATATAAAAATAAAGTATGATGAGCCCATTCCTATTCTATGTGATAATACAAGTTCTATCAATATTTAAAAGAATCTAGTGGTGCATTTTAGAACCAAGCACATATCAATCAGGTATAATTTTCTGAGAGAGAATGTTGCAGATAAAGAAGTGAAGTTAGAGTATGTATCTACA
Organism: Sequoia sempervirens; assembly: GCA_007258455.2. Lineage (NCBI taxonomy): Eukaryota > Viridiplantae > Streptophyta > Pinopsida > Cupressales > Cupressaceae > Sequoia > Sequoia sempervirens. The sequence goes on along the minus strand of VDFB02075321.1, from coordinate 126,332,478 downwards.
AAGGATCGAGTTGTAGACATTTTCACAAAGGCACTTGTAAAACATACATTTGAATATCTTAGGCAGAAGTTAGGGGTAATTGTCCCTCCTTGCAAGATGCATAGTTGGTGCATCATATCTTTATTCCTAGATTGATGGGGGCTGCCTCTTGAGGGGGGCAAGTAGTGGTTGTTGCTGATAGGGGGGTTGTATGTTGTTTGAAGAGGGAGATAAAAGTTTGTTTTTCCCTTTTCCCTTGATGTCAAAGGGAGGGAGATTGTTGCAGTTTGGTTGTCATTGATGTCAAAAGATCTATGAAGGGTGTTGTAGTCTAATGTTTGGCTACTAGAGTCTGAGAAATACTTCACATTTCTTTGTTGATGATGTCTTTCTCCTACAATTTGGAGGAAAAAATTTTGTTGTGTCAAGGCATGTATGATTCACATTTCAAATCATTTGAGCTATCAAAAAAGTGTTTTTGAGAGTGGAAAATTGAAGACTATGTTGATTTTATGAGGATGTTCTCAGAGGTGTAAAGGTTGGCTTTGCATATCTCTGCATTTGAAGAAATGGTTGTGAGTTATAAGTTAAGTTCATTTAGATGTGAAGGTGTTGTATCCAAAGTTTCATGTCAACAATCCTTCTGCAAAGAAAGATAGAAGTGACATAGTATTGGACTATGTTGTCCGGAGACTAGTTTCAATGTTTGTTGACTTGCGCCAACTTGTTACATGAATTTTTGAAAGGAATGTATGAGAGTGTTCTTGAATATCATGTGATGATTGATGATGTTTCGCTGCAAAGAAAGTTAGAAGTGACATAGTATTGGACTATGTTTTCTGGCGACTACTTTCAATGTTTGTTGACTTGCACCAACTTGTTGTTACATGAATTTGTGAAAGGGATGTATGAGAGTGTTTCTGAATATCATGTGATGATTGATGATGTTTCACATAGTGGTTTTTGGCTTCTCCAATACAGGTTATGGTCTAAAATGAATGTGTTGTTGGCTTATGCTTTTGCTAAGGCCGACTAAAGTATGTTGATGGTGTGCACCGCAAGTTCAAGATTGAGTGGAGTTCAAGGAGTAATTGAAGGTGTTGTATGGGTCATGTCGATTCATCTCGGAGAAATGCAAATAATGTTTTGGTGTAGGAGCACCCACCTAGTTTCATCTAGTTTATTTGGTCAAGGTGATGATGGACAGGTTGTTTAGGAGTCTTTGGGTCATTTGCAATGTCAATAAGGTCATATTAACCATTAGATTGTATTAGAAGGGTCATTTTGTAAGCAGTGTTGAAATGTTGTCAAAATGCTTAGAAAATGCAAAAATGTGTAATCAAGGGTTTTTCAGGATTTAAGTGGGTAAAGTATTAGGTGGTGTTAAATAAGGTCTAATAAGACCATCCATGATGTATTTGCTAGATTTGGAGTCATTTGGGGTCAAAATGCAAAAGTTGCACAAAACAAGTAAAAATTGTCAAGTAAGTTTTGGAAAATTGCAATTGTTGGTAGTTGAAAGGTCAAGGAAGGTTATAAGTCAGTTATGAACATGGAGTTGATTAGAAATTGATTGTATGGGATATAAGAAGCCTCAAAAGGCTCAATTTTTTTTTGTTGAAGTTGGTTGGAGAAGTTTGTAATCAAATCATTCATCAAAATACAACATTTTTTCTGAGTTTTCTAAACTTTGCTCTCATTGCACAGATCCGTACAGGCTCTAATTGATCTGAAACCTATTGTACTCGATGGTAGTCTGAGTTAGCTTTCAAATGGATCAAGTTTGAGGTTCTAATTCATTTTTTTGTGAAAGTAATCTCCATTTTATTGCTGCTACCTAGTTTATAGAGAATTTTAGGGGTTTGATTGGAGTAAAAATGGAGTTTTAGTCATTCCACCTACTATCATGACTTGTAACTCAGTGGAAAGACTTTTTTCATGATATATTAGGTGTACATATTGCTTAGGATTCAAGGGAATATTTTTTGCATGAATTGGGATAATGCCCTAGGGTTGTTTCATGAGTTTTCCATGTGAAAATGGTGGGTCAAAGAAGGGATTTGGTCATTTGTTGTTGGAACTAGTCATGTAAGTGCTTTTGGAGTTTTTGCAAGGCATTTAAGAGGTGTTGGATGATCTGGTTTGGTCTGGTAAGTTTGGGAGTTGTGTTTTTCAATAAAACCTAGCCTTTTTGCATTAAAACTAAGGGTTTGGTGGATCAACACTATAGAAACCTTAAGTCTGAGAAATAATGGTGGATTTTGGGGTTTTAGGACACAACTTGTGACTTTCTAAAGAGTTTGGGTGATTACATGATGTTTTGAGGGTACCTCCTTTGTAAAAGAGGGCTATTTGGGAAGCCTAAAATAGGGGTAATGCATTGAATCTCCACTTTGTTACAAAGAAACCCTACTGTATCTTTGAGTATGTTTAATGGCATGATAAAGGGTGTCTAAAACTCTTGGGTTTTTGATTTTTGTGATGATAAAAGAAATTTTTGTCCATTTTACAAGTTTGGATTCCTACAAGGCATTGAGGGTGAGTTGATGCATTGTCAAGTTGATACAATTAAGAGGATTGTTTTCTTCCTTAAGCCTGATCATTTGAAGTTGTTTTAATTCACCTCCACCCTTCCTTAAATCAGTTGGTATCAGAGCACGGGGAATAGGACTTAGAAGTTGAAAGGTTTCAAGCAAAGATGCCTCCAAAGGCTAGTGCAATGGCAAAGGAGATAAAGGAATTGAAGGAGTAGTTGTTGCAAAAGGAAAGGATCTACAAAGAGTCTCAAGAAGCCAGCTTAGCAAGGATAGCAGTTTTGGAAAAGAACCAGAGGAGAGGAATGGTGAATGAAGACTAGAGTGACAAGGAGGATGAAGGAGAAGAAGGAAATCCTTTAGATGGAAACCAGAATGATGAAGATGACTTAGATCCTGAAGAAAAGAGAATGGTCAAGATGCTAAAGGCAGTAAAAGGTGACAATATTCCTGTGCGAACCCCAATCCTAATACCTGCAAAACAATGAGAACAAACACATTATATTAGAAATTGCAAGCAAGAACAAGGATTCCCCATGAAATCCATTCACAAAGTTTAAATTAGGAAAATAATGAAGAACACAATGAAAATAACCAAAATAAAGATTGAATCATAATTAAGTAAGCAAACTCTTGATTCCATGGGGGAATTGGTGCCAATTTGATGTGAAAATTGGCCCTTTCCCAACTCCTATGATGCAAGATTGATGTATGTTGATAAGTGTTGATGAAGATTGAGTGCTCCAAGCTAAAAGCCTGCATAATCTAGCTATGATTCAATGGTGATGGATGAAAATGGCTCAATATTTTAGCATGGTAACTTTGCATAATTTTTGGATGATCAAATGAGGATATGAGCTCTTTATTTATAGATGAGATTGAAGGATGAATGTCCAAATTTGAGTAATGTGGGACTAACATTCATCCAATGGAAAGATGCCACTTGTCAACCCATGAGTGGATGAAGGATATGCATGTTTTGAGGATTGTGCCAATAAATGCCTATTTTTGAATTTGAATTTTGTCGAAATGACTTGCAAGAGGGAAGGGAAAATGCATTAAATGCCACTTTGATCAAAGCAAATGACATGTAAGATGGAGTTAAATGCCTTGTTGGATGTACATGTCAACTTAAATTTTTGAATTCAAACTTGGAGAATATTCCAAAAGATGCCTTGTTGAGGAAAATAGGGATTTAATAAATCAATTAAATCTATTTTCATGTGCAAGTGGTAAATGCTAGAGGATGGGACATGAGAGGAGATTAAATTAATCAAGGTTAATTAATTTAATGAAGGGGGTTAGATGATGTGACAAATTTGACTTGAATTTATGGATTTATTTAAATCAAATATGAGAGGAATATGATAAAGGCTTAATTAAATAAAGATTTTGATTTATTTAATTAAAAGAGATAATGTTAGATTAAATTAAACAATATTTTAATTTATTTAATTTAGTAGATAGACTTTAGAGATTTAATTAAATAAAATTGACTATTTAATTAAATAGGGATAATTAGATCAAGATGGTTGATTTAATTAACAAAAAAGGATGACTTAATTAGATAAAGTGATTTATTTAATTAAGAGAGGAATTTGATGAATTTAATCAAATAGGGGGATTCGATTAAATGGTTAGACCGAAGGATGATTCAGGATGAAACGATGTTAGTGGTCGAGATCAGATGCACAATGTCAATCAGTATATTTTACATGTCTACAATTCCAAAGGTGAAAGTTGAAGTGCCTATGTACGGAGGTAAGATGGATAGTGAAGAGGTTTTGGCTTGGATTGATGTCTTAGATAACTTTTTTGAATTTGAAGATATTGAGGACAGTAAGAAGGTGAAATATGCAAAGACAAAGCTGAAGGGACCAACCTTAACATGGTGGAACTTTTTTCAAAAGGATAGGGTCAAAAAAGGTAAGTCTAAAATAAGTTTTTGGGATAGGATGGTAGCAAAAGTAAAGGCTCAGTTTTTACCAGCAGATTATTCCATACAAACCTTTATGAAATTGCAAGATTTGAAACAAAGAGAGTTGGATGTGATGTCTTATACTGAGGAATTTCATAGGCTATGTATTAGGGCGGGTCACAATGAAGATGAGGTTGAAAGAGTGGCAAGGTATTTGAGTGGCTTGAGGTTGAACATAAGAGATGAAATAACTTTGAATCCTCCTAGGACAATGGAAGAATGTTTCCAAATGGCAGTAAGGGAAAAAGATAGAATTAAGAGGAGACAAGAAAGACAAGGAAGGGGTAGAGGTAACATGAATAGAGGAAGAGGCACAAGGTAGATTAATGAAGAACAAGAAAGTGCAAGCAAGAGTAAAGAACAAGAACCTAAATCAAGAGGTGGATGGAGAGGTGGAAGGGCAAACTTTAAGAAGAAAAGAGATTATAATGAGTTTGCAGGTAGATGCTACAAGTGTGGGGAGTTTGGTCACCCTTTCTTCAAGTGTCCAACCACATCAAGTGGAAGAGAAAAGAAGATTGAAAGGAGAGCTTAGATTGTTCAAGAAGAAGATGAATGTGAGAGTTCAAATTCAAATCCTCTACATGTTGTACCTGAAGTTGGAGATGCCCTAATGGTGAGAAGAACCATGTTGAAGACCTCTAAAGACAAAGAACCTTTGCAAAGAAAGAGTCTCTTTAGAACATGTAAGTCCAAGAACAAGGTATTTAAAGTTTTCATCGACTTAGGGTGTACTAAAAATATGGTTGCTAATGAGATGGTAGAAAAATTGGATTTGAAGAAGTTTCCTCATGATAACCCCTACATGATTTCATGGCTCAATGATGATCAATCCATTCTTGTGAATGAAAAAGCAAAAGTTGAATTTAATGTTGGTGGGTATAGAGATCAGATTGTGTATGATGTTGTGCCCATGAGTTGTTGTCATATCTTGCTTGGAAGGCCTTGGCAATATGACAAAAAGGCCATATATGATTGTAGGAACAATAGTTACGTGATTGAACATGAAGGTAGAAGTTTTTCCCTCATTCCATTGCAGGATGATCGGACTGATACAAAAAAAGTGATTGTGTTTGGTATGAAGACACTTGTGAGCAGTAAAAATGAAAAGTGTGAAGACATTCCCATGATGGGGAAAGCAAAAATAGAGCATAAGGAGGTAGAAACAGATCAAACGAAGTGTGTTTCAGTTTCTAAGAATGAGGACAACATGGTGGCATCACAAACAGGTCAAGAGAAGACTAATGTGCAGATGCAGGTTGAGAGTAAGGGTGTTGACACCATCCTTGTAGGGACTGTGAATTGTCCTATAATTGAAAGCAAAGTTGGAAGGCAGTTTGACACTCTTAGGACATAATTTTCTAAGATTGGTGGACATGACAATGACAGGTCAGAGGTACAAAAAGGTAAAGGTAAGTGTGGTGATCTTTTGTGTGCAGGTCTGAAGACAATAGGGACACCTTTTGTAGGTGTAGACAGAGCTAAGGAACATGGAGCAGATTTATGGGATGAAGACAAGTTGAGACAAAGGGAGAATAAAGCAAAACATGAGAAGAGGATAGCATACACACCACCATGGAGGATAATTTTAGTTGACAAATCCTATGAAGGATATGAAGATGGTACAAGGAAGAAAAAGACAAGTTGCTACTGTCATTCATGTGGCATGAATTCTTTTAAGCCCAGTTGCACGATGCAGGAGCACCCAGCTAGTTTCATCTAGTTTATTTGGTCAAGGTGATGATGGATGGGTTGTTTAGAAGTCTTTGGGTCATTTGGGATGTCAATAAGGTCATATTGACCATTAGATTGTATTAGAAGGGTCATTTTGTAAGCAGTGTTGAAATGTTGTCAAAATGCTTAGAAAATGCAAAAATGTGTAATTAAGGGTTTTTGAGGATTTTAGTGGGTAAAGTCTTAGGTGATGTTAAATAAGGTCTAATAAGACCATCTATGATGTATTTGGGAGATTTGGAGCCATTTGGGGTCAAAATGCAAAAGTTGCACAAAAAGTGTAAAAGTTGTCAAGCAAGATTTGGAAAATTGCAACTTTTGGAAGTTGAAAGGTCAAGGAAGGTTATAAGTCAGTTATGAACATGGAGTTGGTTAGAATTTGATTGTATGGGATATAAGAAGCCTCAAAAGGCTCGAAATTTGGTTTTTGAAGTTGGTTGGAGACGTTTGTAATCAAATCATTCATCAAAATACGTTTTTCTGAATTTTTTTGAGTTTTTTGAACTTTGCTCTTATTGTACAGATCCGTACAAGCTCTACTTGATCTGAAACCTATTAGACTCGATGGTAGTCTGAGTTAGCTTTCAAATGGATCAATTTTGAGGTTCTAACTCGAAGTTTTGTGAAAGTAATCTCCATTTTATTGTTGCTACCTAGTTTACACATAATTTTAAGGGTTTGATTTGAGTAAAAATGGAGTTTTAGTCATTCCACCAACTGTCATGACTTGTAACTCAGTGGAATGACTTGTTTCATGATAGGTTAGGTGTACATATGGTTTAGGAGTCAAGGGAAGCTGTTTTGCATGAATTGGGATGATGCCCTAGGGTTGTTTCATGAGTTTTCTATGTGAAAATGGCGAGTTAAAGAAGGGATTTGGTGATTTGTTGTTGGAACTGGTCATGTAAGTGATTTTGGAGTTTGTGCAAGGCATTTAAGAGGTGTTGGATGATTTGGTCTAGTCTGGTAAGTCTAGGAGTTGTGTTTTTCAATAAAACCTAGCCTTTTTGCATGAAAACTAAGGTTTTGGTGGATCAGCACTTTAGAAACCTTAAGTTTGAGAAATAATGGTGGATTTTGGGGTTTTAGGACACAACTTGTGACTTTCTAAAGATTTTGGGTGATTATATGATGTTTTGAGGGTACCTCCTTTGTAAAACAGGGTTATTTGGGAAGCCTCAAACAAGGGTAATGCATTGAATCTCCATTTTGTTACAAAGAAACCCTACTGTATCTTTGAGTATGTTTAATGGCGTGATAAAGGGTGTCTAAAACTCTTGGGGTTTTGAGTTTTGTGATGATAAAAGAAATTTTTGTCCATTTTACGAGTTTGGATTCTTATAAGGCATTGAGGGTGAGTTGATGCATTGTCAAGTTGATACAATTAAGAGGGTTGTTTTCTTGTTTAACCCTGATCATTTGAAGTTGTTTTAATTCACCTCCGCCCTTCCTTACATCATGTTTTATCATTCTTGTGTACCGCCAATGAATGTGAAGTCTGACATGCTACAAGTAACATATTTTCTTGTTTATGGTCAACTTAATTTGTATTTGCAAAGTGTATGGATGTTGTTTATAGAAGATGAAAGATGTTAAGACTGTTTTGGGACTAGGTTAAGTGAGTGTTAGGATCTGCAAGGCATTTTCCTCTTTCTAGTGTTGTGTGTAGTCTTTTGGGTTTTTCCCTCTGCACGTTTCATGTTGTTTGTTTTATCCTTGGCTAACTTACAAATGTAATATTTTTGTTGTTGTAGGCCGACATGTGAAATGTAATCAATGTAATATCATGTATAAATTGTAAACCTAGTTGATCTAGGGTGTTATGTGATGGCATGACAATGATTGTGTAAGTGACTGAAAGAGAAAGAGCAGTTGTGGTAGATCCTGTTTGGTTTCATTTTGATCATATCCCTACGACAGAAGGCATGTGAAGAAGTGTGCTTAATTGTTTGTTGGAGGCAATGAGCTAAAGGCAATAACTTCTTAATTGCTGAAAGCAGTGAGCTAGTAAGCAACTAATAAGACATTTGGAGAGTATGCAAAGCAAAATTGCAATCATCAAAAGAGAGTAAGCTTAATTGTCAATTTCAGACAGAGGAAGGACTGTCACTCTGTAATCTGTAATCATCTCCAAGTGTGTGCTCAGATTAGGGAGTTGTAGCTTCCTTAGGTGTAACCCTAAAACTATAATCAGGGAGTTGTAACTTCCCTGGGTTATTGCCCTAAAACAAAGTAGTAAATGTTGTTCATCATGTGAGATTGGATTAGGATAGTCGCTCCTAACAACTTTTCTCACCGTAGTTTTTCCCCTATGGGGTTTTCCACGTATATTTGGTGTTGTGTTGTTCATTGTCTTCATCTTTCATGTTCTTGTTTATGCAGTATAATTTAAAGTATCTGGTTGTTCTGGAAGGTTTGAGATTTGATGGAATACTGATTCATCCCCTACGCCCCTTCTCCCTCCCCTCTCCCCCCCCTCAGTATTCCGGTGTGTTCAACAAATATAACTTGAAACCACAAATATTTAGTTACTAGTTAGTGTGTAAAACATTTACATTGCATACAATATATTGGCATTCTAAGGCATAAAGAATGTAACTAAATACCCTATCGGTAAAGATTAGTATAATACCTAAAACTTAATGTTGTTTGTCGATGGTAGTTTAATGCTACTGCTTCAACTTTTTCTACCACTGCCTCCAGGAAAATGTAGTATTGGATATAAAAGTAAGAGGAGATAACAAGAAATTGGCAAAGCTTGAATGGATGTAATGCATATTTGATTTTAAATGTTTAATGCATGTTTTGTATGGAGTCTTTCATTTCTATCCTCTTTTCAAATTTGAAATGTGTTTGGGTGCCTTAAATTGCAAAGTTTCTATGAATTAATGGCATGGATTGTTTCATTTTTCTCCTAGATGATCTTTGGTGGCCTTACACAATTATATCAGAGGTTGCAAGGGGACATTAAGGAAAAGTCACCATAGTTGGGCAGTTGACTTTGGTTGATGTGACACGTGAATCATTTATGTTGCTTGAGTATTGTATTGTAGGCAAAGAGGGGAAAGGGAGTGGGTCCGATCTAATATGGTTATGGGACATATGGGGTTCATTAGTGCTCACGTGTCATCTAATCCTTCACATATTTGAAGGTTTCAAGATGCAGTATGTGATATGTGGCCGAGAGTCTTGGTTATACTATTTTTAAATTGTGGGTGCATGTTTTCATGCTACGATCCATAAAAGAGCAACTTGGATTGTTTATGGGTTGTGTTAGATGGTTTACGAATATTCTCTGAAATGTATGACTATGATGTTGTATCTCTTTTTGGGACAAATATAAACCATTTATAAAACATTTTTTATCTGTACAATGATTGGTCAGTTTATGTTTACTTTATGGATAACAATTGTTTTACAAATGGTTACTAAAGCGCACCATTGTGGGGCCCACTGACGACAAATTGTATCCCCACTATTGGACCCCACTCCACTATGGGCCCCTCTCCCCCAGTGAAGATGATAAAGTAATGATAGGAGAATTAGAGGAATATAAACAGTGAATAGAATCCTTGGGAGTGATGTTGATGGGAAACCCAACTCAAAGGGAGAGAGAATCACAAATAGTGGAGAATCAAACAGTGACTTGGAAGACGTAGTAGAAGCTTGGGTATTAGAAGAATATGAGAGAAAAATACTATGCTTAAGAATGATTCAAAAAGAAAGCAAATGACAATCGTGTGTAAGACGATGTGGTACCACAAGAGGAAAATAGGATAGGACATTAGATAAAAAGAGGAATATCACATACCAAACCCCATATCAAATTACCCAAATATATAGAAGTCGGTGATCTATAGGATATCTAAAACATATGAGAAAAAATAGATCCAAGGTTGGAGTCTCTCAATGACACTTTAATGGTCAATGCCGCAAGATGGTAGCACACACACAAGCCCAATATACCTATATGGAAGGTACTAACCATTCTTATCAAGACATGGAAGATGCTACCTTGCATGTACTGTTGTATTTTATTAAATGATGATACATATATCAGAAAGATGTATATCCTTAAATGTTGTATGCATATAAATCGTTCTTATCTTCAAAGCTTCCTTCTCCAATTGCTTCTATGTGCATCATTTGTTATCTTTATATAATGTGACATAAATGAGAATACACCATGTACGATTGCAATACAAATATGATTATCACAATCTCTTGTGTTCCTTTCAATTGTTGCAATTATGTTCCATGGGCCAAGTTGGGGAATCTCGTGAGTCCTTATTTTTCCATACCTCATATAGATTATCCATTGGATTCATAACATTTCTTAATGGCCGAAGGTGTCTTTCTTTCCTGGTAGTTTAGAGTGTGTTAGATAGCATTAAAGAACATGATCCATACCTTACTTTGTCTCTTGCAGAGGTCCCATGAAGGAATAGTAGTTCAAAAATTATGAAGCTGTCCTAGAAAATCACGGTGATGAATGGCTAGTATTGGAATCTGCTCTTTTCATTTTAATATGCTCCAGTTCCTAGTCTGGAAAACACTGATGGATTCCATGAAATTTTCTGCTTTTATTGTTGGTGATTTGTACTGTAAAAAATCCTTCCCATAATCTGTAATTGCCTAAAAATTCATAATTTCAGAGAAGCTATCTCTGAAACTAGATTGAGGAATCTTCATCAACCAGGAAAGAAAGGTGTTAATATGGTGCTAATATTACTGAAATCTGTTCTAATATAATGAACAAAGAAATGGCCCAAGGTTCAGTCCAGCCCGTTGAAGCCATTTAAAGGATCTTGTGTTAACTTTGGTCAACCGTATTTAGTACACTTATTACAGAAAATGGTTAACTTAGATACTTGAAAAGCATCTGAAAGTGTTTGAACAGAATTCAGAGAAAGATGCTACTTTGGACAAAATCCTGCCTATAATAGCCAGCAACAGCACAAGGCACAATATAGTAAGCACTAACTATTACTAACTCGATCGTTGGTAGTAGTAGTCATTTGAACTGGACAGTTATGCAACATAAGTATTATTACTATTGATATTACATGCTGGCCGATGAGGTTGGCAGTTTATTCTGTAGACAATCGTTTCTCTTTGGCCCTGATTTTGTGTCCGAATGAAAATCATTTGCCAATCTTCATCTCTGGCAAACAATTAAGTGACAAAGAATAAGTCCCAGAAGTTTATGCCAGTACATAGCCCTATAATTCTCCTTTCTTATATTAGATGATCACCGATTTTTGGCAAATGGTTCTAGTCCCCAATTACATAGCCCCAGTTTGACCTATCAAAAGAAAATACAACTTGACAACACTTCTTTATATAATTGCAAGTATTGACCAAAGCACATTGTTAAACTAACAAAGAAATTACACAATTGTTTTCCATAAAACAATATATTATATAATGGCAGGAGTTGTTGATAAATGCTTAAAGAAATTGTTGCCAGGTAAAAGCAAAGAGATTCGGGCTTGAACACAATGAGAAATGCGTGTTATGAGATTGCAAGACCTCAGTTAGGTGGTAATTGCTGATCCTTCTTGCTTAACATAAAATCATAAAACAATATATTATATAATGGCAGGAGTTGTTGATAAATGCTTAAAGAAATTGTTGCCAGGTAAAAGCAAAGAGATTCGGGCTTGAACACAATGAGAAATGCATTTTATGAGATTGAAAGACCTCAGTTTGCGGTCAGATAATGTGAAAGTTTCTCCAAGCAACTTCCAGCCTAAAGCGATGGTTCTGAATTTAAAAATAGGTTTAGGCTAAGAATTTTTTCCATGACATCATTTTAACATTGGATGTTGAGGAACTCGAAAGGCCAAATATAACAAGCACTCTCAACTTATTTTTCAAATCTAGTGCTAGTGAAAGGCCTAATAGGGAAGCTTGTAAGTGATCATATGTATGAATCATGCTCAACATCTCAAATTGCAAGGTAGGGAAACCCTAACTACCTCTAGAATTTGGGAGAAAAATCCAATATATGAAGGTACAGGAAATATGGCATGCAAATTTATATGTATATCAATATATATGAGGTTTGATCTAATATATGAAGATATAGGAAATATGGCATATAAATTTATATGTCTATCTATATATGTGAGGTTTGCTCTTGTTAGATTACAGGTGGAAACAAAGAGTGAACTCTATCCAAAGCAAAGCCTTCCATGAACAAATACATTAATATGGAAAAATTCTGACAAAGAATAGATCAGTTCAACTAGTTACTGCAAAGATGAGGAAGAAAGATAAGATAAATGAGTTGAAGACATCAAGCAAAAATAAGATCGGTTTTGGGATTATAGGAATGGAAGAGATGTGTTACTAAGGAAACAAGGGATTAAAAAAAAAGGATGTGTAAGAGCAGTACAGATCTTTATAGTGAGAGGAAAAGAAACTATACTAGTTTAAGAGATTGTTGCCGCCACTAGAAGACTGGGATGGGCAGAACAAATGTTAAGCAAGAAGGATCAGCAATTACCACCTAACTGAGAGATGAGAAAGGCCATAATATAAAGAAAAGAAATAAAAATAGACATGGAAAAGCAAGGGAAGAGAAGGGTAAGAACTATAGCTGAAAGAGTAGCATCAAAAAGATTATAGATGCTATATTAAGTCCAGGGTAAGAGGATGAATGAATATAGGTAGGATGAACAATTAGCACCTAACAGAGGGATGGGAAAGACCATGATGGAAGAATGTAATGGAACAACTTGCACAAGAGAATAATATAAGAGGAAATCTGTTGCAAATACTTGATAATACTTGAGAATAATAAGCCACTTCAAGGGGGCAAACTTCCAAATATCTCCAAAAAAACACAACTTTGCAATATGATGATCAAATCACACTCACTACCTCCTATATATACCCTACATATGCCTTAGATATCACCTAGGCCAGATTGGATACCTAATTATATCACCTAGGCTGACTTGACTACATAACTAAAACTAATTAAGTGATAACATAAGTCATAAGTCAGCTATACATGTCCCATTACAGTTATTGAGTTAAGGGCATAGCAAAAAACTACAAAATAACAAACTACAATCTCACTTTTCAGTCTCAATAGACAACTCATATATGCAGACAAAAGTAATGATAATAAGTGCCCAAAAGTGCTTGTTAATCTTAATCATCAATTTCTTATCAGTCATACCATAGCCTGTTTATGACATCATTATCTGAAAAATTCTGTACCGTAGCATTTCGAAATGTGAAAGTACAGGATCATATTTTCTAACAGTGAATATAAAGAAAACTTGCTCCTCGACATAATATAGTTAATTAGGAAATAAGAAAAGTTAATATATCTATATATATATATATTGAAAAGAACATAAACAAGGGGAAAGTTCTTTAAAATAGAAGGCAGAATACACAACCTACTATATGCAAGCATTGTCAAAAGAAGACAAGAACAAATGAGTGAAAAAGCCCATAGAAGATTTTGATTTTTTATGCTACCATGTTGCCAGATACTCTTAAGGGGGAAGGCGGGGGGGGCTCTCAATAGGCAGTGGGGAGATGCTTACCGTAGAAAACTTGGTTTGCATTTTGAAGTTAATTTCAGTATAAATCCCTTGCAAGTTGCACCCAGGCTGGTCCCTTCCTGTTAATTAAAAACTGTTAAATTTCACCATTCTGTGTCTATAATTTGTTGCCTACAGAGATAGCACAAAAGCTAATTTACATAATAATTTATGTAACTGCAAGAAGTACATAAAATGAAATATATGTTCGACTACCTCTGAACTAGCAACATGCGCAAATCTGTCACAATAGTCCTGGGGGTAAAATATGACAGGGACTTGAATTAATCTTGCAAATGACAACAAAACAAAGTATCTGTTGAACATATATTCTTTGCAGAGTTGATTTTTCATGATTATAGGTTTCTGTAAAGCAAACAGTCCCAATGAACCAGAATTGTTGATTCTTGATTTTTTTATATTGCATGTCATTTGCAAATATTCTGCTCATACGAGCATCAACATGAGATCATTACAAGTTCTTGTGAGCATTTAGTAGAGGCTAATACAAACTCTTTATGAGAAAACACACTAGAAATCACCTATGGAAGACCAAGAGTCGCTTCTTAGAAATCCAATTTATTTAGAAACTACATCCACATTAGAAGCCAACTGTGGAAGGTCAAGAGTCACAACTTTGAATTTCACATTACATGTCTCTCTGGAGATTTGAACTTGGGTCTCCACAATGAGAAAGAATTCCGCGTTACATGTCTCTATGGAGATTTGAACTGCGGTCTCCACAATGAGAATCCAACATTTTATCAATAAAGCTCAAATTCCTTGACTAAGATTTGTTGATTGAAAATGCAAACATGTGGAGAAATTACCAACAGTAACAAGAATGGCAAAAGCAACTGAGAAAAAGGAAACTGCTTTTTAAATGACATTATTTGTGATATTAAAGTCCACAGAAAGATCATTCTCTTATTGATAATAAATTATACAGTCCATAAAATTGTAGATATAATGCATAATCAATGTAACAAACACTGAAAACTGAAAAGGTCATCCATGAGCTGCCTCAAACAAGTCATCCATCCTAATCATTTCTATTGAATTTAAAATGAAGGCTACTCTGAAGTTCATTTCTTGAAAAAATGGCCAATGTAATGAAAAGTAGAATCAGCAGAATGCTATTCATAGTAATCTGAGAGTTGCAAATACAAAGGTTATATCTTACAGTCTTCAGCTAGGGTTAGAAATAATCTATACACTATGAAATAAGAGTATGACTGGACACAAGCAGAATGTTTATGAACATTCGGCTTAAAAGTATCATCTATATGACAGATTGACTTCTGTGTTAGTAGGGTTGTGTGGTTTCTTCATATATGAAATACAATAAGCCGCACCTGAGAAGAGCTGATCAGGTAAGCAGAATTTACCAGGAGCACTGCACAAGATCTTCTGCAGACTGATCTGGTGACAAGCAACAGGTTCCAACAAATTTATGTTCAAATTATGTTATCCAGCAGGAGAGCTTAATGATTTTGGATAATAAAACTTTGATTTCAGATAATAACAGATGAACTCCATCTCCATTAAGTTATAGTTCTATGTCTGGATGCTTTAAAACTTTTTCTGTGAATAAGGATTGTTCTTCCAAAACTCTGTTTCTAGTGAGTTAATCACTATGACAATTCTAAGAGGCATTTGCCAAGTTACCATTTTGATTTTCAGTTGGCTGACCATGAATCTCATACGTAGTCAAACCATTACCCACAGTGTATATGAAAGATATATTTGCCAAATCATTCACAATTTGAAGAGGCTCCAATGTTTCAACAACATCCTTCATGAGTGGCCTGGATTTAGGATTTTGGCTAAGACATTGATAGGCCAAGCTTGCAGCTTTCTGAGCTCCCTTTACAGAATATTCTCCCTCCAGTCTAGGGTCAAGTATCTGCAACAACTTCCTTTTGTCGTTAAGAAGTGGACGAGCCCACTCAGCCAGGTTGTATTCTCTGCTAGGCCTTGTCTTATCCATGGACCGTCTACCGGTAAGCATTTCAAGTAATACTACACCAAAGCTGTAAACGTCACTCTTGGCTGTCAGATGACCTGTTTATTAAAAAGTAAATAATCACTGGGTAATAGGAGGCAAGTGATTAAAACTTTCATCAAAATATTGCATGCTAAGAAACTAAAATGAGTAGCTTGCAAAATCCAGTTGTGCTGATAAGTGAAATAAAATAAACACACGCTGCAGATAGGATATGCATAACGTGCAGCTGAATCTAAAATATTACTATCCTACAAGCATACCAGTCATGACATACTCGGGAGCTGCATAACCATATGTACCCATGACACGAGTTGAAACATGAGTTTGGTCACCTTCTGGCCCACCTTTTGCAAGTCCAAAGTCTGAAAGCTTTGCCATATAATCCTTCATCACAAACATAGGAAGATAAGGAGGAGGTTCCATTGGCATATAGTCCAAGTGGGACTAATGTGATTTTGTTTCCTAAATTTGTTTAGTAGATATTCTTCAACTAGGCCTCTACTATTGCATTGAAACATAGCAACTAAAGAATACATTGCATCGGACTGAAATATAGTTCATTTTTATAGTTAAAATGTTTTTGAAAATACTAACATTATCGAGCAGAATATTTGATGTCTTAAAATCACGATAGATAACTGGTTTCTCAGCACAATGAAGAAAAGCTAACCCTTTGGCGGCCCCAAGTAAAATCTTCATTCTTGTTGACCAGGAAAGTGGAACAGACATCTCTGTAAGAATCACCAAACAAACAACCAAAAAGGAACATTTAACATCAACAAACTCCCCAACAACCAAGTTATTCTAAAGCTTAGGAATTGAGACTCAGTTCATGAAATTAAAAGAAAATTATATCTACAAATCCATTAAAAATCTTGATTTATTCTACAACTATTTTCAGTATCACGAGACAGGACAGATTTATGTATATCAACCAACAACTTAACAAAACAGAAACCACAATAAACATGGTTTTCCAGGGGTCATAGTGGCCCCTATTCCCTCTTACTGAGTGAATTGGCTCATGACGATAAAGGCCATGTCAAATGACCCCAAGTGATTCAAAGTTCAAACTAGTGGCAACTACTTTCAAATGCCACCAGTCAACAATCAGAACAAGCCAAGTTCAACTAACATTATAAAATAATAATGTAAAACCAGCAGATGAAATCAAATAGGTATGAAATCCAAATAAATGCCATCTAAGATTCCAAGGTACAAAAAGCATTTTTTCAAACAATTCTATCATCTATATTAGCAAAATTAAATGCTAGCTTGCAAATTTCTGGATTAAACTGTGTGAGAATTTTTTCTTCATCAATGTTTCAGATCATACTACATGATCCATCTTTAGGATGATAAGCAAGAGAAGAGAACAGGCTCGTGTAGTGTGATCCAAAATGTCAATGAAGAAAAATTGTTCACACAGTTTAATCCAGAAATCTGCAAGCTATCATTATGGACTGTGGAAATATCATATCTTTAAAATTAAATGGATCAATGCATACCCTTTGATAATTCTATCATTTATATCAACAAAATTTCACAATCACTAAATAGATTTTAACTTGAGTTCAAAAATTTCCAGGTTTGCCAAGGGTTTCAAGTTTTAATCCCAGGAATACTTCACAATCCACACTTGACACTTGCCCCAGGAAACAAACAAGGAGGACTGTTATTGAAAATTGATTAAGATTAAAAGAAATTTCAAATTACAAAAGAAGAAAAACAGGAAAGCAATATTTACTTCGAAATAGATGATTTTCAAGACTTCCTTTAGCCATAAACTCATAAACCAGCAGTCTGTGTTCATCTTCACAGCAATAGCCAATAAGTTTCACCAAATGATGATAACTCAACTGCCCCAGAAAAATGACTTCTGCCTGCAGCCAATCAAACATGAATAAGTGCTACATTTGGATGAGAATTAAGCTCCTACAACCACTATAATTATAAGAGTTATAAGTTTACCAGCCATTCTTTGTGGCCCTGATGACCTTCAAGATCAAGGACCTTGACAGCAACCGGCTGGGCTTCAAGCCCTGTTTTCATGTCCTCATCAATGAAACCCTTGTAAACTCTGCCAAACCCTCCTTCCCCCAACAGAAAATCCGATCTGAAGTTTTTTGTAATTGTTTTAAGCTCGTTTAATGTAAAAACATACGTATTTGAAACAGAATTCTGTCTCAAAGCCTCAACCTCGTGTTCAGGTGATGGGGGATTACCGCCTTCGGTTCTGTCAACAGTAGATTCCCTTCTGTCAATTGTAGTTTGTCTATCGGTCGGAGCTGGTAGGGCTGATAATCAATCACCAAAACGAAAAAATTACACATTTAAAAGCCTTACTCGGATCAGCACACATTAATAAACGTAAAATAGATCAACACCCACATTGATCAACGTGACAGACATCAATACCCATATCCAATAACATGCGATAGTCAACACCCATATGCCTAAAACACAAATAAAAATTGGAAAACAATCCAAATTCATGTTTTTTCTGAAATCCTACGATGCAAAACCAGAAAAACCAATAATTTAATAATAGATAACATAACTCACATGGGTTAACGTTGTTCAAAGCGCACTGCTGATTTCCTGTCCAACAACTTTTAACAAAACTCTGCAAGAAGGTCATCGTTTAGCTGTAAATGAGAGTGCTCTGTACTTGTCTGATTGTCTCCTCAAGCAATCAGACCAAACATTCGATGGCAAAACCAAATAGGCCTATGTCAGCACATTGATTTACCGTTTATTATTCCGTTCATCTTAATATAATATAATTGCGTGCATACTCCGTCATATACACTTCATATTCTCCTAGGGTTATAACACGTCCGCGTACAGGCACTCGGGTGGGAATCGTCTGTACGAATTAGTTTAGGAATTTGACTAAATAAATTATAATTAAAAGAAAATCCACGACTGAATGGGAATACAAGGCAGCCTACCAAACCATAAGTGGGATGTTAGGCTGAAAACCAGAGTTTTCTTTGGTGTTCAGGGTCCACCTCACTATGTGTGGGTGATATCATCTCAGCATTTTCTTGAATAAGGGTCTAGAATAAGAATAATACTACCGTGGAGCATCCGTTACAGAAACACGTTTGGCCCGCGTATAACCTTTGTTTTCCTGACCCTTCGTTTCAACTGGTCTTCCTTTAGACTTGTGCCCCTCTCCGACACTCTAGAAATAATTTTCCTGATTTTTTTAAAATCGTTTTCCAACACTCTAGAAATTGTGCACGAAATCGTGCACACCTCGTGCTGTGGACCCATGATGACCATAGTAGAGACTGCGCTTGTATAGGGGTTATTAGATAGGTAGTATCTATAAGTTTTAAGTTGTGAAATGTGAACTTATCATAGAATTTCTTTGTGCAATTAAATTATGAGTTTCATATTATTCTTTTAAAACTTGGAAAGTTGTTAAAATGAATATTTAATATTGAATAATAAGGTAAAATTGTTTTCTAGATTCTTTATATATGTGATCTTATGTTGTTTTTTTTTTAAGTAAACTTTTTTCACATGACTTGTGATGTTGGTGCCACACGCCCTCCAATACCACAGGAACGGTAGGGAGACTAGACCCCGTGACCTCTTGCCTGCAACAAGATGCTTTAGTCAATCGAGCTAGGCACACCACCCCTATATGTGATCTTATGTTCTAATTTTTTAATGTGCATAGATTTTTGGAATTGACTAAGTAACTTTTTTTAGCGTCAATGTTTTGGATCATACTTTATGATTCATCATCAAGATGATATTGAGCTGGAGAAAGAATGGAAAAAAATAGTGGTAGACTTGGAGAGTTTAATAGATATTGGGAGAGGGAACTATCCTAATATTTTAGTTTTATAGTATATTATAGGAAATATTAAATAATATTTGGTAGATCTAAAAATAATTTATTATTTTTTGTAGACTAGAAAAAAAGGGTTGCTTTCAAATTTTGTTGATATTAGGGATTTTAAAATTGCTTTGTTTATTTGAATGGAGAACTTCTTGTTGTTTGTGGCTTAGTGCCCCCTATTCTTTGCACTGAGGCTTGGCATTGAATCTATGAGTGAGATATTGATCTCAACCCCAAATACAAGATCCCAACTTGATTAGGGTTGTGCACCCCCTCCTCAGTTGGGTGTTGGGTGTAAATTTGTAGCACAAGATATTCAAGTTTTTAGCACCTTCACTGAGTGACAAGATCCTTCAACAAAATTTAATCTAAATGGAATGGTGAATTTCAATAGATAGGCATCATTCCTCCACTCCCTTAGATAATTTGCGCAAACAAGTCATTTTTGGACATGGTCAATGTTAGTGTAAATAGTGTCTTTATCCATCTAGATAATGTTACACATATACTTGGCATTGTTTGTCATTGGTGTCAACACTCAGATTGGGCATTCATTGGTGCTTACATTTGTATGTTGATGGTACACTAGATGATGTTGTGCTAGCAATGATGATGTTGGTGTTCATGGTTGGATGTCATGCCTTGTTTTCTATCAATTAAAGTAGTATTAAGTATGTTTGTTATCGGCAAAGATAATATTATGATGGTATATTAAGATGGCGGTTAGAAGCATTGAGATGAGGATTAAAAGTAGTGTTGAAGTTAAAGAGGTGTTATTGATGGTCTCTAGTATGTTGTATGTTGTATCTTGTTGTTCCTGAGTAAGTATGTGTTGCTACAAGGAAGTTCTAGTCTCTGGATTTTGGTGAAAGGTTTTGTTACAAGAAGTTGCTTTGAAGATTGCTTGGGAGAATGCTCTACATTCCTCCACCCTTGAAGATATGCTCTTGTGGTTTGGGATTCATTGTTTATGTTACATGGATGTTGCACTCTTATCTTTTGAGGTCACTAGTGTTGCCAAGGAGGTTTCTTGTAATTGTTGTGGGTTGGCAGTTTTATTACTTGTTAGGATTGGTCTGAAAAATGCTTTGCATTTCTCTGCATTTTTGTTTATGTTCTTGCGGCTTCGTCGATGTGTTGTTACTCTTTGTGTAGTGTCTCAATTCATCTTTCATGTGATGGTGTTTACCGCAAGTTGGTCTATCAATATTTTATCTCATGATTGTGTCTTTTGGGCTTCTAGGTTGAAGTGTTCTATTTATGTTTGGTTTGTGGGGGCCATTTGTGGCATGGTAGTGTGAAAGAAGTATATGGAAGTGTTGTTGGATGTTCATGGAACATCTCTTTGTGGTTTGCACATTAATGGTTGATCTCTTTGGTGTCATATATTGTTTTGAGTTGATTTTATGGTAATTTGTGGTTGTTTGGTTGACAAGGTTTGTTCTCTTGCGTTATGTGCTTGGGGGTTTGTGCTAACATTTGAAGTTGTGTTAAGTTTGGGTCCTTCCCTATCTTGTTGAGAACTAATTTCAGTTAATTAGGTTGAAAGATTATGCTTTTTGTGGCTGACTTGTTGGGATCATTATTTATATTTTGTTATGGTTGACCTAATTGGTGTTTTATGATCTTATGGAGGATATAAATTGAAGAACAAACTAGTTGAAAGTTGAGTGAGGGAGTGGTGGTGTGTGAGAGTAGAATGATGTAGTAAGTTGTGGAAAAGAAAATTCAGATGCACTTTAACGCCCCAGTCAGTAGATTGTATTGTTGACATATATTGTAATTCTTAATCTTCATGTATCCTACTATTAGATAGTGAGTCTCTTCAGTAGGTCCTTATATCTTGCCTTGGGATTGTGTGTCTTAGTGTGCAAGTCCCTTTGTATCTTTCCCTAAGGTTGTGTGCTTTAGCCTGCAAGTCCTTTAGGGAGCTGTGTACTTCCTTAGGTAGCGAGCCTTAAAATAAAATTGTAATTCTATAAGTAATGAGCTTCATATATTGTGATATTTCTCACCATGGTTTTTCCCTTCTTGGGTTTTTCATATATATTTGGTGTTATCTTATGTCATGTGTTCATTTCTTTATCTTTCATTGTTGTTAAATTGATTAAGAGTTGTTGATCTAGTTAAGGGTTGTTGATCTTATTAAATTTTGTATTTGCATTGTGTTGAAGGGTTTAAGTTTTGAGATATGGTTTCACCCCCCCTCTTAGTATTTGGGTGTGTCCAACAATTGGTATTAGAGCTAAGTTCCTTTGAAGAAGCTTAACCACTTGAGGAAAGGTCTACATGGCACATGATGGATCTTACAAGGCACCTAGGTCTGATGGAACAAAATACAACTTTTGCAAAGTAAGAATGGAAGGCCATCTAAACTCTCTATGGTTTGGTGTTTGACAATCTGTCGAGGATGATTACACTATTCCTACTATTGCTCCAATGAATCTAGTTAAGATTAGATTGTATAAGAGAAATTCCAAGGCAAAGAATGTTATCATGAATGGGTTAGTTGATTCAAAACTTCTAAAAGTGATGAATTGTAGTTTTACTAGGGATGTCTCCGGAAAAGCTTAGCAACATTTATGAAGGAGATAACAAAGTAAAGCATGTCAAGATGTAAAACTTCAAGAGAAAATTTGAGACCTTGAGGATGATAGAGGATGAAGATATTGCTAGTTACATGCTCTGGGTGGATGAAGTGGTTACTAGCATCAAAGGTCTAGGTGGAGAAGTAAAAGAAGATGAGATTATGAAGAAGGTTTTGAGATCTCTCCCTAAATCTTATAGTCATAAGGTATCTACTATTGAGGAATCTAAGGAGTTGGATAAGTATCCAGTAGATCAATTGTTTGATGCTCTCACATCCTTTGAAATGAGAGATTTTAACAAAGATGCTCCAAAGAAGGAAGCAACATTCAAAGTCGGTAAAAACGTAGAAGATGAAACAATAGATCAAACTGATGACTTTGATGAGGTAGAAGTGAAATTTGTGAGAATATTGAAGAAGGGGACTGGAAAATACAAAGGTCAATTACCTTTCAAGTGCTTCAATTGTGGGAGAATTGGTCATTTTGCCTCTAAATGTCCTTTTAAAGAATTAAAAGATATCAACAAAAGGGAGAAGTTCAAAAGGAGTATTTATTCCAAGGAGAGCAATTTTTCCTCAAAAGATGATTATAATGATCCAAGTGATGAAACACTATTCATGGCCTTGAAAGTTGGTGTCAAAAAGAGTACTATTGAAAAAATGTAAGAAGTCAGGTATCTTGCAGGTTGATAAAGATATTGAATGATCAATGGTTGTGAGAACTACCTTTCATGAAAAGGAAGGAGAAAATGCTTGGGTGATTGATAGTGGTTGCTCTAACCACATGACTGGTGACAAGGAGAGGTTCATCAACCTTAAGAAGTGGAATGGTGGAGTTGTCAAGTTTGGTTGTGATGAGTCATCACAATTTTTTGGAAAGGGTGTTATAACCATTAATGGAAAGAATAAGAATGAGGATGGCATCTATGTCAAAGGGTTGAAGCATAATCTCCTCAGTGTTAGTCAGATGTGCAGTGAAGGATATAACCTTATATTTCATTCCAAAGGTTGTGAGATCAGAAAGACAGGGTCCAAAAGATTAGTTGCAGAAGGTATTGGGACAAATGTAAATTTCTATCATCTAAAGGAATCAAATGGAAGAATTTATTTATTGGCTCAATCTAGTGAATGTTGGCTATGACATAAGTAGATGGGACAAATCAATTTTGAAAATATGGTGAAGATCAACTCTACTCATGTGGTGAGAAATATGCCTAAGATAATCAAGCCTACAAAACTTTATGCAAGGAGTATCAAATGGGAAAGCATACAAAGACAAGTTTCAAGAGCAATGAGTGTTCTTCTACAATATCATTGGAGCCAATTCACACTAATCTATGTGAACCTATAAGAGTAAAGATTCAACAAGGTGAAAGGTATTTCATGTTGCTTATTGATTATTACTCTAGAATGACTTGGGTTACATTTTTAAGAGAAAAATAGAAGCTTTTGATAAGTTTAATATTTTCAAAGAAAAAGTTAAGATTGAAATGGATGCTAAGATCAAATGCTTAAGATCCAATAGAGGAGGTGAATTT
Source organism: Sequoia sempervirens (assembly GCA_007258455.2). NCBI lineage: Eukaryota > Viridiplantae > Streptophyta > Pinopsida > Cupressales > Cupressaceae > Sequoia > Sequoia sempervirens. Next base: position 126,308,696 of record VDFB02075321.1, on the reverse strand, counting down.
ACTTCAAATGAATTTGAGTTTTTTTGTGAAGATCATAGTATTAGGAGACATTTTTCTTCTTCTAAGACTCCTCAACAGAATGGGATAGTGGAGAGGAAGAATAGGATTATAGAAGAGATGGCTAGGACAATGATGAAAGATGTAGATCTGCCTTATATGTATTGGAAGGAAGTAGTTCACACTATTGTCTACTTGCTTAATAGAGTATAGTTGAGGTTCAATAGCACTAAGACCCCTTATGAGATATGGTATGGAAGGCCTCCCACTATCAGATATTTCAAGATCTTTGGCAACAAATGCTACATCAAGAGAGATGAAGATGACCTTGGAAAGTTTGATTCAAGGTGTGATGAAGGGATCTTCCTTGGCTACTCAACTAGACGCAAGGCCTATATATGCTACAACAAGAGGTTGGGAAAGATGATTGAAAGCCCAAATGTTAAGGTAGATGAAGATTTATGTCAAATCTCACAAGAACTAGAGGTAAATATGAATCTAATATAACTCCCTTCATTGAAGAAGAAGAAGAAGAAAATAAAGAAGAGAAAGAACAAGAATCAGAAAAGTCCCCTAAGACTCCAATAGAATATGTTCAAAAGAACCATTCAGCAGATCAGATCATTAGAGACAAAAATGAGGGTTTGTTTGTTAAATAGGCATAGGACAACTAAGAGGGGGGTGAATCAGTTGTCCCAAAATTCAAACTTAAGACTTCAACACTTATCAATTCCACAACCACAATATTATGTTATTAAGAGCATGAAACACAAATAACAAAAAGTAAATCAACACAATGAACACCACATGTTTATGTGGAAAACCCAATAAGGGAAAAACCATGGTGAGGGTTAACTCACAATATAAAGAGATTATAACTTCAAATACAGAGGCTCACTGCCTAGAAGAGGACTCAATGTCCAAGTGCAAATGCTCAATGCCTATAGAAAGGACTCAGTGTCCAATAGGGAGGATCACTGCCTACATATACAAAAGAGAACAAAGATCCACCACATCAATTAACATACATACTGCAACAATGAAAACCTTTTCTACTCCCCCCGTGGAGTAGACCCATTTATTAGTCCAGATAAATAAGGAATCTGTGAATTCACTGGACTGATGCACCTTCATGTGCACCTAGTTCGGAGGGTCAATGAACCCCAACCTATCCCTAAGATGCTCAAAAGTATCCTTTGGAAGAGCCTTAGTAAATATGTCTACAATTTGTTCCTTTGTTGTCACATACTCCAATCTGACTTCATTCTCTACCACTTTTTCTCTTAGGAAATGATATTTGATAGATATGTGTTTTGTTCTTGAATGCATAACCAGGTTCTTTGAAATTTTTATTGCACTTGTGTTGTCACAAAAAATAGAAATAGGCTCATCACATATCACTCCAATGTCTTTTAGAGTTTGCTTCATCCACAAAACCTGTGTGCAGCAAGATGTTGCAACAATATATTTTTCCTCTGCAGTAGATAAAGAAACTAAGTCATGCTTTTTAGTCAACCATGAAACCAATATTCTGCCAAGAAAGAAAGCACCACCACTAGTACTCTTTCGGTCATCTACACATCCAGCCCAATCAACATTGGTATAAGCACTTAGGGTGAAATCATCACTCTTAGGATACCATAATCCATAATTTGGTGTACCTTTAAGATATCTAAATATCCTCTTTACAGTTGTAACTTGTGCTTATTTAGGATCTACTTGGAATCTGGCAACTAAACATATTGCATGCATACTATCTGATCTAGTAATAGTAAGATACAATAGTCCTCCAATCATAGATTTGTATTTGCTCTAATCAATCTTAGTAGATTCATCATCTTTGCTCAATTTACATCTGGTTACCATAGGAGTATAAACTAGTTTGGAATCATCCATCCCAAACTTCTTCAATAGATCTTTTACATACTTAGATTGTGAAGTGAATATCCCTTTATCAGTTTGATTCACTTGTAAACCAAGGAAGAAATTCAATTCACCAATCATAGACATCTCAAATTCTTTTTGCATCTCTTCAACAAACTTTTTACACATGCCTTCATTTCCACCAAAAATGATATCATCAACATAAACAACTACTATCAACATTTTGTTACCTTGCACTTTGAAGTAAAGATTGATGTCAGTAGAGCCTTTGTTGAATCCTTTCTTTGTTAGGTATCTATCCAATCTTGCATACCAAACTCTGGGAGCTTGCTTCAATCCATACGATGTCGTCTTCAACTTAAAAACCATGTCTGGTTTGTCAGATAACTAAAACCATTTAGGTTGTTCCATGTACACTTTTTCCTCCAATTCACCATTTAGAAATGCTAACTTAACATCCATTTGATACACTTTGAAGTCCTTGTGGGCAGAAAATGCCAAAAACATCCTAATAGCTTCCATTCTAGCCATAGGGGCAAATGTCTCTTCAAATCTATACCTTCAACTTGTGAATATCCCTTGCATACAAGTCTTTCCTTATTCCTTACAACTTCTCCACTTTCATTTAGCTTATTTTGGAACACCCATTTTGAGCCAATCACATTCTTATTCATAGGCCTAGGGACTAGTTCCCATGTCTAATTCTTTTCTATCTGCTGCAACTCTTCTTTCATAGCTCTCATCCAAATCTCATCTTCACATGCTTCACTTAAAGATTTAGGTTCAATTTTAGAAAGTAGACACAAATTTACCTCAACTACAACTCTGCTTCTTGTTTTCACACCTTCACTCTTATTTCCAATTATGTGTTCCTCCGAATGATTCTTCTGTACATACTTAGGAGTCTTAACAGCAGGTTCTGGCTCATTCTCTTCTTCTTTATCTTCTTCTTCCTTCTCCTTATTCTCCTTGAGTACATGTCCATAAATAGGATCATCAAGTTCAACTTCACTTACCTCAATAGGTCTATGTATGTCTTCATAAACTTTCACATTAGCACTTTCAACAATATTTCTCAATCTTTTATTAAAGCATATGTATGCTTTGCTAGTAGTAGAGTATCTAAGAAAGATTCCTTCATCACATCTAGCATGAAACTTTCCAAGATTTTCATCATTTCTTTTAATATAATATCTACTTCCAAATACCTTGAAATACTTCACAGTAGGAGTTTTACTAGTCCATAACTCAAAAGGAGTCTTTGTGTTATTGTATCTGTTCTGAACTCTATTAAGAACATAAACAATAGTGTGTATCACCTATCTCTAGTACACATCTGATACATTTGATTCTTTCATCATGACTCCAACAACTTCTTATACTGTCTTGTTTTTCCTTTCAACTACTTCATTCTGCTGAGGGGTTCTCGAAGCAAAAAACTATCTTTTTACGCCATGTTGTTCACAAAATGCATTAAATTCACCAGAAGTGAATTCTCCACCTCTATCAGATCTCAAACACTTGATTTTCAAATTTACTTCATTTTCCACTCTTGCTTTGAATACCTTAAACCTATCTAGAGCCTAGGTCTTTTCTCTAAGACAAGCAACCCATGTCATTCAAGTATAATAATCAATAAGTAGCATGAAAATACCTGTCACCATTCAAGCTTCCAGTTCTAGTCAGACCACAGATATCAGTATGAACTAACTCCAACATTCTGGTAGTAGAGTGCTCTTTTCCATTAAAGTTGCATCTTTTATGTTTTCCCAATTGACAACTTCTACAAATAACATTAGCAAGTCTTGTGATTCTGGGCAGCCCTCGAACAATCTCATTTGAACTAATTTTGACCAAGTTATTAAAATTTATATGTCCCATTCTTTGGTACCATAACCAACTTTCGCTGATTTGAGATACAAGGCATTGACCATCAACTCCCTTAAGCTGATAGATGTTTCCATGAGTTCTTTTTCCAGCAACCACCATATCTCCATTTCCAGATCCTTTTATGATTTCATAGGTATTATTCTAAAACACAAGTTTAAAACCATTGCTACACATCTGACCAACACTGAGAAGGTTATGCCTCAAACCCTTCACATAATACACATCATTAGTATTGTGCACTCCATCAAAACTAATTGAACCTTTCCCACAAATCTTAGCTTGTGAATCATCACCAAACATAACTAAACCACCATCATATTTCTCAAGTTTAGTGAACTTACTCTTATCTTCAATCATGTGATTAAAACATCCACTATCAATTACCCAGTAGTCTTCATCCTGTCTTGCATGAAAAATGGTAACCAAAGTACCTTCCATCATATTCCTCTTATTCTCCAAAGCCTTCTTTCTTACACATTTTCGAAGGTTAGTGGATACATATTTACTTTCCAAAGCTAAGAATAAGCATTCACTATCATCAACCTCATTCTCAAATTCATCATCAAAAATTCCCGCTTCTTCTTTAACATAGTTCAACTTCTTATATTTCTTATCCTTTCTATCCTTATTTGTGTTCTTCTTATGTACAACTCTATTCAGACATCTTGAAGCATAATGACCAATATTACCACAACCAAAACATTTAAAGGGAAACATCCCTTTATACTTTCTAATGCCTTTCTTCAACTTCCTGGTGAAGTTTGCTTCCAACTCATCATCACCATCACTATCCGGTTCATCTTCAATCTTCATTTCCTTAAATTCCATTTCTTTCTTTTCTTCTATCTTGTCTTCTTTCCCGAACTTTCTCATCTCAAATGCTTGCAAGGTGCCAAACAACTATTCTAAAGTGTACTTCTTAAGATCATATATTTCTTCAATAACTGAGATCTTATCATTGTAGAAATTTGATAGGGTGATTAGGATCTTCTCAATTATATCTTCATCTAATAGTTTTCCTGCTTGATTTCTAACTTCATTTGTAGCTAGTTCAACCCTTTGAAAGAAACTTGTAAATTCTTCACCTTCTTCCATTTTTAGATTTACAAATCTGCACTTTGCCACCAACTTCTTTGTCAATTTCACTCTTTCATTTCCTTCATACATGTCTTCCAACTTCCAGACTTCATATGCAGTATCCAAAGAAAGAACCTTAGCTCACTCATTTTTAGATAAGCCACTGCAAATAGAATACTTTTCCTTCTCATTTTCTTCATAAGTAGAAATCTCATCTGCAGTAGTAAGACCACTAGAAGAGGGTGTATACTTTGTCTCAACAACCTTCTAGGTCTTGAAACCAAGAGAGATAATATATCCTTTCATTTTTCCCTTCCAATCATTGTAGTTAGTTCCATCGAACATAGGGATCGCCAACTTATTCACCATCAGATCTTCCTTAAGTGGTTAACCTCTACACCAAGGAAACAAGGCTCTGATACCAATTGTTAAACAAGCGTAGGACAACTGAGAGGGGGGTGAATCAGTTGTCCCAAAATTCAAACTTAAAACTTCAACACTTATCAATTCCACAACCAGACTATTCTGTTATGAAGTAAGAGCATGAAACATAAATAACATAAAGTAAATCAACACAATGAGCACCAGATTTTTACGTGGAAAACCCAATAAGGGAAAAACCATGGTGAGGGTTAGCTCACAATATAAAGAGATTATAACTAAATACAAAGGCTCACTACCAAGGGCTCACTACCCAGAAGAGTAGTCATTGTCCAAGTACAAAGGCTCACTACCTTAAGGAATCCAACACAATAAAGAACCGCCATCTTAACTCACTCACACACACTTCTACTCTTATGATTTGTGGCTCACTTTTGTCACTTTGCATCACACTGTCATACAATTTTTCACAATACGACTTGCTTTTATACCATACTCAACCTTAGAAACTTTCTCCAAGGTCGACCATGAATAGGTCTCATTTCATAAATTCAAATTATGTCGGCAACTCAACATTCCTGTAGTGGAAAGGAATGAGAGTGGACCAATAAAAACATTTCTCAAGATCAACAAAATAATATCTCAAATCAACCACACACTTCCTTAATTGAATTTTATTCTTTCAATGAAGTGTAAACACTAGGCTGACCAAACCTAATGAAAACACAAATGTACATTGATATATAGGCTTCCCAACAAGAAGATGACACATGGAATCCACAACACGCTTCATTATGCATGGGAATACATCTCAGATTTCTTTAGATACATCTGCAACAAATGCAATATGCTTCAAACTCTGAACACCTTTCACCAGTTCATTTGGACTGTGCAAACTCATACTGAACCACTAAAACATAACTTCTGAATCACCAAACTTCAACCTTCTTTGCTAAAACCCAAAGAACACCATCTCAAGACATATCCCAGATCTGCAAGATCTGAAACAAAACAATGAAGGACTACAGAGTAGAAACATTTATCTTAGTCCACAAAAGATCAACTCGGAGCACATTCATCACTCTGACTTCTCTTGTTTATTATTTTTCTCAAAAGCACTTGGAAACTAACCAACACAACACATCTACAATGACATAAAGATAGCTCCATGTACTCACAACATCTCAGCAGCATCCCAGATATACATGTACAATTTGCAACATACTAAACTATGTTGACATCAATGACAACACTAATGACAACACCACCAGATTAGATCATACTTGCAACATTGTTGACCAGAAGACTTACAAAAGCAAGTGAGCAATTGAATCTATGTTTACTTTCAAAGGTAGAGCCCAAGAACTTTGTTGATGCTAGAAAAGATGATGGATGGATAAAGGCAATGGAAGATGAATTGAATCAAATAGAAAAGAATCAGAAATGGGAATTTTTTGCCATACCTATTTTAATAAGAATATTATAGGAACAAAGTGGGTGTTTTAGAACAAGCTAAATGAAGATGGTGAAGTTGTGAGGAACAAAGCCAGATTGGCATGTAAGGGTTATTCACAAGTTGAAGGTATTGAATTTGAGGAGACTTTTGCTCTGGTAGCTAGAATGGAGGCAATTGAGATGTTTCTTGCCTTTAAGAATTTCAAAGTCTATTAGATGGATGTCAAGTCAGCCTTCCTAAATGGTGATCTAGAGGAAGTAGTCTATATTGAGCAACCAGATGGTTTCTAGCTAGTAGAAGATTTGGACATGGTGTGTAGAATCAAGAAGGCCTTGTATGGACTCAATAAAGCTCCTAGAGCTTGGCATGCTTAGTTGTATAAGTACTTTCAACAAGGTTTCAATAAAGGTATTGCAAATATTAATCTTTGCATTAAGGTAGAGGAAGACAAGATTTTGATAGTTGTTGTGTATGTTGATGGCATCATCTTTGGTGGTAACGATAATATGTGTAAGAGGTTTTTAGAAGAAATGTAAAAAGAGTTTGAGATGCCTATGATTGGTGAGTTGTCTTTCTTCCTTGGGCTTCAAATTGTTCAACTAGATAATGGTATCTTTATTTCTTGAGATAAGTATGTTAGAGATATGTTGAAGAAGTTTGGCATGGAGGATTCCAAACTAGTAAGTACTCCTATGATCATTGGTTGTCACTTGAACAAGACTAATGATTCACCTAAAGTTGATCAAACTATTTATAGGTCTATGATTGGAGGCTTATTGTACTTGACTACTTCTAGACCTAATATTATGCATGCTATGTGTTTAGTTTCTAGATATCAAGCTAATCCTAAGCAAACTCATGAGAAGGCAGTAAAAAGAATACTCATATATTTGAAGGGAACTTCAAATTGTGGCTTGTGGTATAAGAAGGATGATAAATTTTCTTTGAGTGCTTATACTGATGTTGATTGGGCAAGATGTGCGGATGACCAGAGAAGCACCAGTGGAATTACATTTTTCTTAGGAGATAGATTGGTCTCTTGGTTCAGTAAGAAGTAGGACTTAGTATCCTTATTTGCAGTAAAAGTTGAGTATATTGTTACAAAATCTTGTTGCACCCAAGTGCTTTAGATGAAGCAAAAATTTGAAGGATATAAAGGTGGTGTATGATGAACCCATTCCCATATTATGTGATAATACTAGTGTAATAAATATTTCCAAGAATCTAGTGATACAATCAATGACCAAACACATTTCTATATTTGTAGGTATGCATTTCCATCAATGCCAAAGGGGGGATTATTACACATATGCATGAAATTGTTAGTCATTGATGTCAACACTTAGTTTGGGCAGTCATTGGTGCTTACATTTGTATGTTGATGGTACACTATGATGTACTAACATTGATGATGTTGTTGTTCATGGTTGGATGTCATTCCGTGTTTGATGTCAATTAAAGCAATATTGAGTATGTTTGTTTTCAGTAGAGATAATATTTGTACTGTTGTAAATTGTCACCCTTAACAACTTCACCTTATGTTTTGCTCCCGCTTAGATTATTAGACCTAATTGAGTATTTAATTTCTTAAATTATGCATTTTATGGCCCATTTTTAACAATTTCCAAGGAATTGCAAGTGGGAAACAATTGCATCTATCTAAGACCTTTCCCCTAACACTTAAAATCCTAAAAAATAGGGCAAGGACACTCACAACATGGGCATGAGTGTCCCCCTATTTTTCAGGATCCAAATTGAAATATGTCAGTTGTGAAAATTTAATATTTGTAATTCAAGTGTCCAAGTCGGCTATCAAGATCTAATTTATGGGAAATTGAATAAATACCTATAAATACAAAGTTATTGCATCATCTCAAACCTAACAAGAGATTACTGGAGAAATTATTGTCAAGAGCATTCAAGAGCAAGTCAAGAGTAGCATTTCAAAGCTTTATTCTAGTAATTCAAGATCCAAGCATAATGTCAAATCATATGTGAGTTTATGTGTGTTCATGTTATCATTATTTTGTGAAGGCTATCACTTTTTAGGTCTCTAAGAAATTGAAGAAATCCAAGCACTCAATCAAATCAAGCAAGCAAGATCCAAGTCCTTGAGGTGATGTGCATGACTTCAGTCCTTTAAGGAAGCCATTTAAGGGTGGAGAGTTGTAGCACTTTTTGATTTCATCATTTCTTGCTATCCATTATCATTTTATCATTGGAATTTCCATTGTGGAAGTGGAAACACTTACACGGGGTTTGACTGAGGAAAGCCCCTAAATGGCACAACCCTTCCTCTATCTTCTAATGTGCAGAACCTTTTAGGTTTGAAGGAGATTGAAGGAAGTTTGAAGACCATTTATTCATTGTTACAATCAAAACTCTACATCATGTCAACTCATGAAAACTCACCTATAGAATTATTTGATAATGATCTGACAAATTTACAAACAGGGATCTAAAACTCAGATCCAACATCAAAGGACTATGAAAATGGATCTAGAAAAGCTCTATGAGGAAACTCACACCCTAGGTGTCTGTTTCCTCCAAAATAATCTTCACATTTGTATGACAGGTACATAGATCTCTACTTTTCTCAATTTTATAGTTGAAATTGTTGTTATAGTTTTCCTGTTATCAAAATCTTGTATTTGCAGTCTAAGGCACATAGTTTGATAAGGTTATTTTGAGAAATTCAATTTCAATTTGTTTCTAAGACTCAAAACCTTAAAATCTAGGTCTAATTAACTCACCTTTATGGTTGAAAGTCAATCTAATTGGCTTGTTGATTTGCATCCTAATAAAATCCTAGATATGATGGAGTTAACCCTAGGTTTTGGACACTAAACTTAAGGATTCTATTTTTCTACATTTCATTTTGGTGAACCTGACATTTTAACATCATAAACCTTTTGAAATATTCCATAATTCACCCTAGATCTAGGTTTTTGATTATATTATATTGCATTTCTCATTTAGGGTTTGATATTTACATCATAAAAAGTCATAAAAATATAAAAATAAAAATTCAAAAAATTGCATCATATTGCATTGTAAATTGCAATAGGGTTTGTTTTAGTCATCTTAGATTATATTTACATTCAAATTGAATTCATTAGATCATAAAATTCTAAAATTGTTCATTGCGTTCAAATTGCATTTTCAGTTAGGTCAAAAAGTGAAAAATTGCATTGTTTGCTTTAAAAATTACATCAAATCATCATTTTCAAAATTTTGCATCTTTTAATCAGTCAATTTTCTCATATTAGATTTGAAAATTGCATTCAACATTTTCATTTATTGTTTGAACATTTTCAAAATTGTTGCACATTTACATTTTCAAGTTCACAATCATAAAACTAACAAAATTTGGAAAAATATTCACTGTTAGACCTACTTGCACACAAATCTGAGAACCTTAAATAGTAATAAAGATAGTCAAAATTTGAAATTCCATAAATCCTAGCTGGGACTCAAATGCCCTAGGCACCTATATCCTACTATTTTTGGCTTAAATTTGGCTCAGATTATTGTTTTTGTGCTCTATGTCTATTTCTATTGTCTGATTTCTAATTTGGTTTGTTTAATTGCAAAAACTAGTGTTACATAATTTGAAAAGAATTTTTTACTTTACTTAGCTTATTACAAATTTGTGAAAAATGTATCAACCTTGGTGTTCTACTTAGTAAAATTTCCAACATTTCACTCTAAGTGAATATTCTATGATGTCATAACATAGCAATAAATTTTTTTCTTCCCATAATGTAAAATACATGCATATAAATGAAATAATACTAATTCCAAACTTCCATTGCATTCCATTGTAATTTCACAAATCTTACAAAAACATAGATATCATATTGAATGAACTCAAGTATAACATTCATGATTACATCCTTCCACATAAATGAGTATATTATATGTACATAGCTCCTCTGAGCTTCATCTAGAAAAAGCTATACAAACTGGTCTTGATGTTGTCGCATCAGTGCATACATTTTGAATTTCCCTACTCGGTGCAAAAACTACAGTTGTCCCCGATACTGGTGCAAACATCCGCAAACCTTGGCTACCAACTAATGAGGAGAAGCATCACCCAAGTGCTTTTTCACCAACCATAGACTCATATGCGGTCCCCCACACATCTATGATTCGATAGATGGCCCTACCCTTCAACGAAGAGATTGGTTGGTAAACCTCATATCAATAGCCTATCTAAGCTTAGTGTTGTGTCCCACAAACTAGAACCTATTCATATGGTAGCTACTCCTACAAGTATGAAAATCCTAAACTATAATACAAACAAGGAACATGGTGAAATGACAAGGTAAACAGTGGCAACTTACACTACTTTGGCCAAAGTATTCTCACTCAGTACTTTGAATGAAGGTCATCTTATTCACATACACTTCTAAAGCTCGGTTTGGATCTTGACCATTCATATACTATACTTAGGTAATTTCCTTCCCTAAGTAATCCCTAACCTCAGAAATAACCTATTTCCCTTTCCAAAAACTCTATGATATCTTATGGATATTCCCATCCTTGGTATAATATAAGAGTTTTCCTAGTCCATGAGCTAACTTAACATAGATAGCCATTCAATACAAAAGACAAATCTAGTTCCAAGTATAGCTTTATAATCTAGAGAGTAGCTATATAAGCTTCTTCTATTCATAGATTCATTATTCATAAATGACCGACTCTAATCAATATTATATCAAACTAATAAGTGGTTCTTATCAAGAGATTAGCCACATCAATGATTGAACTCAATCAAAGCATAATCATAGCCATAGATGCTTCCCTTTGAGAGTGTAACCCTTTTAATAAAAGAGCTATTCAAAGTAGATTCTTTCCAACAATGTGACTTCATTTCAAGAGTGTAAAGCAATTAACTAAGTAGCTACTTTAACTCATTAGGTATCAATGAGTATTCAAGTACTTATCCCTAGAGTAACCCACTAGCCATATAGTATATTCAAATAACTTAGTTGTGAGTGACTCTTAAGCAACCCTCGTATAATCATATCTAGTATAATAATGATACTTATGACAAAAAAATCCTCCTATCATGGAGTATCTACAAGCACATACTAAAAATAGTATAATAGCTTCTAATTCCTTTCCCAAGCATTACTATTTTCCCTAAATGAAAGAACTCATAACAAAAAATTCAAAGCAATCATGTAAAATAATCTTTCAAAAGCTAAAACAATAAAAGAAGAAATATCCTCATGCTTATCCAATTGATTGACTACAAATCAATTTCCCATAGCAACAACTAGCTTATACTTGACTCCTTCAACTATGCTACAGTAATCTCCCTCTCTTAATTTGATAATGTATTTCACTCAATATGCTAATACTCATAAATATTCACAACTCTCTCTCTCTCTCAGATTTAAACATAATATTATAGATATGAGTTGTAGAAAAGAATGTATAAAATACTGAGCATAATGCATATGGGATGCATCCCAAATAAGTGAGTTTGCTCTACTATTTATATAGCAACAAAGAGTTTTATCATCCTACAGATTAGGCATAAGTGTTGACAAAAATAACCATGCATAGCTACTTACTCCACTTAGCTAAAAGGTGGCACACAAAGAATAACATACTTAGCCAAATAATACTATAGATCGACCTCCTTTGGTGACAACAGTAAAAGACTATTTCAAAACAACACATGTTGATAAAGTGTAATTCAAATTTCCCACATAATGAACATCTATGTGTGAATAGGATTCATAAGGTGGCATTGAGATAAATAGCTCTTTCAAATAGTTGGTGGGGTTAACTATATATTTGAATCAGTCAATATCAAATATGTAACACATAGATCAAATTGACTTAGTCTCATATGAGTCAACTCTCTTCATTTATCAGATTGATCAAGTCAACGACTTGTTGTACATGCTCTTAATTTGTTGTTGATAATTACCAAATGAAAAGATGACTAAGTCCAAGATGTTTCCTCATAAGGTGTCAACTAAGTCTTATTCCACTTATCAACTTAATGGCTACATATTATTTTGTAGAATACTAGTTCCTAGTGCATGGACAACAAGAGTAGTATGCATCCTGTAAAATGCAGTCACCAATATAACATACTTTGGCCTTTGATACAACCCATACACTATGCATGGAATCATGAAGTAGGGTGTTGACCTTTACCACATACACATTACCATTATTACTCACAACCTACACCATATGCACAGGATCATGTTCATGCAATGCATTAAATACAATGATATACTTATTAAACCTCACATTGTTTATCTTAGCATTAATTCTAAAGCTTTTTGATACTTCACACGTGGGTATTAACTTGGTCCAAGCGTTGCATTTCCTGCTATGAATGTTGGTTCAGATTAAAACTCCAAGCACTTTATTATAGCGCTGTCCTATAATTACTAATTTAAGTTCTTTATTCATCCCTAGCATATTTAAATGTATAGACATGTCTTAAAAGCCCGTGCTCTATGCATTTATAATTTATATATATTTATATATACATATGTCAATCTACCTTTGTATAAACATATATATTTATATTTTCAATTACATGCATTACTATCAAACTCTTATTTATTCCTTTCGTCGATGAGTATATACTCATTAACAAACAAGATCATTAAATAATTCATTCGATATTCAAATGAATAAGACCACGTTATTATTTTTACAAACGATATCACTTGTGTATACACATAGACATATACACATATACATTTACGTGTAATTAGATAATGCAATGGTACATATATATCTAAAAGAAATACGATAATCACATTATCCATTCAATACTCAAATGACCATATGATTATCTTCTTATATAATACTATAATAATATAAATATATATGTATATATGCATCTTTATACATATGTCGTCATACTTGTATGGATATCCCATTATATCCATCATACGTGTATGTCGACATATGCATATACTCCCAAATATTCACTTGGACACACAATCAATCACATAAACTTAACTAGTCTATCAAAAGATATATATCCTATTGATCAAATATATCGATACAAGAAGAACCCACATAATAGATTGAGAAAAAATAGACTTGGGAACTAGTTCCTAGATCAACAAACATGAACATAATTGGAACTAAGTGGGTATTCAAAAACAAACTGAATGAGAATGGATAAGTGGTAAGAAATAAGGCAAGGCTTGTGTGTAAGGGTTACTCACAAGTAGAAGGAATTGACTTTGAGGAAACATTTGCTTCAGTGGCTAGGATGGAAGCAATCAAGATGTTCTTGGTATTTTCAGCATACAAGGAATTTAAAGTTTATCAGATGGATGTGAAGTTTTCTTTCTTGAATGGTGAATTGGAAGAAGAGGTTTAGATGGAACAATCAGAAGGATTTCAGTTATTAGATCATCTAGATATGGTTTGTAGATTGAAAAAGGCACTATATAGATTGAAGCAAGCTCCCAAAGCTTGGTATGCAAGATTGGATAGATATTTGATACAACAACAATTCAATAAAGGCACCATAGATAGTAATCTTTACTTCAAAATTGAGGAAGACAAAATTCTGATAGTAGTTGTGTATGTGGATGATATTATCTTTGGAGGCAATGAGGCTATGCATAAGAAATTTGTAGAAGAGATGCATAAAGAGTTTGATATGTCAATGTTTGGGGAGATGAATTTATTCCTTGGGATACAAATCAATCAAATAGATAAAGGAATTTTCATTTCACAATCAAATAATGTTAAATAGATGTTGAAGAAGTTTGGAATGGAAGACTCCAAACTAGTATGTACTCCTATGGTGACTGGTTGCAAATGGAGCAAAGATGATGATTCACCTAAGGCTAGTCAAAACAAATATAGATCTATGATTGGTGGACTATTATATCTAATTGCTAATAGACCAAATATCATGTATGCAGTTTGTCTTGTGGCTAGATTTCAAGAAGATCCTAAAGAGACACATGTTGTAGTAGTGAAGAGGATATTCAGATATTTAAAAGGCACTCTGGATTATGGCTTACAATATCTTAAGGATATTGATTTCACATTAAGTGCATACACAAATGCATATTAGGCTTGTTGTATTGATGACATGAAAAGAAAAAGTGGTGGTGCATTCTTTCTTGGATGTAGATTGGTATCATGGTTAAGTAAGAAACAAGATTCATTTTCTTTATCTACTGTAGAGGCTGAGTATATTGCAACAACATCTTGTTGCACACAGGTATTATGGATGAGACAAACATTGAAGGATATCAGAGTAATGTATGATGAGCCTATTTCTATCTTTTATGATAACATAAGTGCAATTAAAATTTCAAAGAATCTAGTGATGCATTCAAGGACAAAGCATATATCAATTAGGTATCACTTTTTGAGAGAGAAGGTTATGGAGAATGAGGTGAAACTTGAATATGTACCTACAAAGGATTAGATGACATATTTACTAAGGCTCTTCCTAAGGATACTTTTGAGTATCTTCGAGAGAAGTTGGGGGTTATTACTCCTCCTTGTTTGAACTAGATGCATATGGAGATGCATTAGTCCAATAGATCTATGGATTCATCTCTTGTCTAGACTGATGTTGGTGGTTACCTCTCAGGGGGAGTAGGTAGTGTCATTGTTGTAGTAAAGAATGTTGTCATTGTGTAGAGCTATTGATTTGGTTTGGTGTACTCCTAAGGGGGAGTATTCAATGAAAGTATCTCAGTTCAATGTCAAAGGGTTAGAACAATGAAAAATAATTTATCCTTTTCCATTTATGTCAAAGGGAGAGAAATAATCATGTGAAAAATTCTAACTACATAGGGGAGAGAAAGTAAAAGAAAATCATGAGAAAGTGTGTTCAGAGTTGTTGTGTTTTATTTGATGGTTTTTTACATCATGTGTTGCCATCAATGACAAAGGGGGAGATTTTTGCAAGTGTGAAGGTGTTGTCATTGATTTCAGCAAGTTGGTGTTTTCATCGATGTCAACTATTTGTTGAGGAATATTGTTGCATGATGAAGATGTTGAGGATATTGAGAAAATTGTGAAAAAGAGGGAAATAGTTTGTTGAAGTCTGTGTGCATGTATATTTGAGATATTAAGGAGTTGTTGTGAGTACATGGAGATATATTTATGTTGCAGTGTTTGGAGATGTGTTGGAATGAACTAATGCACTGAGATGGTGTCTTTGGTACTTGGTTTCCAAGTGCTTTTGAGAAAAATTGATAAACAGAGAAAACAATATTGTGCAAGTGTTCAAAACATTCTTCGTGTTTCTTTTGTGTTTATGCTATGCATGTGTGAATCTAATATGTTGTTCATGGTTGTCATTAGTTGCTATATCAAGAGTTTCAGATTTTGGATCACTGTGCAGAGTAAGATGTGTTCACTAGTGTGTGAACTAGGTTTTCAATGGTGTTTGCTTTGGTCTGGGAGAAATGTATTTTCTCTACACTCCTTTGTAGTTTGGTTTCAAGTTATGTGGATCTGGGAAGTTTCTTATAATGTTTGTATCTTTCAGAATTCAAGCATGTTCTTGATTTGGTGCAGTACAGTGTGTATTTCATGCGTTAGTGTGTGTACAAGGTTAACTGGATGATCTGGGTTGAAGTATTTCTATGATGCGAGTTTGGATGAATTCTTTGTTGGATCTCAAATGGTTTGTGGATTTTTCTAGATCATGTAAAAGATATAAATGTGTAGTCCGTATGTCGTCTTGATCAAATGGGAAGTGTGTATTTAATAGTTTTTATGGTGTTTAGCATGGGTAATAGCTGACTTGGTGTTCACACTATATGTGAAGCCTTTTCAAGTTTGTGAAAGTGTGTTGAGGTGTGTTAGGATAAATTTGGGTCCAAACTAAGGATTTATATGGGTCATCTTCATTCCTATCCACTATGGGAATGTTTGGGTACCAACCTAATTTGAAATTGAAAATGTAAATAATGTGTTGTTGACCATGGAGAAGGTTTTCAAGGTTGAGGATGATATAAACAAGAGTGGTGTTGTTAGAATATCTCAAGATAGATGCGAGTGATGAATGTGATGTGAATTGCAAAAGTATAGATCTAAGTTTGAGTAGAGTAGTAAGAAATTCAAAGTGTTGGACTTATGAAGGCAATGAGTTGAAGGCGTTCACAGTATTTCAAACAAGGCTATGAAAGTGTTGAAATAATTGTGGTGGATTCCTTATTGCATTGAGATAGTGTTCTTTTTGTAACATTTCTCTTCTATAATTCTAAGTATTGAGCTTTGGCTATGAGTGTTATTGGATAGTGTGTCATATTTTTGTAGTAAGCCCTTGTATCGGTTTTGTAATTACTTATATTGTGAGCTAATCCTCACCATGGTTTTTCCCTTATTGGGTTTTCCACGTAAATCTAGTGTTCTCTTGTGTATGGTGTTGTTATTTCAATTTATCTTATATGCATTTCATGATTAATCACTTTAACAAAATAAGGGTTTAATGAATGCTTGTGAATCTGATTATTGTTGAGAATTTTGATGTTTTAATTTGATACAATTGATTTACCCCAGGGAAAACTTTAGTGGTGAATCTTCACCAATTGGCGAATTCTAGGAATCGGCCAAGTCGAAATTGGTGAATTTATTGCACCCAATAAGGTGTCCAAATCACCCAGATTTTATGAACTATAGGTCCAATGCATGTCCTTTCGCCAATGAGTTTTTTTATGAGGCATATTTAAGCAACAAATTCACCATTGTCAAACTACGCGTTTCAATTAGACCAACTAATATTTTCGCTTGGAATCCCGAAAGCATTTAATAAAACACCTACATATTCACCAATACTATTAAAACAACATTGTATCGGGATCCATTTCACCAATTAAAATTTAAAAATAGTTTCTCATGAGGACCTATTTCGCCAATAACATAAAAAAATAATTACATTTGAGGACACATTTCGCCTAGAAAATTACAATGTATCATTGTATAAGCACGCGAGATTCACCAAATTTTTAATATACCATTTAAAAATATTGTGGAATTCACCAAGTATGGAATCATGGATTTATATAAATACAATCGAAAGTGTAATTTATTCTTACACATTTTATTTGATTCTGAGGTTCTACTTCTCCATTTGGAAGTTAGTGAAAGCCGAAAAACGTAGACTTAAAAGGTGAGTGATCATTTCTTCATAGTGTTATTAGTTATAATAATAAGTTTTCCATTCTTTCTTCAACAAAGTGAACCTTAGAAGTTAGAACCAAACTCTAAAGTTTTGAAGTTTTTGAAACCTCTGACCCACCGAGTAGAAAGATGACCAAGAAAGACTTGCAACTCAACAAAGTGAACCATCAATCAAGTCGGGAATTGCGAAGTTATGAAAATTTAGAACTCTGTGACAAGGTTATATAACTCTGAGGACTAGCGACTAAGTTTAGGAAAAGCTAAATATTTTATATTGTATTCCATGGTATTAAATTTGATATGTGATTTTGCACCATATTTAAAGAACAACACTTATCACACTACTTATAAATTCCTATTTCATTTCCATTCACACAATCTTTGATAAATCACTGAAAGGAATATTATTAATCCATTCCTCGAAAAAAAAAATACAATCGAAAGCGTCATTTATTTGGAAGTTAGCTAAAGCTGAAAACGTAGACTTAAAGATGAGTGATCATTTCTTCATAGTGTTATTAGTTATAATAATAAGTTTTCTTTATCTCTTTTCCATTCTTGCTTCAGTATTAAAGATGATATTGATTAGGGAATGAGATCTATATTATTATTTTTTGTCCTTAAACAAGAAGCCATTTTTTTCCAGTTTTTATTCGAAGTGAGAGATGAATATGTCGAGCGACTCGAGCAACAAGGGTAAGGCTCCTGCCACTCCTTAGGGTGGTGAAGAGACTCCTACCGCTTCTCAAACTCCTTTCTCTCCTCAAAGTGGTAAGGCTCCTACCACTCCTCAGAATCCCACCACTCCTTAGGGTGGTGAAGAGACTCCTACTGCTTCTCAGGCTCCTTAGGGTGGTGAAGAGACTCCTGCTACTCCTTAAGCTCCTCAGGGTGGTGAAGAGACTCTTGCTGCTCCTTAGGCTCCTCAAGGTGGTGAAGAGACTCTTGCCGCTCCTCGGGGTGGTGAAGAGACTGGGAGGCCATCAAAACAAAAAAAACTTAGACATACCATATAGTCTTACTTTGGAATTGCCAAAGCTTTTGATCCATCATGTCAAGATGGAGCTACATCATCAAATCTTCCACCAAATATTGGTAGCATTCCCAATACCTCACCACCACCAGAAGGTCAAGTTGAGATTGTCATTGATTTAAATAAAAAATGTATCAAATTAGGATAGCAATACCGCAGAAGATGTTCTAAGTGATACCTGGGCCCGGTTAGCCAGAATGAGATAATTGACTTGGATGAGGATGATGATGTTGGTAGCAAGAAAAGGAAAAATAAACCAAAAAGGGGGTGCAAGTGGGAAATGACAAGGAGTTTTCAACTTGGTTGGTTGTTAAAGTACCCATTCATTAAACCAGTGGGGAAATCAAATGATATTGAAAATGAAAAATTGGCCAGATGTACGATTTGTACTTGAAAATGTGGAAGAGACAAGATGTTGCAGCTAAAGATTGACACTATAGAAAAGCATATCGGTAAAGTTTATGAAAAAAAAATCATAGATGGAAAGGAACAAACAGTCGTACGATGGAAATCAAAGGAAGAATGTCTTCATGTTAGGTATGTCATGGATTATGAAGTGCATCACCAAAAAATGTCGAAGATTGGTGCATGTAAAGGTACACTTGAGGCTCAATTTGGGAAAGCAATGGAAGTAGAAAATCTGTCAAAACCTGTTCAGATGACTATTATTTTTCATATTTTGTCCAGAGGGCATCCTATGACAGACTACCCAGAATATTCTAGTTTATTATCTTATTTGAATGTTCCTCACTATCCCTACTCACATTGGTCAGTAAGCATTGGATGGGAATGAGAAAATTGTCTTGCTGTAGTGGAAAAGGAAGATTTAAAGGTTAAAGTAAAAGAGTCAAATTTTATTGCATTATCTTTAGATGAAGTTACTGCGGTAGACAACACTTCTTCGGTTTGTATGCATTTGTATATTGTACAACAACATGTTTGCCAAGCTCATCTTCTCTGTGTTCATAAAATGAAGGATACTTCAACATCACAAAATATATTTGAACTAGTCAAGAAATATTTGAATGAAATTGTAGGTATGGATGAGTTGACAATTGCCAAAAAGTTGGTGTGTGTAGGAGCTAATGGAGTTGCAGTGATGCAAGGTCAAAGGATCGGTGTTTGCACAAAGTTACAAACCACTTATGCACCATACATGCTTGGCATTCATTGCATGGCCCACGGAGTGAATTTAGCATTCAAAATTGTAAGCAAGCTTCCCATAGTATCAAAAGTTGAAAATCTAGTTTGGAGATCCACGCATACTTCTGTCGAAGTCCTAAACATTTCATAGAATTTCAAAATTTTGCTGAGGGAATAACACCAGGAAATAAGCTTCTCAATGATGTCGATGCCAGATGGATCTCCCTACATGGACTAGTGCAACAAGTTCTTTCAGAATATCAATCCTTGATTGGAGTGATGTACGAGCATCATAGCACAGTAGACAAAGCTCCCAACCTCTTACATAGGTTAAGCGATATAGAGACACTCTTGACTTTAACTAGTCTTCTCCCCATGCTAGATGTGATGAATGAGCTTGTGAAGAAATCCCAAGACAAAACTATGTATATTAATGAATATTCCAATCTACGTAAACATACATGCTTGGCCCTCAATCATCTATATCTAGATCTAACACAAGATGGCCCAAATTATTTAATGTGGTAGAAAATTACTGATTTGAATGATCCTGATAATTATTTATAGTTTAATTCAAGCGGGCACTTATGCATCTTTGTACATGGCTATGAGATACAAATGTACCAATGTAAGACAACCAGGTGCTCTACCAGAGAAGTAGGTATTAATGAGGAATATTTTCAAGGCATTTGTTAAATATGTTGGTGATAATTTGAAGGAAATTGCAAAATCTCTTTCCTTAGAGATTCGTGAAAGATTCCCTCGACATGAAATACTTGAAGCCATGAGTATTGCGTATCCTCAATTTTGGGCAAACCGAGATAACCCAACATACTTTCATTTCTTAGGTAAAAATATTGATCAAACAATTTTTGAAAACTGTAACATATAATGAGCAGAAAATAGAAGGAATTTTAGATGAAGCTAAGCTTAGAAAACAATGTAGGAATTTTGCAATAGCTATGAAGGACCAATATAAATCCATGGGCAAGGACAAGGCCTTTGAACCAGGATCAATAAAAAAAGGTTTGGACAAACTTAGGTCAGAGTAGAATATTGAGTGGTTCAATATCAGAATATTTCAAACTTGTTGATTTATGTCAAACAATGATATTGGGGTCGGTGGAGGATGAGAGAGTTTTCAATACATTGGGGTTTTAGAAATCAAAGTTAAGAAACAAACTAGACAAGAATTTGGAAAATTTTTTGAGGATGAAAGGAACTACGTATAATGTCAGAAATTTTCCTTTTGAAAGGGTACTCACAATCTGGAGGTCCACATGTGAAAGAAGAGGGACTGGGTTGTGCAACACTCCAATTCCAAAGGCTGGTACTAGTGGCAGTGGCAGTGGCAATGGGACTCAGACATATGACATTGACAAAAATGACACAATGAATGTTGAATTTGAGACACAGTTTGAAGAAAATGAAGAGAAGACTTGGAATCAAATTCAAGATGACTCTTTTACTTTATCTGATGATGAACGTCAGTTTGAGGACCCTGACGTCATTTGGGAAATGGAAGAGAATTAGTAGCTTTTAGGTATTTATAGTGCACTTCATGGATCAGTTTACATTGTTCCATACTGTAGTTGGTGATATTTTATATTGTATTCAATGAAATTGTGAATCATTACACTTCATGATATTTTATTTTATATTACACTTCATGAATCATATTCCAAAGTCAAACTGTGGTTGATGATATTTTATGTTGTATTCCATGAAATTGTGATATTTTATATTTTATATTGTATTTTATATTTTATATAATTAGTTTGTACATAGCATTCAATGAGGTCTTAGATGACAATGCCTTTGAAAGGTAAGATTAGTCAATAATGTCGTGTGGTCGATAAAACTTGGAACCTTAGAACCAAAGTCTAAAGTTTCAAAGTTTTTGAAACCTCCGATCTAGTGATCCACTGACTAGAAAGATGACCAAGAAAGACTTGCAACTCAACAAAGTGAACCATCAACCAAGTCGGGGAATCGGGAAGTTATGAAAATTTAGAAATCCGCGACAAGGTTATAAAACTCTAAGGACTAGCAACTAAGCCTGTTTTGTTCCCTTATTTTGAGTCTATCGTCTCTCCAGCTGTAACATTTTATATGGATTATTAATGAAATTTGATCAATGATCTTTCATTAATCTTCTTTGTCATTAATATAATCTTCTTTGTCATTAATATTATGCAATATGCATTGATGTATGTTTTAATTATGGCTTTGGTTTAATGAACCAGTTAAAGTACCTTGATTAAATCATTAAAGCATGAATTCATATAAATGTTTAGTGGATCTACTAAGTAGTCATGAAGATTGCGTATTGATGTGTGAATAGTATTAGTAGCATATTAACAATAGTATTAGTATCATATACACCAATGAACATCAACACTCGTTAAAAGTTTATCTAGAAGTTGAAACCACTACCAGACTTTTTCTTCAAATGATATAATAAATAATACAGATAATTGAACATCAACACATTATTAAAGTCTGAATTTGAGCTTTTAAATTGATTATCACATGAAGGAATACATAGAGGCATTGACAATGCAAATCTTGCTCAAAGACATCTTTGCACAGAGTTGAATTGGAACTTGGAAACTCATATTATCAAAAATTAAATCACTGCATCACCTTTTCTAGCAACTTCCACTCTTCAGGTGTTGGAATTGTCATTTGTTCTAATTGATGCTGTTTGACTTGAAGATTTGTTAAAAATTCATGATTCAAATTGGAACTTGTCTTGGATTCTTCAGTCAATTTTGCATTCAGGGTTAGCAATGGTTTGATGGAATTCAAATAGGTCACCACATCTGGGTTCTGAGGAAACTGGTCCAAATCAATCTTCCTTGCATCCTCCATCCTTCTTTCTGAAATCATTCCATCCAACGAATCGCTCATTAGTAATCCCTTTTGATTTCAAAAAATTGTCACTAGCTTTGTAGATTGTTTGTTGAATTTGATTTGCTGATTTCTCTAATGCCAGCACATTTTTGTTCTCCATTAAATATTTGTTGAGCTTCTTATGATGTTGTCTAATGGCATCAATAAATTGAAACATGTCACACAAATGATCAATCCCCTACATTATTTCATCCTATATCTTTTGTTTCATATGCCTCATTACTTCTCTACAAAATGAAGATAACTTATTTTAACAAGACTTAATTTCATTTTTTGCTTCCATCCACTCTACCTCCAATCTTTCATTTCTTTTTCTCTCCAATTTTTGTTCCCACTGTGCATTTCCATTTGCAATGCTTAGTCTTAATTTTTATAAAGTGGATTTTTCCTCATCATATTTCTTGTTGCTCTCATCTAGCCTTTGCTTCAGTTCATTCACTGTAGTCTCATTTTGCTTATCCTCTTTGCTTGTTAATGTAGAGGTAGATTTTTTAATTCTTTTTTCTAATTCATTGCTCTTGTTATCTACTACTTTCCTCTTTGCTTTCTCATTTGCTACGTCTGCCTGTAACTTTTAAAATTGAGTCTACAACCTTTTTTTCTCTGTATCTTGCTTTAGTAGTGATGTGTACACCAATTCATTGTTCTTCTTTGATACATTAATTTTGTTAGTATTTATGAGTCCAGAAAAATCCAATTGAAAATTGTTCACCTCGAATTTAGATGGAGCCATTTGATTTGCTAGTTTGTTTTGAACTATGGGAACAAGAATTGTGTACTCCATGATTTCTTTACTTGTGTCAAATGTGGGTAATACCATGGTTTTTGCAGGATATGAAGTTAGTGCAGATGCACTCTCCATTAGTTGCTTTTTTTATTTTATTCAATTATGATTTCTTTTTAAAATCTTCAATGTAATCAAAACCTGGGGATGCAGGAACAATGGAATTCTTGAATGGGGAAGGAATAGGAGTACTTGCAATTGCTAATGATGTCGCAGCCATACTAACTAGCATTGGGGGAGTGCCTGGAAATAACTCCTTTGTGGTGGATCCACTGGTAGTGTGACTTGGAGTTGGACCTTTCAAAATCCTTTGCCTCTTTTGTATTGCTTGATCACCTGGTGTTTCTATGGTATATTGAGTTGTCCTCTTGTGTGTAATTTGCTGTTGTAGCACATGTTGACCACTACTAGTACTAATACCCATACGATCACCACCAGAGGTAGTGCCAGTTGCACTAATCCCTCCACCATGGGCATGTCCTAGTTGTGATTGTGTCTAACCATGAGGATGAGGATTTGAACTTGAAGCTCTAACAAATTGACCTGTATACCCTAGGTCTACTTTTTCACCTCCAACCCCAAGGCCAGATTTATCAACTAGTTTTCTATGCTCTACATCTATTACCATCCAAGGGCCTTGTATTTGGGACCCCAAAGGACCAACTTCATAACCCATTTTTTCATCTATGACTGCTCCTATAGTAAATGCTTCTTTTGTGGCCTCACTTAAACCAAGTTTGAAATTGACATGGCTTTCTTCTTTCCTATCATCATCACTTTCTTCATCTTCTTGTTCATTCAGATGCTCTATATTCCATAATTTTCTAAACTCAAGATCTTCTTTGTTATCTCCATACTTTGCAAGAACTCTTGGATCACCTAGGTCCTTCCTCATAGACCAAAAGGAAATAATTTTTGATTGTGACCAATTTTTTTTCTGTAACTTCCTTCTCTAGAGAATCTGGCATTTTTACTATACTAGATGGTTTATGACTTTTTTCATAAAAATTGTTTTACCTCCTAATTGTCTTTCGATGCAATGCCATAATTTCTACTAACAATTGTTCAAAAGAAATACCATTCTCAGCAACACTTTTCTCCATTGCTACTTTGACTGAGCATCCCAAGAATCCTTGTTTCTCAAGTTTTCAAGCAAAGGTTTACTTTGATGTTGAATTCTCCTTCTAGCATTCTTATTGAGCACAATCATTGATTTAATGGTGTCACATGGATCATACTGCCAGTGACAGATGGCATCAAAATCAAAAAAATTCAAAAGATCATGTGCCACACTAAATGCTTTTCTCTTGAATGTCATCCCTCCACATGAAAAAGTTAAATAAGGAAATAAGGTCTTCTTCCCTTGACCGCTAAAGTGTCTTTCATTAGTACTCTGCATTTGCCCTACATATTCCAAAGAAAAAACCCTTTCTGTCACATGTATTGGAAGTTTGTATGGTTGTACTTTCGATCCATAAAATCTTAGCACAATATATTCTTCCATTAAGTACCAATCAACCAATTGTATTTTTTTTCCTAGTTGAATGCAGTTTCTACATGACATAAGCAATCTAGGCATTGGAGTATTTGTAATTGCTTGATGCAATGGAGCCAAAAAGTAGTCTACAAAATGACTGTAGTTCCTTCGAGAATCACACAACCTTATAACAGTGGTCCATTCATATATTGGAGCCATTTTCTTTTGCTCAGGATTACTATTACCATAGGGCTGAATCTTAAGCTTGTTGGTCTGAAACATTCCTTTGACTTTGAATAGAAAAAGATAACACAAGTAGGTTGTGAACCTAAATGTCTTGGTGGAACCTCCTTTAATAATTAAAAAAATATTTATGTATGGATTCTACAATGTGCTCAATAAAATTATATTTGGCATGTGGAACACCATAATGGATATTATACACCATTTCAAGGAGGCATGCACCCACTTCCAAATTGCTATCTAGCCCGAGGAAAAATGCTAGCATGGAAATAGTATCCTGAACCCATGGTTTAAAAATATCCAAATCATAAGGATGCTTATGATCACCTTTCAATTTGTTTATATCCTAAACTATTCTATTTAAGAAAGAATATTTCTCCATTTCATCTACTGCTTCATAATCACTAGCAAGCTTTTCTAGGTCAATGTGGACATTTCCAAATTCTTCAGTTGTAAACCCCAAGCCCAACACTTTTCCAAGTTCTTCTGCATTAATGGATAACAATTCTTCTTTGCTATCTTTATTAACAATTGCTCTTTTGTTATCATCATAATTTAGGGCATAGACAATGATAAATTATGGGCAAGGGAAAACCTCATATAACATCATGCGCCCTAATCCAGTTACCCACAATGCATTGATACTATTAACTTGCAATTGCATTTTCTTTGCAACCTTATTCTTAGATGAAAATATAAGTTCTAAGGTATGCCTACCATAGGTTTCAAGATCATAAATATCATGGTATTCATTAGTGAAACCTGGGGTTTTAAGCAATTTTGCATAATGTATTTTTTTATTTGACATTGCTCTAGTGGTATTGGTGGTAGACATGTTGATACAATCAACAATATGAAATTTGTGAATTCCCTATTAGTCCTCAATTTTTCTTAATTCTTAAGCCTCTTAATCCTAAACCCAATCTTCAAAGTTTGACAAAATAAGATTTTTAGAAACGTCAAGTGATGAAACATAGCCACAAGAATTCATTAACTTACTCGAATTTTAAATTTTGATTCTTGAAGTTGAAACTACGTTGAAGCTTGAAACTGGGTTACTAAAATGGCTTTGTTGGAAGTGGAACTGTGGAACCTAGAATAGGGTGCTGCACTGCAATGAGCAAATTGAATGACACCGAAATGTCTACTTGTTACTTACGGACTACACAATACACAATTAGGTAGTACAATGTACATGGTTGACAAAATTTAAAACAAGCCATTAAAAAAAAATGATTTACTCCTGCATTGACAACAAATTCTAAATCATTGATCTCTATTAATCTAACGGTTAGAGGATGATTTCAGAGGTTTAAGTTTGCAAGCGTAGCACTCTGTGCATTTCATTCTGGAATGCAACTACAACCATACATCAAATGTTCATTGAACGGTTGAGTAATTTATGATATAAATAATAAACATAAAACATGTGTTTTAAATTTTTTGTAAATTTTCTTTAAAACATGTGTTTTAAATTTTCTTTAAAGTTTATGCGCTAGGATTGACATCAAGGCCAAGGGGTCAGAAACTTAACATTTCAAAGGCCTTAATAAAATGAACTACAATGTCACATTAATAAAACATTGCACAACCATTAATAGCACTTAACTTGCAAAGGACTTAATAAAATGAATTACAATGTCACATTAATAGTGCAACCATTTATTTTATTACACTTGAATTACAATGTCACATTATTACATAGTACAAATAAAAATGTAAGCGTAATCACCAAGCTTCTGCTAGACTGTTGGTGAAAAGTTGAAAATGTAAATGTGATACATGTATCTTTGAAAATAAATGGAACTTGTCGGGTCAGCCATGAGCTCTAAAAATAAACACATGGGACTTGTCGAGTTAGCCATACGCTCTAAAAATAAATGCATGGGGAAAGGGGGCCCGATCAAACTGGGGAAATGGGAGCCGTGAAGATACAAAATGTACTTAGCCCCTTTCAGAACCAGACTGATGTAGAAGATGAGGGCTAGTAAAACTAATCCCATGCAGAAGATGAGCATTGAAATTAAATGCATGGGAATTGCTTGGGAAACCATGCAGATGATGAGGGGTAGAAAAATTGCTCCCATCTTCTACTTGCAGCCTCCATGCATTGGGATAGAACTTATGTCCATTAGAGCTCCTCATCCTGATTCAAAACCTGTCTGAGAAGTCAGGCGAACCAAATCAACTTCTTTCCAATTCCACCCATTCTAAACTTGAAGGAAATTGGTCTTTTACTCTGTAACTACATAAATCAAAGTAGGAGAATTTAGAACATCCCCAATAATTATACCACATCATCTTCTTCCTAAATCCTTATTAAGTTATTAACCCTACAAAATGAAAATCCTTATGAAAATTAAATGAATGATTTTAGTTGTGCTCACTATCCTTATTTATGGGCCAAAAGTGCCACTACTAGCCTAGTACCTTGGACACCTCACACGTGTCACGTGTGAGCTATGAGGTTGTGTATAATTACTACTGACTACTTAGTAATAATTGCGATTTGCGCAAACCAAAAATCCAACTTAATCGGTACCTCAAGCTGGCTACATGCAAAGTTGCAAACTGTAGCTCAAGCTGACAAGTTGTCAATTGTCAAAATCGAGAGTGCCACGCAAGCTGTCAATTGTCAAAATCACTAGATTATTGACATCATCATCTACGATTCTATAGTACTTCGTGCAGTTTTCAATATAAAGCTATCCAATCAATCACTCTAGCTATTCATATGGTATTAATCTGAGCTGCCACCTAGTACCACAACCAAATTGAGAATTTCAATAGAATAAATGAAAGGCAAAGTACTTCGATGCATTGAAAAGAGAGAATTAAATGTCTCATTTTACCTTAATGATTATCAATGTCCTAGCTAATAAGTCACAATAAATTTCACTCACTTATGATCAGAACTATATGTTGATTTCTAAAACCAATCATTAATAAAATCTCAACCATTGATTTCTAAAAATCTAACGGTTCTACTATTATTCCAGAGGTTTCAGTTCACAAGTCTAGTACTTCAAGGATTTACTTCCAGAATGCATCTATAGCCGTCCATCAAAAATTCATTGAACGGTCCCTCTTTTAAAACAAATTTTATGCACGTGCATAATTTAAAATGGGGACATCACTAGGTTGACGAGACTCGACCCTCAAGATTAAAGAGTTAAGATTTAAGGCTTTGTCATAAAATAGTTTGGTTTGACTTAGGAAATGTTAAATAGTAAACAAGAGCAGGATGACCGACAAACCTAAATAATTAATAAAATCTCAACCATTGATTTATGAAAATTTAACGGTTCTAGTGTAATTCTGAAGGTTTCAATTCACAAAACTAGTGCTTGAGAGATATACTTCCGGAATGCAAGTACATCCATCTATCGAAAATTCATCGAACAATCATGGTCCATAATGTCACATGGTCACTGAAACTTGGAATCTTAGAACCAAATTCTGAAGTTTCAAAGTTTTTGAAACCTTCGACCCACCAACTACAAAGATGACCAAGAAAGACTTGCAACTAAGGTTAGGAAAATTTGCACTGACACTTTGCCACTGCATTTTTTTTATTAGTTTGATATTATGTTTAAATCGCCAATTTTTTTTCTTAGTCATTTGAAAATAAGTTTAATTCTCCAATGGAAAAATTTTAGTGGTTTTAAAATTTTTTCATTTCGCTAGGATTTTCCACAAACTTCTAGCGATTAGAAAAGATTTTCCAATGGACATTATTTTTTTTTTCATGAAAAATGAAAAAATTCGCCACTAAAATTAATATTTTTATTGAGAAGTATACAAGATTGGCTAGGATTTTACACCTTCGATGAGGGGGGTATTTCTTAAAGTTTTCCCTGATTCACCCCCTCTTAGTTTTCTTGTTCATTCAACACATTCAACTTGTTTCAGAATACCCACTTTGTTCCCATCACATTCTTATTAGCAGGTCTTGGAGCTAATTCCCAAGTCCTATTATCTCTATCTAATTCAGTTCTTCCTCCATTTCCTTTATCCAATTTTCATCTTTTCTAGCATCAAAAAAGTTCTTGGGCTCAACTTTTGAAAAAAGGGAAAAATTCACTTGCTCATTTATTGTTTCAAACTTTCTCTTGGTTATCACACCTTCATCTTTATTTCCAATGATATGATTTACAAAATGATTCTTTTGAACATACTTTGTTGGAGTTTTGGGTGTCTTCACTGGTTTCAGTTCCTTCTCTTCTTTCTCTTCTATTTCTTCTTCTTCAATCCAAGGAAGCATATCAAATACAAAAACTTTAGGTTCATGTGATATTTGGCACAAGTCTTCATCTAGTTTGACATTTGTACTTTCAGTCATCTCCCCTAATCTCTTGTTGTAGCATCTGTATACCTTGCTTCTAGTAGAGTAACCAAGAAATATCCCTTTATCACACCTGGAATCATACTTTTCAAGGTCACCTTCATCTCTTTTGATGTATAATTTGCTACCAAAGATTCTAAAATATCTGATAGTAGGAGGTCTTCCATACCACAACTCATAGGGGGTCTTATTGTTGTTGACCCTTAGCTGTATTCTATTAAAAAGATAAAAAATAGTATGAACTACTTCCTTCTAATGCATATTTGGTAGGTCAACATATTTCATCATTATCCTAGCCATTTCTTGCAATGTTCTATTTTTTCTTTCAACAACCCCATTTTACAGAGGTGTTCTAGGAGTAGACAGATGTCTCCTCATGCTATGATCTTCACAAAGCTTTTCAAATTTATATGAAGTGAATTCATCCCCTCTATTTGACCTTAAAAATTTGATCCTAGCATCTATTTCATTCTCTACTTTTTCTTTAAAAATCTTGAACTTATCAAAGACTTCTAATTTCTCTCTTAAGAATGTAACCCAAGTCATTCTAGTGTAATCATCTAATTTAAGCAACATAAAATACCTTTTACCTTTTTGTCTTCTTATCCTTGTAGGTCCATATAGATCAGTGTGAATCAACTTCAATGGCATTGAAATAGAGCACTCCTTGATTTTGAAACTATTCTTTGTTTTCTTTCCCATCTGAAATTCTTTGCACAATGTGTTTGTAGGCTTGGTTATCCTAGGCATATCTCTCACTACATGAGAGGAACTGATCTTTACTGTGTTGTAAAATTTTATGTGCCCCATCCTTTTGTGCCTTAACCAACATTCTTTGAAATGAGCCAATATGTTAGATTCTTCCATTAGCCTCCTTTAGATGATAAACATTACCATTCGTCTGTGTTCCTTCAACAACAAGTCTTTCAAACTCTTCCTTTCCGATTTCACATCCATTAGCACAAAAAGTAAGATTTTAACCTATACTACACATTTGGTTGAAACTCAGGAGATTATGTTTCAGACCTCTAACATACACGAAATCTTTAGTTTTATTCTTTCCATCAATTATTTTATCACCTTTTCTGTAGATTTGTGTTGACTTGTCAGCACCAAGCTTAACAGCTCCACCATTGACCTTTTTGAGATTGATGAACTTACTTCTATCACCAGTCATGTGGTGAGAACATCCACTGTCAATCACCCAAGCATTTTCCTCTTTCTTTGCATGAAAGGAAATCCATACTACCATTGACCTTTCATTGACCTTTCTATTCTATAAGGTACCCAATCTTTTGCATTCTCTAATATTGTTCTTTTTGTCTTCTAGAGCCATGAATAGATTTTCATCATTTGAATCATGATCTTCATCTTTAGAGGAACAATTTCTCTCCTTAGAATAGAAGCCTCTTTGATTTTCTCTTGTTTTTCATCATCAATTGATTCTTTATAGGGACATTTAGATGCAAAATGACCTATTCTTCCACTATTGAAACATTTGAATGGTAACTTACCTTTGTACTTGCCAATGCTTTTCTTCAATCTTATTACTAAGTTTGCTTCAACCTCATCAAGGTCATCAATTTGATCAGGAGCCTCATCTTCAATCTTTTTGTTAGCTTTGAATGTAGCTTCTTTCTTTGGAACATCTTGACCAAACTCTTTCATCTCAAAGGGAGTAAGAGTCCAAACATTTCATCAATTGAACATTGATCCAAATATTTAGATTATTCAATGGTAGATTCTTCATGACTATAAGATTTTGGGAGAGATCTCAAAACCTTCTTCACAATTTCACTTTCCTTTACTTCTCCACCAAGACCAGAGATGTTGGAGACAACTTCTTGTACTCAGATCATATAACTTACAATGTCTTCATCTTCAGTCATCCTTAGAGTCTCAAATTTTATCTTAAAGATCTACATCTTGGCTTGCTTTAGTTTACTATCTCATTCATACATGCTACTAATATTTTCTCAAGAATCTTTGGAAAAACTACAATTCACCTTCAACAATTCTGAATCAACTAATCCACACAAAATAGCATTCTTGGCTTTAGCATTACATTCATATAATATGATTTTAGTTAGATCTATAATAGAAGTGGTAGGAGTAGTATAACCACTTTTGACTAATTTCCAAACAAAAAATCCTAGAGAGTTCAAGTGTCCTTCCATTCTCAATTTATAGTAGAAGTAATTAGTCCTATCAAGCCTAGAACCCTTGTATGAACCATCATGTGCCATCCTAGATCTTTTCCTCAAGTTATTGAGCTCTTCTACAAAGGAACTTGGATCTGATAATAATTGTTGAGAACTTCCAGAGACTAAGAGGGGGGTGAAACAGTCTACACAAGGATTTAACCTCTTCCAAAACTTAAATTTTTTAGCACAACTCAAAATCCTTTGGTAGATAAAGATAGAACCTTAAGCAGAACAAAATATAGTAATTTAAACCTTTATCAACTTTAGAAGACTTTACCAATGAAAGATATAGCAAAGATCAGGTCAACAACAAAGAGAAGGAAATAGAGAACACACACATGCACAAGGAGACACCATATTTATGTGGAAAACCTAATGAGGGAAAAACCACAGTGAGAGTTAACTCATAATATAGGCTCACTACCAAAAAGACTTGCAGGAAGGTTCACTGCCTTAAAGCAAGATACAGAGGACTTGCTGAACTGAAGACAACACCACTTCAAGAGAAAGATACAGGGACTTGATGAGTTTCACTATCTCAGAGCAAGATATAATATTATTTAGAGAGAATTATAATGATTTTCCAATACAACATTCTATTGACTAAGGCATTATAACATAATTAATCTTTCCTTTCATAATATTTAGCACTATCTCTTCTAGATATTCAATATAATTTATGCACAAACTTCTTTTCACTTGTACAAATCTCCATCTTGTTGCATTTGAAATGATCTTGCATTTATATCCTCTGTAACACTTCATTTCTTCAATTGGGTTGGCTAAGAAGAGAATAAATAATGAATTCAACTGGTTGGCCACCAAAATTATAATGTGGTCCTATCTAAAAGATAAAAAGGACCAAAAATAATCTTGTATCTTCTTCCAATGTGATCCAATATAATTTACACATTGGCGCACATCAACCTAAGTCGACATCAAGGAAACGTGTGGATGAAACATTGAAGCGCATAACCAGTTGGCTCAAAAATATACTTCTTATTGTATTTACTTGATATGGTCCCAAATAGGACATGCCAGGACCTAAATATATCATGAAATATCTTCCATTGTTGGTGGAATCCCCAAGCACATGACCCAAGAAAAAGAACAAGCCTTGTCAGCCAAATATCCACAAAAGACCAAGAAAGCCAAATCAAGATGCAATGTAGCACCAAAGCAGCCAATTAGCAACATGCGAATCACATGGGGATGTTTCTTGAACATCCAACATCACTTCCATACACTTATTTCATACTATCATGCCATCAACAACCACCATAGAATAAATAGGTACAAAATAATTTATCCAAGAAGCACAAAATGCATAATCGTGAGATATAACATTAACATATTAGCTTGCAGAATAATTCAACACATGATATTGGAACTAAGACACTACATGAATGTTGAGAGAACATTCATCAATCCACAAGAGCAGAGACATCAATGTGGAGAAATGCAAAGCATTTCCCAAACCAATTTGCACAACCAACAACATTGCCAACTTTTTGTAATTCACATAACTCTCCTTGACAACATAGGTGATTTAAAAAGATAGGGGTGAAATGTCCACAAAACATTGTCATTGAATACATTCATAAGACGAAAGCATCAATAGTGGAGGAATGTAAAGCATTCTCCCAGATAGACTTCAATGCAACTTCCTGAACCAGAAACATTTAAGCAACTTGCAGAGGCCAGAACTTCATTTCAGTAACACATACTTCATCAAGAAAATTAGGAGAGAACATAAGACATATTGTAGAACTTCAACAACATCTCTCCATTATTACTCATGCTTCTAATCCTCATCTTAATATAATATTATGAAAACAACTCCGTTGATAGTAATAATGCATTATATGAACAACAACCATCAGTGTTGACATCAATGACAACAACTGCCAACATTCTATTTTTCTAAACATAAAATCCTATGTAGTAATCAAGGCATAGGTAATATTATCATTCAAAGTCCAACATACCGCTCCACCCCATAGTCTATTATGTAAAACTTAAGTGTATACCAATTTCTAACTTATTGATATATATATATATAGTTTAAATAAATCAATTACTATTACTATACAATACTTAATAAATATAAAATGTTATTATTTAAATACAATACAATACTTAATGAATATCAAATGGAAAATGAGACCATTCTATTTAACTATTAATTTGATAATTAAAATAAACTATTGATATTACAATAATATTAATTTGGTACTATTTGATACTACTATAATAAATACTAATATTATTAGATATTGACCTCAATAAGTGAATACATAAACTATCAAGTTATTAATAATTAATAAAAGGATAACCAAATTTATCTTTGAAATTAACCAAATATAATACAATTCTTAGGATGATAATGAATTCTTACAAAAGCATAATGAAACATACAACTTTAGAATTATAATTCCTTTTAACCCTTAATATCCTTCTATTAAAACTTGTGGACATGAAAAAAGTAACCATTCTACTTTTTCATGTTCAGGTCCTCTTGATGGACTTTGGCTTGATTTTCCCTAGATTTAATGTTGTAATGTGGTCAACACATTCATAATAGGTCTTGGACCCTTGTGAATCATTAAGACTTCTAGGACCTTTACATCATAATTCACTTAAATATATCCTTTTTATCACTTACCAAGTCTTATTTCAAAGTGTTGTAAAGTATCGTAACCCACTTTCATGCTTTTCTAGACTTGTCATCACTAATTCAACCCTTTCTCATGTTTAAATGACCCCTTAATGCACTTTTTGGCCCCCCCTTAAGTGTATTTTTGAGGATATTCCCGTTGGACAACAATTAATGCCATGTAATTCCTGACACCCACTTAATTTGCTTAAGTGGGACTAAGTCGCCAATAGGGGTGACTTAGTCCTTTTTGACACAAAACTCAAAATAATTTTAAATTTCTAGCAAGATTTTGTCCTCTAACCCTTGAGGTCGGCTTGCGATGTGTTATTTTCAGGAAATTTTAGTAAAATCATGTATAAATAAGGGTTCTTCTCCTCATTTTACATCTCCCATCTTCTACAATCTCCTAATATCTTACAGTCATTAAGCATTTAATCTTGCAAGAATTCAAGCAATCTAAGCATAATCAAGTCATCCATTAGAGAACTTCATTGCATATCTTTAGATTTATACATTAAGGGTTTGGTAATTTTATGACGTTGCATGTTTTTTATTTATTATTATCTTTCCATTTCATTTCATTTCATAGGGTTTGATTACCAAAGTGGGTTTTGACCAAGACAAACCCCTATACTCTAACCCTTAACCATTTATCCCTCTTTGCATGTGTGTTTGTAGACTTTTTATGTAGGTTTGTCAATGAAATAGGTGTTGAAAAGTGGTCAAGAAGTCTTCAAAGTCATTCAAGTCAACATAACCCTAATTCAATCTTGGAGACACTTTTTATCCCGTTTTCTGCAGAATCAAGTGCAGACACTTATTAGGAAAGCAAGTGTAGATCTAAGGCTACAATATTTTGTCCCAAAATTCCAAAAATTTCTAAGTGGAATAAGTTGCCACACTAGTAGATTAGTCCTGCTTCCAGGCTTGAAAAGTGGTTTCTGCATTTTTGGATACCCATTTGGCAGATTCCTGTTTTGACAAATTTTCCCAAAACTGGGACTATCACCCAACCTGGTGTAAGTATCCCAGTCAACATTTCTACTCAATTTCTTAGGATTCTGGAAACTCTCCACATCTGATTTCAAATTCCAGGTGCACCTCTCCAATCCCATTAAGTTATTTCATCATTTACTTGCATTTTTAGACATTTCTGCATATCATAGTGTGTTTTCAAACAAGTTGCATTCCTTACGTTTTACATTATTAAATCATTTTATTTTCAGATCAGTGCATTAGTACATCATAATTAGACATAGTACATCTCATTTACATTAACTTTGAGTGTAGAAATTTGTATTTTGGACCCCCATTCTTTCTCCTTTTAGGTGAAAAACCATAGAAGGAGCTAAAGCAGTGTGGGCAATCCAAAATAATTGTCCATTAAATTTTCTGGTAATTTCTAGGTATTTTCTATACTTCTATTTTCAAGTATTGCATTAATGTTTTAGTTTACAAATTTTTTGTTATTTCCATTTTCTTAGTCCTAGACTGCATTGCATTTGCATCCACCCCATCTCTTGTGGTATTTGTATGATTGTTTGGTGCCCTATTGATAATACTTTAGTGAGAAGAAGTTCCCAACTCGTGGCATCTCGTGATAACACACTCGTTGTGGACCTTGGGTTGTCTTGAGCTCCTACTCCTAGTATGAACAATGGTGCATTAGGAATGGATATTACCACTAGTACACCTTTACCTTCACATGCAATGCATGTTGACACATCAAATGCTCACATTCCACAAGATAAAGTCATTAACATTCATGAGGATTTAGCACATTTGCAACAAAACTTGTGTCTTGGAAACATTTCAATGATTCCAATTCCTGCTATAAACAACATCCATTGAATTATTGAAAGGGATGAGGGCTTAGATGTTATGAAACAAATTGTTGAGATATACCAAAAAATGCTTCTTCCACCTCTAGCACATCTCAACCAGAAAACACTATGGTAAGCCAAGGAGGATCTCACATTCCTCCTCCTTCAGCTGTAGCATCCATAGCCACCTATACCACTCCTCAAGTTACAACAACCATGCAACAAGTTAGTCATGTGACTCCTTCTTTCGCTATTCCAACTAGCATTCCTAGTTCTTTTGTGGCATCAAATGCTCCATCCTCCACCACCTTCACCCCTCTTAGTGCCTCATTCACTTGTCCCAAAATTACATACACTCCATCACCATTCTCTCTTCCACCTCAGACCACTTACATCGATCCTATCATTACACAACTCTTCAAAATCGTCTCTGCCATGCAACAACAAATATCCACCATAAACCAAAACCAAGCCACAACACCTACCTACTATGTCTGTAGTAGTCCATTATCTTTAGAAATATTAAGAACACCGGTGCAAAAAGGAATTGAGATACCTAGGTTTGAGAAGTATAAAGGTAAAGGAGACCCTACTAATCATGACAATGCCTATACAACCTTTTGTAGTGACTTTGTCCTTGATGATAAACTATTTGCCAAACTATTTCCTAGGACCTTAAAGGACACTGCCTTGGAGTGGTTTTCAAACTTACCCAATCATTCAATTCAATCATTTAATGAACTTGTTGATGCCTTTATAAGTCATTTCCAAGTCCATATGAATCCCAAAAAGACAATGGCTGATCTAATGAGATGTAAACAAAATGTAGATGAAAAAGTCACTAATTTCATTTCCTGCTATCAGTCATTGTATTCTCAAGTAGATGTCAAGATTCTTGATTCACATCTCCAAAAGATGTTTATTGAAAAATTGCAAACTCAACTTCAAGATAAATTGACCATGATGAGTTTCCCTTCTTTTATGCATTTATGCACCACCCTTTGTGATTATCACAACTCAGTTACTAGCCGTGATGCAAAATCCACTTCTAGCTGAGCTGAGAAATCTGAACCTTGCACTTCAAAAAATTCGCAACCATTTCACAAACCAAACAAAGGGTTTTTACAATTCAACCCCCCTCCTCAACAACCACCTCAACCTATCAATAACCAAGTAGCAACTGCTAAAACCACAATCCCTTATAGTTATGGAGATCCAAAATGACAATTTACACCATTACCTGACACTCTTCATAACACCATGACCCAAATTATATAGCAATAAATGATTTATTTACCTCCTATTAAACCATTAGATACAACTAAATTGTTGCCTCCAACCTTCCAAGGGTGATCCCACAATAGTGGTTTACAATTTTTGGCCAAACTAGACACTGAAATTATTTTTTTAAACTAAATCTTCACATTTGGGAACCTATAGCGGCTAAACCATGAAGAATTTGAAGATGATGAAAACTAGAGTCTCATCACATTTTGTCTGTAGATTCTAAAAATATTTTTTTCAAAATTTTTGGAATTAGATTGCACTTCTTTTTCCATCTCCCACGAAAAATAGTTTTTTTCAAAAAAAAACATTTTTAAAAAGTGACGCACACCGTATAATGCATAAATTTCTTTCCATGAAGGATAAAATTCTAATCCTTTCAAATTTAGATTTGTAACTCTGATATCTAGTGCTTCCACTTGGTTAGACAATTTTTATTGAATATTTTTCTTTAATCAAGTTTCAAAGTCAAACCACCAATTCAAACATAGACGACCGATAACGCATAACTTTTTGTATATATCGAAATTCAATTTTTTTTTTTTTTTGGATCAAGGAATTCAATATCTAGTGCACTCATATTTTTTAATTTTTTTTTTGATAATCTACTATTTGTCCACATGTGCAGAACAAAGACCTTCATTTTCGATGAAAAACCTATGTTTAATACAACTAAAAAAACAAATACATAATAAAACCAAAACATATTAAAACTATATTTGTTGGATAGCTCGTTTTGAGGACTACCTAATTAAAGTTGGGTTTGTGAAGATTATTCCATTTTCATCCTCAGCCCAAGCTCGGAAGTGCCAAAATTCAAGTTTTTTTTGTGTCTCAGGGAGGGGATGAGGAATAAAGGGGGTTCAAACGAACCCCTAGGGATTCACTCGAACCAGGGTTCATTCGAACCCTGGTTCTATAAGGGGTTTTTATGGCTTTTTTGGCAGGAAAGTATTAGGAGGGTTCGTCTGAACCTGGGTTCTAGCGAACCCCTAATGGGTTCGGTCGAACCAATAGGCTCGTACGAACCCCTAAAATCAATTCTTTTGCCATGCATTCATTTTCTGTGAGTTTTCCTTCCTCACTTCAATTGTAAACCACTATTGTGGCTTCACCCCCAACCTAATGCTTATTGCCATTATCATAAACAAAACAAACATGAAACAGAGCAATGTAAGTGTCTTAAACACATAGTGCAAGACCTCATTGATTCTATTCATCTATCTGTTTCAAACGTTAATGCAAAAGGAAATACATCCGTCACCCCACCCAATCAAAATTTTCAAATCTTTACCAACCCCATGTCTAAACATAATGTGTCATTTTTCAAAGCTAGTGAAACTCAAAACAATGATGTGATGATTGTTCATAAAGAGACTGAACATTCTGATACACCTTCTATTAA
Organism: Sequoia sempervirens; assembly: GCA_007258455.2. Taxonomy (NCBI): domain Eukaryota; kingdom Viridiplantae; phylum Streptophyta; class Pinopsida; order Cupressales; family Cupressaceae; genus Sequoia; species Sequoia sempervirens. The sequence goes on along the minus strand of VDFB02075321.1, from coordinate 126,269,541 downwards.
CCCTATGGATGAAATGGTAGGAGCGATAGACGTCATCCCTCGTAAGGGCCAAACTAAGAAAAATCTTGATATTACTTTCACTTCTAAAGATGTTCTTCCAAATCTTCTTGATGGTCCTCTCTACATAGCTGAATGCATTTATGATAAGCCCACTAATGGGATACTCATAGATCCCGCATATGGTGAGAATGTGATCACTGAGGAATTTCTGGTCTTACATGATCTTTATCAAGATAACTATGACAAACCAAGAGCATGGATCAAAACACATAATGGTTTCACATTCCCTACGTTTGGATCAATCGTTCTGCTATTACAAATATAGGACCTAAGATGGTGGATGCTACATTCTCTATCATTCCACAATCGAATCAATTTCATCTATGGTTAGGCTATCCATGGCTTCGCTTGATGAAGCTGTTCCTTCAGTCATACACAAATGTTTAAAGTTTCCGCATGACACTGATATATTCACTATCCACCATAGTGGCTTTAACCCTTTTTCTTCTAAAGGAAATTTCTCTTTAGAATCCTTTTGGCCAGAACCCATGGAGCCCATCACACCTCACAAAGAATTCTTTTTCATTGCTTATCAAAGTTTAAGGCAAAGAAAATTGTTGAATTGTCCCTTTGCAATCAACTCTCATCCACTTCCGTTATCCCAATCCTTGACAAGACAATTCTTGAACTTGAACCTAAATAAGAAAGCTTAGATCAACCACCCATAAACACTTCCCCTTCTTCCTCCAAATGTCCACATGATAATGAAACCAACCTCGTCATGCCTCCTTGCATAAAACAAGTATATAAAGCAAAAGAGAAAGTGATTGAACCATCTTCAGTTCCTTCCATTCTTCCCCCTCATGAAGAAAAGGAGCCTATGGTGGATCAATCCACTCTCACACCTCAACAACTTCAAAATAAAATCAAAAGAAACCACAGTGCTAGGGAATGTAGGAATCGATGTCATCTCCTTGCTCGTCAATTGTAAATCGACAACAACAAAGAAAATCAACCTCCACCTTTGATAGAAGTCATCCCTGACCACCCTCCTCATCTTGACTCACCACAAGATAGTACATTATAACCATCACAACAAAATGATCTGATACAACCACAACTCCTAATACATCCTTCATTAGAAATTACCATCTGTCATCTCATCGTGATTAATCTGGATGATGAAGATGATGATGAGGAGATCTCTAAAATAGATGAAGAGTTGCATAATGATCTAAATTCTTTATTTTCTTCTTCCACGAGCTTAACTAATAAATCTCTCACACCAAGTGAAAAACCTAGCACTTCCCTTAGTTCGACACTTGCAATTCCCCCATTGGACAGTCAACCACCCTCACAATACACCGAACATGATTGGGAGGTGGATGATCTGTTAGAAGGTTGATTTGCATTCGCCTTGCTATCCTTTTGCATTTTATTTTATTTTCTTCTTGTGCGTATCGTATTCCCTCGTAATGTGCACTTGATGTTCTCTCTCTCTTTGTGCACTTCCTCTATTTGTACATCTATTCTTCTCTATGTCATACATTTCCTTTTCACTTTTGTTTTGTGTTTTCCTTTTGGGGATGATGCAAAGCATTGAGATGCTCTATGTCTCTTCCATGTTGACCCGAATAGTCCCTTTTCCTTTATCTTTTTCTTGTGTTTTCCTTTTGGGGATGACACAAGGCATTGAGACTGAAATGTCTCCTTCATGTTGACCCAAAATATTTTACTTTCATTTCTCATTTTGTTTCTTTTCACTTGTGTTTTCCTTTTGGGGACGATGTAAAGCGTTGAGACCACAATGTCTCTTCCATGTTGACCCAAAACGGACTTTTTTTTTTCACTCTCTTTGTGTCATTCTTTCAGTTCTATGTATTTGGGGAATGATGACAATTCTGAGCTCTTTCATCAAAATATTGCAGCAACGAACATACTGACCCAAAATCCATAGATCCCTTATGTGTTTGGTGTGTTCTATTTTGGGGGAAACTCCTCTTTCTTTTGTTCCTTTTTCCTTCACATGAAGCAACCTTACTTGGAAACATATGACTTGGCATAGGGGCTTTTCAAGTTGGCTCTCATGTCTAGTTTCTTTTTTCATTTTTCATAATTTGCTAATTTAAAGTAATTGCTCATAGAATGGTGTGTAGAAATTCCTTTAAAGTGGGGGCATACATTGGCATTATTCATTTGCATTTTTCTTTTTTTCTTGGTTCTTAGTGCAGCCTTGTTACTTTATACAACGTGTTTGTCACTTTATGGATGACATTGGGTGTGATGTCTTTCATAAGTGTGATCTATCTTAGCATATTACATTCCTCTTGGTGGCCTGATGCAACACATTGCATCCCCTAAGTTGTGAATATTCTATTCTTTGATTGGTCCTCTCTTGGAGACATTAGACACAATGTTCCCTAAGTTATCGACCTCACATGATCTTAACAAGACTCATTTGAACATTTTCTTTACATGTTGCATTTTTGCATTTGCATGGCCACCTTGCATAACACAACTTGCATGCTTGTGGTATCTTTTCATTTGTTCAAGAGATCTAAACATACAAATATTTTCTTGTCTCATGAAGCACGAAGTGACATTGTCTTTGTGGTGCCTTATTAAAGTTAACAAGAGGTATAACTTTAGTATGGTTGAGCGGGAAAGCCCATTCCATGACATGACTTCTCCCCATAGCCAACTGCTTGTGTGAGTACATACCAACCAAGTGTATGTTTCTCACCTTTTGGGCCTTCTCACCCTATGGATGACCAAAAGTTCTATGGTCCTAGAGTGAGTATACTTGGGCTTTCTCACCTGACGGACAACCATAAGTCTCGTTAGCCTAGAGTGAGTATATACCAACCAAGCGTATGTTTCTCACCTTTTGGGCCTTCTCACCCTATGGATGACCAAAAGTTCTATGGTCCCATACTGAGTATACTTGGGCTTTCTCACCCAACGGACAACCATAAGTCTCGTCAGCCTAGAGTGAGTACATAGTTCTTTTTCCAAATGAACAACCTAGATCTAATCCACAATGAGTTGGATAGATGATCAAATCTTTCTTTCATCCTTTCTCATCATCCTGTGTGTTCCTTTGCATTCATGTTTGGTTTGCCATGGGATCATGATCCTGGGGGCTTGATCATCCCTCTTGATTATTGTTATCTCATCTTATCAAGCATTAGTGCATTTGGACCTTTCTTGGTTTCATGATCAGCTACTTTAGTGTGAGTTTGAAACAAGTTCATCCTCTCACTAAAGTGGGGGCTAACTGTGGACACATAAAAAGTAACCATTATACTTTTTCACGTTCAGGTCCTCCTGATGGACTTTGGCTTGATTTTTTCCTGGATTTAATGTTGTAATGTGGTCAACACATTCACATTAGGTCTTGGACCTTGTGAATCATTAAGACTTCTAGGATGTCTTATAAAGGTGTTGTGAAGTGTTGTAACCCACTTTCACACTTTTCTAGGACCTTTACATCATAATTCACTTAAATATATTCTTTTTATCACTTACCAAGTCATATTTCAAAGTGTTGTAAAGTATTGTAATCCACTTTCATGATTTTCTAGATTTGTCATCACTAATTCAACCCTTTCTCATGTTTAAATGACCCCTTAATGCACTTTTTGGCCCCCCCTTAAGTGTGTTTTTGAGGATATTCCCGTTGGAAAACATTTAATTCCACGTAATTTTTGACAGACACTTAATTTTCTTAAGTGGGAATAAGTTGCCAATAGGGGCGACTTAGTCCTGTTTGGCACAAAACTCAAAATAATTTTAAATTTCTAGCGAGATTTTGTCCTCTAACCCTTGAGGTCGGCTTGTGATGTGTTATTTTCGGGGAATTTTAGTAAAATCAAGTATAAATAAGGGTTTTTCTCCTCATTTTACATCTTCCCCCCATCTTCTACAATCTCCTAATCTCTTGCACTCATTAAGCATTCAATCTTGCAAGCATTCAAGCAATCTAAGCATAATCGAGTCATCCATTGGAGCACTTCATTGCATATCTTAAGATTTCTACATTAAGGGTTTGGTAAGTTTATGAAATTGCATGTTTTTTATTTATCATTCTCTTTCCATTTCATTTCATTTCATAGGGTTTGATTACCAAAGTGGGGTTTGACCAAGACAAACCCCTATACTCTAACCCTTAACCATTTTCCCCTCCTTGCATGTGTGTTTGTAGACTTTTTATGTAGGTTCGTCAATGAAATAGGTGTTGAAAAGTGGTCAAGAAGTATTCAAATTCATAATTCAAGTCAACATAACCCTAATTCAAGCTTGGATACACTTTTCATCCCATTTTCTACAGAATCAAGTGTGGACACCTGTCAGAAAAGCAAGTGCAGACCTAAGGCTACAAGATTCTATCCCAAAATTCCCAAAATATGCAGGTGGAATAAGTCACCACTACTGGTGGATTAGTACCACTTCTGGGCTTGAAAAGTGGTTTCTACATTTTTGGATACACATTTGGTAGATTCTTGTTCTGACAAATTTTCCTAAAACTGGGACTAAGTCGCCCAGCTTGGCATAAGTGTCCTAGTCAAAAGTTTCAGTCAATTTTTTAGGATTCTAGAATCTCTCCACATTTTATTTCAGATTCCAGGTGCACCTCTCCAATCCTGTTCAATTATTTCATCATTTACTTTCATTTTTAGGCATTTCTTCATATCACAGTGTGTTTTCAAACAAGTAGCATTCCTTAGGTTTTGTATTATTAAATAATTTTATTTTCATATTAGTGAATTATTACATCATAATTAGACATAGTACATCTCATTTACATTAACTTTGAGTGTAGAAATTTGCATTTTGAACCCGCATTCTTTCTCCTTTTAGGTGAAAAACCGTAGAAGGAGCTAAAGTAGTGTGGGCAATACAAAATCATTGTCCACAAAACTTAAATACAATTAATGATACTATATACAATTAGAGGTAATTAAACCTACTATTATCAATTATCTTATTCATCAAATACCCTATTCAAATATTTATATTATTATATAGTTAGGTGATATTAGAATACACATAAATTCCCTTTAACCTTCTAGTTCAGTTTTTAATGTTAAATGACAATTAACTGATGTACTTCAAAAACTAGTTAGATAGCTTATAATCACATATATAATTTTAAATGAAGATATAAATAGTAAATTTGAATTCTACATATGATAATTCCTTCTTACCACAATTACACTCAATGATTATTCACTAATTGTTATCACCTTTGATATCTTTATATATGACTTCTAATCCCCTATTTTGTGTAACCCATTAAAAGTAAGAATTACAATACTTCATCCTAAGTTTTGGTTTACTTGTTTGAAGTGAGAAAATAAGGTGTCATTTAACTTTCTTAGTTTGGTTCTTCATTATGCTAAGGAAAAATAATTTAAACTAGATCATTCTATAGACTTATTTTTGTTTTAAAAATCATATCTAAGAATAAATTATGTAGTTATATCCTACTAATAAAATGGGTACTATCAATTTTGACTAATCTTCTTTATCTACATGTATATCAATAGAGTCAACTAGCTAAATAAGTGAATAAGCATCCCAACTACATCATCATATTAGGATGATGATAACATAAGAATTTGTATTTTTGGGATCATGGTAATAATATCTTATATTTTATTTATTGGGAATTTATTGATCAAAATATGGTTGGAAGATATTCAAGAGCATCTTGCAATGAAATTCACTTACTAATTCAAATATAAAGTGGAATCGAGGGTAAGTAAATTTTTAATATTAGATTAATCATTTCATATTGTTTACTTTTTATGGATCTTGTATAGTCCTAAGAATTTTTTCATGATATGTACAACACATATAAAGACAATTTATTCTAAACAATACCGAACAATTATGAACAATGGTTTAATGTCTAGGTTTAATATTTTTTCGTTGAGGAAAAATTGGTTTAACATCTAGGTTTAATATTTATTTTATGGAATTTGAAGTAATAATAACAATTGCAATAAAATTTAGTAATTTAATAATTTCTACATTTTCATTTATTCTATGCCATAATTATTTATTAGAGATATGTTCTCTATCAAAAGTAACCATTTTAATCTAATACTATTGGTTTGATTGATCTAGTGTCATGGATTTTTAAATGGTTTAATAGTCTAAGAAATATTAATAATTAAAGGTTTTCTCTTAATTTCAAAAATCTTACACATCAAGTTGTTATAGCCTAGGGAGAATCAATTCAACCTTCATGAATGTTTACGTCTTTATTTTTTTATCTGATTAGATTTTATCAATTAATTTTGTTGACATAAGTTTTTGTCCAACCTCCACTAAGTTTCTTGACAAGGTTCCAAATATAAGAGAGAAACCTCATAATTAAGATGGGAACCATTAACTTTTATAATTTTTTTTTTGAATATTGTAAAACTTCCTTATCATAAATCTTCTTCCATAATTGATAATTGAGAAAAATAAGATAATTTTAATTGATAATTGAAAAAAAAGATAATTTTGAATCTTTCTATTACTTATGCTTTGATGGATATCCTTACCACATTTCAAAGCTCCCATTTTTTCAGCATAGCAAGGTCACACATTATGGTTTTACACCGTCAAATATCTTATGCCTAAAAATATTCTAAGGCTCTTCAACACAACCATCCTATGCATACGTTGCTATCATTACAAAACCATGAGACTTAATTTTCTTTGAGACATTTTAAATAGTTCACATCCCTCATAAGACATTTTTAAATCCTCTAGTTTTTAGTTAAGATCTACAAGAAAATATTGGATTTGGGACCTCTATTAGAATCAAAACCCAGACAACTAATAAGCTATACATTGCAAAATTATGGTCTTCAAAGTAATGTTATTGAACATTTCTATATAATTCTTCCCTATGTAGGTCAATGAGAAAAGAAATGGAATTTACATACTATAATAGTGATAATTAATATTTTTGTCAAACCAAGAGGGCCCAACCTCTACTATTCAATCTACATTATCTCTAAAGACCATTTCATTTAGGAAGGCATTCAATTAGTGGTGGTTAAGTAATAAAGGTATTATCTTGTTAGACAAAACTTGTAGATTGGTGTCTATGTCCCTATCTATTTGCAATTATTTATCACAAATTTACTTCCTCATTGGTATATGTGAAACATGGAAGTGTTTTCTTTAGTTGAATTTCAATTTCCTATGCAATTATCTATCACTTGGTGTGTGGCACAAATCCTTTGGTTAATTTGCATGACTTAGAGTATGGGTCAATGATTCACTCAAGAATGGATTAAACATATGCTATATTTTATGTCACGAATACAAGTATTAAACCAAGATAGCCATATCAGTTTTGTTTCTATGCAAGGTGTTGGGAGAGTCTGGCTTTCAAACTCTTAGTTTTCCTTTGATTAGTCACCACATTCTTGAGTAATTCATGCTAAATTTTAGGGTGGTTGGAACTATTTAAATGTGAGTCTTCTTATGCAATATTTCTATTATTACTATTATTTTTACTTATTTTATTTTATTATTAATCAATTAATGTGCATATAAAATAACAAAAAAATTTGTTCTAAAAGGGTTATCCACAAAAAAATTCATTCCTTTTTTATTGTATTAATCTCTAATAATATATAAACATTCATGCATTAAATTATTTAAAAATATTAATTCAATAAATGACACAAAAATACTACATAATAAGATGTATTTTTTAATTTTATTTAAATAATATATCTATATTATTTACTTGAAAAAGTTGAAATATGGTCAAAGTCAATTGATTATTCCACCTCTATAAGTTATAGTTCTCATAGAAGTTGATATCTATCAAGTAAGCTTAAAATTCTAGAATACCATTCATCAACCCACCCTTTTATTTCAAACTCTTTCTAAAAAAATATATACAAAAATAAAAAAAGCATTCCTTTTTCCTCATATGAATAATCCATGAACCTATATTTGAGATTCTAAAAGAGTGGAAAACTTTGGTGTGAACAGTGTATTTTACCTAACTAGTTCATCTAGTAAGTTTAATTAGGGCTTTAAGAATCTTTCTTGAAGTCTTTATTAGCCATGCAATCTTATCTTATCTTATAACTAGTTATCTCTTTGCACTAGGATTAAGACATTTGCCACAATCTTGTCTAGTCCTATCTCTCATCCTTTCCTATATAAGCAAGAAATCATATGTACATTACAATCATATGGGTTTTAATCATAATCCATTATGCTCATAATCAAACAATACTTTTCTCTTATTTCTCTCTTGTTGAAGTCATATTTGAGTTTTGCAAGTGATCTTGAGAGCGCTAGTCCATTGGTGTCTCTAACATGGTATCAAAGCTTTATATATATGCAACCCCCTTCTCAAATTTGAGAGATAATCATGTAGGAGCTTTTGTTGGGTGCATTTTGGCACCAAAAAAACTTCACCATTAAGTTCAAAAAGGAAAAAATACCTATTTTTATATATGAAACTCTATATTTTGGTGATGGGAAAAATCCATTTTAGGAGGGTTTGGTAGAATCTTGATATAATGTGGCCATACAACTATATGAAATCCATATAGGTCTATGGATCCATAGTGATCATATCATCATAGGTGTCAACAAGGTACATATTCAACATGAATAAAATATATAGGAAAATATTTCGTGGGATATTCCTTTGTCCACATATTCTCTACTTAAGTCGAATGTCATTGATAAATAAAATCAATCACATCATGGTATGAATTTCAAATTCTAATCAATTAATTTAAACAAAAATCTATCAATTTTGAGTTATACCTTGGTAAAATCGGGTGGTCGTTACCTACAAGGGGCTAATCCCTAGTGGGAATCCACCACCTAGGTGACACCCTAGTGCCACCATGTAATTCCCCGAGCTGACTTGAGCTCAAAAAAAGCTTGACAATTTGTTTTTTGTTTTTTAAATAAGGATAACAAAATTGATAATTTGCAACAATAACATGTTGCACTTACACGATAACATGCACACAAGTGTCACAAAAACACAATGCCAGAGACAAAAAGTCACTTCACCATTGCATAAGCAAGGTGGTAACCACAGAAGACTAACCACTTGTGGGATAAATTCACTAGGATGAATAAATGGAAGGGAGAGAGGACAACACCTACATGACAGTCATTTACTAGACCATGATTGTGCTCTCTTGCAATACCACTCTAGGGAAGGATGGGGGATTCCTCAACCTCTAATCCACATCTAAACAATCTAAACCACTCTAAACACAAAGGAAAAGCTTCACAAGAGGTTTCCTACCCAAGAGGCATAATTCACCACAAGATGAAATGATAATAAGTCACTTCAAGACATCCTCATGCTTCCCAAGACATCTCGTCATAAATCGACATCACCCAAGGGAAGAAACTACTCTAAAACACCCCATGACTTATGAGGATTGTTGAGGACACTAACAAGATGATACACAAAGGTTTATAACCTTCATAAGACTTCACAAGACTAGAGGAATCATCTCCCCAATGGGCTAGGTTTCACAATTAGGTCATATCGATAGGTTACACAAAAAATGATGAAAGAGATGACATAAGTCCTCAATGATGACACTTGAGAACTAGATAAAAACACTAATAGGACCCCAAGACTATGGTGAACAATTTTTTTATACAATGTTTTCCCAAATAGAGTCCCAAAAATGCAAGCAAAGCTCAAGTTTAGAGTTAGAAAGTTTTGACTAGGTTTCAAAGTTGCAGATGAACAAAATGGTTAGAACGAATAAAAAACATGGAATAAAATTTATTTGAAAAGGTCAAGGGGGTTAGAAAATCCTCACCTATTAGTGGTTGAGATGATTCATTCTCTATTTTTTTTATGGGAATGAGGCCTCCTCTACAAAAAATTAGGCAATCCCAATAGCCTTAGGAATTTTTTTGGGTTTTTGGAACTTTAAGCCTATCAAACCAGGCTGCCCCTACTTTCACCAAGCTATCCCTACCTCCACCAAGCTTCCCCTATAGTTTACACCAATTGCTCCAATAGTGTTAGGACAATTTTTGAGGTCTTGGGTTTAAATAGGCACATGACAGGACCGCCTAGGTACAATACTAGGCCACCCAACAATGAATTTGCATGGCCATGTTCATTTTAAGCACCAAAATAAATGTTCCTATGTTTGAATTAACACATATAAACATCATCATGAGAATAAATAACAAGATTTCGTGCCTAGTGCCAACACTAAGACATGCAAACGAACTAGATACTCTTTTCATTTATGATTTACAAATCATCTCCGAAGAGAGGTTCCAAATCAATATATTACAACATGAATAAATGAAATACATCTATCAACATGAATTAGAATTTAAAGTAACAAAATAATAAGATTTTTTTTTTGAAATGGCCGAGTGTAGGAAAGGAGGCATGCCTCTGCTTTCGACCATTTGCATTGGCTTTGGTGTGGATCCTGCCACCATTGCTTCATCCACTGAGGGGTCGTGTGGTCGGGTTCCTGCTCAAGGTATTAGCTCATAGGGGGTGCAAGTGGAGGTGTTGTTTGATGCACCTATTCCTGGGCTACGTGCCCCTTATTTTGTGAAAGTAGTGGGTTCGGCCCTGCATTCTTTGGGTGGGGTCGGTAGAGGTGTCTGGCCTCTCCCCTGTGCTTACTCTTTCCCTATTGTGTTGTGTGGCCCAAAGGTTACAGAGAATGAAGATTTTTATAGTAATACTGTTACAATCTACACATTTAATGGTCTATGGCCCTCTTTGCTTGACCTTCACAAGTGGGTGGTGGAGTCTTGGAGGCCGCTGGTAGTTGGAATGATTGAGCTCTTCCCCTGTGCTCGTGGTTTTTTCATAGTGACTTTTTCTTCTTCTAAGCAGGGAGATGTTGTGCTCGATGGGCAGGTTTGGATGTGGGGGGACCATTCCCTATCCATTAAACCATGGACTCTTTCTTTCAATCTCCTTATCGAGCCGCTTAATATCAAGCTGATTTGGGTGTGTCTCCTGAACCTCCCCCTCCAATTTTGGGAGGATTCTTGCTATGAGGGCATTGGAAATGCCATCGGTCAGTTTCTGAAAGTTGATTCTTCTACCAATTTCATGGGTCACTCCATTGTTGCTCATATTTTAGTTGACATTGACATCTCCAAACCTCTTTTTGGATATGCTATTTTGATGGTTGGGGACCGGCCTTGGAAGCAACTGCTAGATTATGAGAGTGTCCCCTTTAGATGTTAGTGCTACTTTGCTATTGGTCACTTGGCTATTGGCTGTCCTCTTTTGCATTGTAGAGGCTCTACAACCTGGTGGAAGGATGCTCTTGTGGACCATTTGACTATCTTCGCTTCCCATGTTGATGGTTCATCTTGTGGTGATGGATGCTCTTAGGAGGATATCCATCTTTAGTCTGCTTCAGTGGGGGAGGTTGAGACTATTCCTCTTTCGACTCCCTCCTCAGCTTCAGCTTCTCGTGACAGATTCATTCCTATTCCAGCTTCGAGTTTTCCTTTGATTGTGCCTACTTCAGACTTGTCAGCTCTGCCCTCAGGGGATTCTAGAAGCATTCCTTGTTCCATTTCTCTGGTCTCCCTTCTAGAGGTTCCTTCTTCTAGTTTGGATTTGTTGGCGCCTTCCATGGCTATTGTGGCCTTAGAGGATCCTCCCCTCTCTCCTTGTTCAGAGGACTTCGACTCTAAGGTTTCTTGGACCTTGGTTTAACATGTAGAAAGAAGGGGCTTCCCAAATCTATTGGGGATCTTTGCCCTAGGGCTAAGGGTGTTAGATTTGCTAGTTCAGGATATGCTATTGTTTAGATCCCCTTTCTCTATTTGATGTGTTGATGTTCTTGTTATCAACCTTTTGTTTGTGTTTGGTTGGGAAACCAATTTGCTTTATCTTTGTTTCTTTTTCTCTTCTTTCTATAGGGTTTTAGGGCCCCTTCAAAACTTGTTTATCGCTAATCAAAAACATGAATTAAACTTTAATTTACATGAATCCATATTTTTCCTTGATCCATGAGCCTTAGGCCACCAATGGTGGTTACCACACCACCTGACCTCATGGAATCAAAAGGATTCACTCCCACCATGCTAGGAGATAGTCACATGGGCCACAAGCACAACAATCATGCAAAAAAACATGGGGAGAAGTATTATACATACACCATACATGGAGTATACACTTTACATACACATCATAGAACAAAAAATCATCTAGTCACATAATGTATCCAATAAAACCAACCACATGGTATAATCATAAATGGAATAACATAAACCGCATTGGGAAAACTCACTAATTTTACATCACAAATCCACATTGGGCCAACTCACCAATGTCATAAAAGGATCTTAGTTGGGAAAACTCACCAAGGGCATAACACAAGGACACATGGAAGGCAATTATCATCTTTTAGGTGCTACTCAACAACACTAGGGTTAAATGTTAGAGTGCAAGAGAGGGAATTTCATCACACAAACTCATGTAGGGCTCAGTGCAGAACCAAGTATCCTCTCATATAGATGAGGGTAATGATCTTACAAGACCCAAGATCCCTGAGATGGCATGTCTTCCTTGATCATCCTTAGCCTTTATGAGCACTCAAGGCATGAGAGGGATATCCATTATATTGGTAAATTAAATTACCCATGTTTCATTAGTTTTCACTTATTAATCCAACTCCCCACATTGTGATTTCCTATGCACCACTTTGGGTTGGGTTCACATTGGGAGCCATTCTGAAACTCTCTTTAACACTTGAACTCTAGGCTCATCACGCCCTCCAAGGAGTGTGACATGAAAACTAATACAAAATACAATATTTCCAAAATAAATAATGCTTTCTCAAAATACATAATATCACATTTCATGAAGTACAACTTCATCAAAGCATTCCAAAACAATCATCACACCCTCCGATGAGTGTGGCACAAAAACCAATGCAAAAATCCAACTTTTTAAAAATTCAATGAATTTTTCCCACAATGCATAACATCTCATTTCATAAAGTTCCATATTTTTGAAACATTAAAATTCAATCATTTACACATAAAACTTTCAAATTTTCTTATATTTCAACAATATAAAACCTAGAAAAATTCCACCATGGAAATTCATGTCAAAAATTCAATTTTTGAAATTAAAAATTATAAGAATACCCTTTTGGTGCAATTATTCCCAACATCCTATTCAAGCTACAAAATTTAGATTTTCATCATTTTACTAAAAAAAGGACATGGTAACCCATATTTTTAAAAAATATCAAATTTTACATAAAACAATAACTAAATCATTTCAATTTTTGAAATAAAAGGATATGGGAGGATTCTACCATCCCTCAATTTATTTCCTATAATTACATTCAAAATTAAATGCCTAAATTAATTAAAACAAGAGAAATACCTCAAATTCTCTCCAAAATGGAAATGCAACACACCAAAAATGTCACATGATAGCTCATGAAAATTGGTATGCATGATCCCTTCCCAATTCCTATCCAAACAAATCCAAACTTGTCAAATTTCAATGAGAAATGCAAGTTCACAATCACTATTTTTCCAAATATCTCTAACAAGGTTTTGTCTCCTCTATTTTCTCTTCCCAAATTAACATAATGCAAATAAAAAATGCCCTTTTCCCCTTTTTACCCATTTTCAAAACCCAAATAAAATATTAATAAAAATCATTTTCCTCATTTCTTAATTCCAAACTCAATTTCTCCCAAACCAATTTTTTTTATTTAAATCCCTTCAAAAACATCATTAGGAAATGAACCCTATCTTCCTCTATTTCATTAGGAAATGAGATCCCCACAAAGAATTGACTAACAACACGTAGGTGAATCAAGTCAATGTGAGAATCTTCAAATTTCCTTATGACTGAAGGATGGGGGTCTAGGTCAAACAACACTTTGGGAGAAAAACTAAAAATAGAAAATCAACTCCAAAATGAAATTTAACACTTGAAACAACAAGATTAAACTCAATATTTGCAAAACCAGAAAACCAAATGTAGATCTGAGAAGGGTAGAAACATGTGTACCAATCACCAAAAGTGCTTTCTAGAAGCTGATCAAAGACTTATTTTCCCATGGGTTAATGGGTCCAAGTATAGGGGTTTCAACAATCTTTCAAGAGCCTCTAACACAGATCTATAGCTTTTGATTTGTCTAGGTTTCAATGTCGGAAAGTCAAAAATTAGATCTATAGGTTAGATTTTGTGATTTGACAACTTTGACAACTTTTCCAATTTTTCTCTTCAAAAGGTCTTCAATCCTTCTTCAAACTAAATTTGCAATCACACACACAAGAGATGAAAATGTTCATTTTTGAGGGAATGGGGTTTGCCTTGGTCAAACCCCATTTTGGTAATAAAATCTTGAATTGAAATAAAGCATGAAAGAGAGAATGGGGAATGAACAAAGCTATGTTACCACTCAACAAAACCTTGTATGAAACCTTGATAATGGAGATTTGAGGAGGTCTACAACTTGCAATGTGAAATGGCTGAATTGGATGTGGATCTTGACATTTGAAATGATGCTTTAAATGCTTGAACTTGATCTTGAAACCTACATCACAATGTTAGCTCCAAAAACATGCATGTTGCAAGAAGACTTTGACATGGTGGATAGATCTTGAATGCTTCTCTTGATTGCTTGAAGAATGCTCATAAAACTCTCATAAAATTGCTAGGTTTCTTCTTGAAAAACTTTAGGTGAAACTTAGTGAAATGACCTTGTATTTATAGGTATGTATCCTTAATTTCTCAAAATTCAAATATCACAAGCTGACATTGAAATATGGATTTAGAGATGTTAAAATACCACCAAAAACATAATTTAAATTTAGATCCAAAGGTCTAGGGAGGACCTATTCGCCCATGGGCGAATGGGTCCCAGGTCCCTATTCCTTGAACATGCATTGCTCAATGTAAGGTGTTATGTTTAGGCATTAATTATTGTCAGGTTTCCCCTTCATAAATATAATTTATTAGGCTTGTAAATGAATAAAAGGTTTAATTAAGGCCTAATTAAGCTCAATTTAATTAAGAAGGCCCAAATAAGTGTGAAAATGTAAAGGGGTACATTTAACAACACGAAATTAAGGCATTATTAAGTCCAATTTAATTAGGAGGGCCCAAACAAGTGAAAAAATGTAAAGGGATACATATTTCTACACTACATCTGCATATGTGTCGATACTAGGACACAAGAAAGCTTTTTCAAAGAATTTCGAATCTAGCCTCATGACCACATTTCCATTAGAATTCACAACACTTTGGTAATCCTTATTATAGTGTGCCACAACTTGGAGAACAAATTTAGTATTATTTGCAGCTCCAGGGAAAGTTGATACCATTTGAATGTTGCTCTGAACTATACACAACATACCATTATCTAGTGGTTACTTCTAAGTCCTTTCCACAAATTCATACATATCAACATGTTTGATTTCAGTATCCTTTATCTCATCAATGTTTGACGATATTGAATTCACTAGAAAAACCCCTTGGTATTTGTACTTCATGGATTTGGCTTTGCTTAGAGAAGGATCTGACATTTGGGAGTAATTAGCAAAAGACTGTATCCTTTTGAGAATGCAGATGTGAAAGTTTGAAATGCATTCACAAATAGCTGCATTACAAAGTTCAATGTTTCCCAGTGTTAGAAAAAATTGCAAGGTTGAAAATGTAGTGGTGAGAAAAAACTGAGCAATTACATGGGTTTGAAGGGCTTAGGTGCATTGGTGGTGACAACTAGAGCAAATGTGAGTGAATTGGCAAGTGGAATTTGAAGGCAGAATTTTTTTGAGTGTTAGTGAGAAAAATGCATTTTTGATGTAAAGGTGCTAAAATTTGACGCCCCTGCATGGTATTTTTGTTTTTGTGTAATTGCACTAAAATTCAACACTCTTACACATTGGTAAGCCAAAAAGTTGCAAGGTCAGCAAATTTTGCTAACTTTGCATAAGATAAGATTTTTGAAAGTGCAAGGTTGCTAAATTTCATTGACCTTGCATGGGGTAGAACCTGTGAAGTGTAAGGTCAAAAAATTTGATGACCTTGTATGGGGGCTAATATTTCACTAAGTGCCAAAGCATAGAAAAACTCTGCTTTTGGACTAGACTTAATTTTTGATGTAAGATTAATGAATTTCACAGATCCTACATATTGCAACATGGATTTTTTCATGCACTAGTAGTAAATTTTACCGCTTGTGCAGATAAATTCGGTTCAATTTCCATGCACAAGCGGAAAAATTCCACACATGTACATGGAAGTCTTGGTTTTCATATGCACGAGCGGTGATTTTCACTACTGATGCATATGAACTTGGGATGGTGCTTAACGAAGGAGCAAAGAATTTCATTGCTTCCTACACTTCAAGAAAATGGTTGGGGTTATGCTGAGTTTTCTTGTACCAGTGGAGAATTTCTTTGTCGTTACAAGAAAACTTGGATTTGGTTAGGTTTCGTTTGGAAAACATTGATGGATATTTTCTACACCTACACAACTCAAAGGACATCGAGTAGTCAATTTTTACACAAGTCTATGAATAAACTTATGCAGGGTGAGGTCTAACCTCGTGTGCAATATGCACATTCACTTGGATCACACTATCAATAAAAAGTTTGAGAAACATGGATTACAACCCAAAATAATGTAGGGTATGTTGATGGCAATGGTAAAAACATGCATAAAGCAGAATGCAACTAGACCAGGGGTCAAAATTTATAGGAAAATAAAAAACCCTAAAAACAAAAACCAAGGGTGAAATCACAATACTATGTCTCACTTTTTGCACAAGATGGACATTTACATCAATATTTTTAACTGAATCTTCATCTTCTGAGACCTATAGAAGCTAAATTGTTAAGAATTTGAAGATGGTGTGAACTAGTGATTTGTTACAATTTATGTGTAGATTATATATATATATATTTAAAAATTTCAAAATAAATCATGAATCTTTCAACTTCTCAAGGCTTAAATCATTATTTTTTTCTAAAAAAAGTGATTTTAGGAAAAAATCAACATGTCCCAAATATGAGACACATTATTGTGGTAGCACCCCCAACAAAGCAAAAGAAAAACCCTAGATAACAAAAAAAAGGAAAAAATGGAAAATGAAACATACTCGCACTTGAATACAATGATGAAAACCTTAGAGAAATCCATTTGAAATCTTGCAAGAACTTAAACTCAGAATCTTGAGAACCAACAAACGATGCATGGGTAAGTAGATGAAAACATAAAAATGAAATAAAAAGGATAAAAAATAATTTGAAACATCATTGAAAACCCACATTAATGGCATTCGTGTGAACTTTGAGTTGTAGTGGCTTCAAAATTCTCTGCCCAAACATCATTTTTATAAGTTTGATAAATGACATGCAAGGTCGGTGAAATTCACTGACCTTGCATGTTTTATTTTTTGCAATGGGTATGTAGGGGCATTGAAATTGAGTGCTCCTACATGAGTAGGAAAATTACTAACAATGAAAATTGAAATTTTGCAGTTTTTTCCATTTTGCAAATCTCGAAAAAATGAAAGAGGTTAACACTCGAAATGATGTTTTGAGGTTCGGGACCATGCATGAGGGAAAGTATGTTCTACCTCATTTTGTGTGCTTAACGAATGTAGGCTATGAAACAAACAAGTTTTGTAGGGGTTATCACACGAATTGAACACAACTAAATTTGAGGATAACAATATGTATATGGATATGTATATATATGTATATATACATATACATATATGTATATATATCCAACTATAATTAAGAATGTTTTTGAAACTTTATTTTGACTAGAATATATCTAATTAAAATACATTTTTATTCAAACATAAATTATCATTTATAAATACTTAAAATTAGATATATACCAAAATTTACTAAAAAATAATTAACTTTAAAATTTCACCAAAACTATATCTTTATCAATCCTAAAATTGTTATCATATATATATATATACATGACATATCAAGATTAATCCATAAGATTTTCATAAGTTTTGATTCATTAGTGACAAGTTATGCAAGCTACTAGTGGGTTCTACAAAGAAAGGAGTGCTCTTAATAATGGGAGAACTATATTCTATATAAATGCATCATTGTGGGGTAACATGATGCCACACCTCCTTTTATTAGAAAAATAATAGGAATAAAATGGTAGATTAAAAAGGATCTTGGAGTACTCTATTTGAGTGCCTTTGGAAGTTGGTGGTGAACATGCTATCAATAACTCTTCCTAATTCCTATTTATATCATAGTTAATTCTTTGATAATGTATAAGCTAGAATTAAATCCATAAAATTGACTAATCCAATGTTTTTTCTTAGAAAAATTCCATAGTGTTGTGACGAAAGAGGATGAAAAATGGAAAGACTATGTATTGAAAAAACATTAAAAACATGAACACCATGAAATATATCTTCTTTTGAGGAAAGATGATCTACTAGACCAAGTAATTTGCAAAGTTAGTTAATTTTATAGATTTCAAATTAGGGTGCTAAATTCTTGTTGAAACTTTAAATTTTTCTTGAAGATAACTTTCAAAAAAAAAATAAAAAAAAAAAAATATATATATATATATATATTAACTAATATAAATTTATAGATGGTTTTATGGCATTTATAAAGAAGATAATTAATATCTTTTAATAATTCATTAATTTATGTATTATTTATCTTTTTAAAATAAAAAATAAATGTATCATATGTAACAAGTATTTAATATGTTGTGAAAACACAATTAATATGAAAAAATTATATTTCATTAAGAAAATATAATATATTTGGTTGATTTTAACATAAGTGCTTGTGTGGTGGTATGTTGAGATACACTTACATTCTTCCTTCTTTAATTTGTGGTAAATTACATAAAGCCTTGTTTATAAGTGTAGAGAAAAAATAAGAGTTACATTAATTACCTAGATGTAATTGAATGATTAAATTTGATGAATAAAAAATAAATCCAGATAAAGGAATATGTGATCTTAAAGATAAAATATATGCTTGTTGGATTTGGCATGAATAAAATGTTGCGATAGAAGATTTGAAACTAAAATTTGAATATGAAGCAATGGTTAAGAAATCAAGAGGATTATGTTGAGATACACTTACACTCTTCCTTCTTTATGTGGTGAATTACATAAACCCTTGTTTATAAGTGTAGAGAAAAATAAGAGTGTTCCATTAATTGCCTAGATGTAATTGAATGATTAAATTTGATGAATAAAAAAATAAATGTAGATAAAGGAATATGTCATCTTAGAGAGAAAATATATGTTTGTTAGATTTGACATGAATAAAATGTTGTGATAGAAGATTTAAAACTAAAATTTGAATATGAAGCAATGGTTAAGAAATCCAGAGGATTATGTTGAGATACACTTACACTCTTCCTTCTTTATGTGGTGAATTACATAAACCCTTGTTTATAAGTGTAGAGGAAAATAAGAGTGTTACATTAATTATCTAGATGTAATTGAATGATTAAATCTGATGAATACAAAAAAAACCTAGATAAATGAATGTGATCTTAGAGAGAAAATATATGCTTGTTGGATTTGACATGAATAAAATGTTGTGATAGAAGATTTAAAACTAAAATTTGAATACAAAGCAATAGTTAAGAAATCGAGAGTATTATGTGTAAAACCATATGATATTGTGCGTGTAGTCTGTATTGAATGCTAGATTAGAGGATATTTATGTGATATAACCTAATTGGTATGGCCTAATCCTCTATCAGTGTAAATTCATTAGTTTCACTAACTAGTATCCTGCGCACATGTTTGTTAAATTTGATTGTATTTATATGCACAATTTGACTTGCTTTAAGATGGAGGAAAATTCTTTGACTTGTCCTAATAATAGTCATGTCCTTAAAAGAAAATAAAATGTTGTAAAAACTCCAAATCAAATGCAAATTTATTAGACTAGTGAATTGAATAAATATAAATAATTTAAAATAACAATATAAACTACATAATAACATAAGCTAAAATGATATATATAACTAATACAATATGATTCATGAAATGTGTACGAAATATGGAAAGTACCGTCACACGAAAGTGTATAAATGCAGGGTATGCAAAATATAGTAATAATTGAAGGCGGTGCAAAACTTGGATTTAACATGACAGAAAGAGTAAAAATGCAGCGTATGCGAGACGAGTATACTTACTAATAATGGGAGGCGGTGCAAGCTGGATTTGGTTTCAAGTGATATCCTCGTAACACGGGTGAGGGAGCGATTTGAATACAGTAACTTCATGTACACAATAAACGAAACTTCATTTCCAGCTTAGGGATGCATCATCACCCCCTATCCGATATCATCACTCCCAGACAGAAGCACGGTTTTAAAAATATGAGTAAATAATAAGCGATTATTTCGTCACAGATTCTTTAGTGCCATGTAATAATTATGAGAGACAAATATTTTCGCATCTGTACATGAAAACCCTACTTAATGCCCTCAAATATTGCATTATCAATGGCAAAAGACAGTTTGCATTTGACTTTGTGTCAAATCACTTCTGAGAAGCTCATGTGTGATTGGATACACATATTGCAGATCTATTGCTGTACTCTGTGCACTGTTACAATATATTCTCTTTAGTGGAGCATATTTTTGCATCACCAGTCCTGTCAAGGCCATAAAGAGTTGACAAAGAGAAGTGATCAGGATTCAGAAGGCTTACAAATCATTATAATTTTGGTACAATCAATCCTCTGGACCCACAATTCTCCTCAGTTTCATAAAATATTTGCATTGAAAACAATATTATCTAACGGCAAAGTATTTAGCTTTAAAATCCTTCGTTATTTGAGATTTAAGCTTTCATTTTTGGGAATCTACCTATGTTTTCTGGATTATTTTTAAAGAAAGCTGTTCCCTAAGATATTTTTATTTAATAGAGATCCTAATCTAGGATCTAGATTACACTAAGTAGAAGATCCAGAAATGAGAGTACAATTTGACAATGAAACTAGGAAATACTGTTCACTTTTTTCCACAAAGTCGCCATTTGCTAGTACTCTGCAAGGCTTGCATACAGCCAATAAATATTATATTAAATGGCTTCAATTTTTTCAATTTAATGAAGTTTATGAAGTGTTCTTATGTAGAAATGAAATTATTGCTTTGTGGTTTAAGACAGTTGAAGCTTCTCTGTTTACAAATGTATTATTTAATTCAAATTACAATTCTGTTAAGGTTAAAGATACGTAGAAATTAACTTAAATTCACTGAAAAGTTTTAGTGTCCGAGGATGGATACATTATGTGTATATATCATTATTAGAGAGAGCTGAGAAAATCAGGTTGCTCAGACTGTGTATCTGTGCAAGGAGAATGAGTATGTCGGCCTTCATAGGTGGTGATAACCATGCGAGGATCATCCGCTAATCGCTCCACTCTCTTCTTCACACGACAGTTATTTTGCGTGCATCGGTAGTAACTTCTGCAAAACCACAATAACGATCAAACTTCACTCATAAAAATATCATTTAATTCTTAACAGATTTATTACACTGGTGAAGCTTACATTTATCACAAAAATATAAATTTTCCAAATGCATTTACACAGAAATAGTTGGAGCTGCGGATATTCGAATATAAAGGTTATTAAATATAAAATAGAGACAAGGTAAATAGTTTTCACAGTCTACAGGTGTATCAGATTTGAGTTCAGACTTCAGACGAGACCTACTTCTTTAATAAAGGAGTGCAGTCGTCATCAGGAATCTTGTATACGAAAACTTGATATTTTCTTTAGGTTTGATTATGATCTAGTATTATGTGCCAGTCAATTTTAGGTTTTTCCCTGATCAAGACTACAAAGTTTAACAGTGTGTCAGTAAAAGCCTGTTTTACTGAGAAAGTGCGAAACCCTACTCATTGAATTTTATCAGTTTCGGGCAGAAAAACAGCTGTTGAATTACAATAAAATAAACTGGTAAGAAATCGCAGAGAAAAAATTCGATCGCTTGATTTTGAAAACAACATTGAATTTACAATAATATTTTTTTTAAATTCTTTCTAATTGTTTATCATCAAAGAACTCGTGGAACAAAGCATTTTGTTTCGATCAACTGAGTTTGTTATGTGTCTATATACCTTTGTATTTAACAAAGAATAGAACTCTAGCGCATTCTATACGAGTCAATTATTACCATTTTTTATTACATACGTTATGAGTTATTATTTTTCATAATAGTTAATTAACAATTATCAGATTTTCATAATTTATACTGTTGGTTACTGCTGTTTTTGAATTAAATTGTGTGAGTTTTTTAATTTCAATGCTTTGGATCACATTCTATAATCCATCATTTTTGGATTTCTGTAGTTCTCTATTATTGTGATGATAGATCATGAGTGTGATCCAAAACATTAATATTAAAACTCTCCAAGAGCAATTAATTGTTTATTAGTTACTGCTTCAATATATTTTCAATTTTTAAAATATAAAAGAAAAACATATATAACTTATTGTAAAGAAAAGAAATTTGATAAATTTGTTTAAAAGAAATAGTACATATGTAATTTGATATAAATTATATAATTTACAGAAAACAAAATATATAAAGAATATTTTATTTGAGAAAAAAATTATTGAAAAAATTCAATCATTCATCAATATAATAAGAAATTCTTGCTTTATCTTTAAGAATGCAAGGATATTTATAAACATATCAAAAGTGGTTTTACATATTGTATGAAGTCTATGAAAAATAAATTTGAATGTTTTAAAACATAAAGAAAAATAGAAAAAATCCAAAATAACATCCAAATGAATTTCCAACATTATCAAAACAATTGCCCAAAATATATGCTTACCCAACATATATAAAAAATAAAATATATACTCTAAAATATCATGGATTTTTCTTAATATATTAAAATGGATAAGGTTTTTTTAACATATTAAAAAAAAAGATTTCTAAGAGGAAAAGGGAGGGAGGGAGAGATATTGAAAAATATATACATGTTTTTATTTGGATTAATAAAACCAAAAAAAATGATAACAAGATTATATAGGAATTTAAAAAGTCATAAGAAATATATCAATAATTAATAAAACAATAATTATTGTGAAGGAAAAAAATATATAATTATTTAACCTTTACATATTACATTCTTTAGAAGAGATATTCTTGTTCACCCAAATAATTATGTAATTCCCTTCTTGACTACAACCTTTATGAGGATAAAAGATTATGAATGCATGCGACTAAAATGTTTTAAACACAAGATAAATAATAATAATAAAGAAAGAATTATGGTTAAGAAGGAAACTACATAAGTATTTAATTGAGTATTAGTTTTTTCTTAAATGATAGTAAACTATTAAAATTAAGGATAAATGCTTAGAATGTATGTGATTAAAAGGTTTTAGGCACAAGATAAAAGATAATAGAGAAAATATAAATATGATTCTAATGAATGAAAATTGAAGGTGTCTAAGAGACAGTCTAAGGTTGTGATGAGGTCAAAAAGAGGTAAGAGGAAACAAGTTTGAGAAAATTTAAATTTGATATGGTAAATATTTAACACTTGAGAAGAATAATGATTAAAGTAAATAATGAAATTAGTTATACACTAAGAAGAATGTTGACATAAGAATATATATATATATATATATATATATATATATATATATATATATATATATATATATATATATATATATATATATAGTGGAAGAAAACATAGATGTGAGATGTAGAAGAGAAAAGAAATGATGACTATTACTAAAGAAATGAAAAACTCAAAGAGTTATATAGAGCTAGCAGGAAGGTAAATGTGGAATAGTCTAAAGGGATCAAGTAGAGCAAGATGTTGCAAGGAAAAGTTCCAGATAGTCTACATGGAAATGAAAAGAGAGGGGTTAGGAATATTTAATTTTTGTGATGAGAAATATACTCTAAGAGATTGATTCACCTCTTCTAATAGATTCCTCAAAATTCACTAAATCATGTCAATTCTAACTAGCATGTGGATTTGAAAAAACAAAGACACGTGACTTCTAACAATAAGTTTATTCATTAAAAGTATGTTTACAAACATATAGGACTAGAAGATGATATAGTGTGAATATTGTTGAAATCATTAAAGTAGTTGAAAATGAAATATATAAATTTTTCAAAAATTATAATTAATAGAGAAATTTTATATCATGATGTGAATAAAAAATACATTTAGAAGGTTGTCAAATTTTATTAATTAGTATATATTTTGTTGTTTTACTTTAAGATTGTGATGAGTAAAGTCTATTTTTTCAATCTTATAGAATCAAATTAATTTTTGTAAGATCTCTTCAATTCATATAAAAAAATCAATACCAAACATGTCCAATAAGACTAAATTTATAATAAAATTCAATTTCTCAATATACCTTTCTTAATAACAAGAGGGTAACCTTATTTTAATATTTATAATACTTTTATTTAAATATTATATATTAAATATGTTTAATAACATATAATAATAAAAAAATATTTATCTCTCCTTAAACTAACTCATAAGTTATATTAATTAATAAAGAATCCCTTATCAAAATATTTCTCATTATTTTTTTATATTATTTTGGTACAAATAATAGAAGGGACTTGATAGCTAAGTAATACTTGTAAGATCTAAAATAAGAGTAATTTGAATTTCACTTTTACATCCTATATCAATAAATAAAAATATGTCAATACTCTCTTACATACATATTAACATAATTTCTGCCATTGAATAAATCTAGAATACTATTTTAGTAAGTTTTATACTTGTTTGATCATATATATATATAATTTTATAAGCTTTATTATAATTTTTAGATTATTTTAGACTTTCTAAATTAACTAGTTACACAATTTATTTTTATTTTAATCTTTGTGTAATAGAAATATATACTAAATAAATATTTGAAAATTTGAAAATCTCTTTTTTGATTTGTTTTCATATAAAATACCTTCATTTGAAAAGTCATTATTTACAATTTTTTATAATTAATATGCAATATTATATAATTAAGATGATATAAATCAATGTATAATTATATAGTATCTAATATTATTAAAAATAATTAAATAAATATTAAATTTTTACTTATAATATTTAAATTTTATAATTTTATTTTGACTTATTATATTTAAATTATTAAGAAATGATAACCTAGTTTTATTATTGATTTAGTATGATACTTTACACAATAAAATCTTTAAGAACTAAATACTGGATAGCCATCAAATAAGATGCTAAAATCTATTTATGGAGTACTCGCATAAATATAAATACCATGATGTCGAAACATACAAAAATATTATTGATTAGTTGCATAGATTGATTATATTCTAATGTTTCAAGCCCCCCTACCTAAAGTCGTTACAAGAAAGCTTTTAACTCAACACTCAAGTCTTTCTAAATGTGTTCGTGTATATTGAAATATTGATAAGAGAAAAATATTTGCTTTTGAAGTTGAGAAAGCCTTATTATTATTAATATATGGGCATGGGATTTAGTTCTAATAATATATTTATATTATATATAATTAATAATTAGTATATATCTAAATTAATATTAGATTAAATTTTAGTCAAAATAAATTTTTACATGAGCATATTAGAATTTATTAATGTAATGTATAAAAATTCATAAATACAATCATTAATAAATGTCATAAATACTTTTTTTTTCTTTTATAAAATATCATAGTTATCCATTATGATATAAAAAGGTATTCATGTGAAGAGTATCACTCTTATTTAAACAATATTATTCTTATGTGTATAACTACTATAATGACTACATATATGGATTGACGCACTTTATCTTATATGTTTGTCCTATAAAAAATGTAAAACTGTATTTTATAATCAAATGTAAAAGGTTATCAAAAGATTTTATGTTCATTTGAATTTAAATATACATTTTTAAAAAATCAAAATACAATATTTTTATAGCAATAAATAACATTTTGTGATTAACTATTGGATCATTTATGTTTGATATTAAAGTTAAAGATAACAAGATTTATAGTTATCAAAGAGTATTGAGATTATCTAGGTTGAAGATAGGTTGTATTTTAAATAAGAATGTGATGTTTTAATAACAAGAGATTTTTTTTCAACTAGTAGAGATTCTATGAAAATTTTATTTGTCAAACCAATTTTTTAAACAATTTCAATGACACATCTCACTAGATATGTTAATGGAGCAAGTTGTGTGATAAGTCATATCTCCAAACTTTAGTTGTAGATAGATAATTGTCTATATTACATTTCTAAAAAATTGAAGGTCCTACACAATTTCATATAACCACTACACAATAACAAAGTTAACCTTACTAATGTTCCTTCTCCCTCAAAATTATAATTCTGAGAGCATCAAACTATTATAATGAAACAATAACTTACACACTACCATCTTTTACTTTTGTAAAGTAGCCTTGTTTCTTCTAATTTAAATATACTCTTCAATAGGAATTAAGAATATTTTCAAAAACTCATGGATTGTAATTGGTTGAATACAATTAGTGAAATGATGACATGTTTCTTAAACAATGTAACGAGTAATTAAATATATCATAAACAATGTTCATATTATTTTAAGATGTAATAAATAAAAAAAAGACTATAATTATGTTTCAAATAAATTTGACACAATAATATTTCGTAATCCTTAACTTTAAAGAAAAAAACAATCATTCTTATTAAATTAACCTGAAATTATTATATAACTTTAAAAATTAATAAATAATAATATTATATTTTTCCTTGTCACCTACACTAATCTATTGCAAAAGGATAAGCAATAGATTACTAAACTGTTTTTTCTTTTAAGGAAACAGAATCATATCCCTCAAGTTATGGGTAGCTAGGGTAAGACAATCATTTGTAGGCCGTATGATAATTGATATTGACAGTACGCTGGTTCCTATTGAAGGTTAGTTGTAGCGTCTCCTTGGGAAAGCTTAGACAGTCAAATGGTTGAACACACAGCCATTTTAATTAGCTCCACGATGATTCATTTTGTCGATAATATTCGCTTATTAAATTTTGTTTAAAAATTTAGATCATTAGACGTAGTGAAAAACAATAAAACTTGCTTGCCTATATCATACATGCAGCGTGCAAATGACGTCCATTATCATGCTATTTATATAATATATTTAGCATTAAGCAAACTAAAACTGGTGCATATGAGGTAGGAGGGAATATATGAGAAACAAAACTAAATAAACCAAAAATCAAATTAAATTAGTTGGTATGAATTTTCACAGTGATATGAGCTCTTTACAATGTATGATGTTTTTTATATTAATTGTGTAATTTTTAATTGATATTTTAGATCATATTCATTCTAATTTGCAATTATAAAGAAGAAAAAACATGGAACAAACCCGGATTGAAATTGCAATTTACTGACTGATTATTGAATGCAAGATTTCAAAAGACAAAATTTCGATATTGTACGTAAAATTTCATTGACTCTTTCGATATTCACTACATTTTAGATTTACAGGCAACATTACGTGTCATATTGTTTAATTTTATTGTCTGTTTCGTTTGGAACTATTCCCTGTAAATAAGGCAAAGAGAAAAACCTGGGATGGTGAGTGTTCTTAACAACTTTTTGGCCGTATTTTCTCCATTTATAACCGTCATCCAGCACATCAACCTCGCTCATGGTTTGGAAACAGAACCTCGGTTCTCGCAGCTTTCTCCTTATTTTCACCTTCTTCATTTTCATACAGTTGGCCGAAGCTCCTCCCCACCTGCCATTAAAACCAGAAAGTTTATTAAATTGCAACAGAAGCTCCTCTCCAGCTAGAACTAAAAGTACATTAAAAGCATGCAATCAAAACAAGAAATGCATTACAGTGATCGTAACCTTGTAAACCTCTTTCCTCCAAACTTTAGAAAAGCAAAAAATTCTTTCCCGTCTTATCAAATAGGCTTTAAATCCATGCGTCCTAAAATTATCTTTACTCCTTAGAATGCTCATTTCTAATGCTAGAGCCAAATTCATGGAACAATCTAACCATTGAAGAAATTCCCCATCCCTAAAGAAGATGAAAACCCAAGAATCTGATCTCTAAATCTACTGTAGAGAAGGGTTTGCCCTAATCAACAAAGAGGCTTCTGCAACCAAACTATACGCCATGAACAGACCACTTCTCTGCAGCCTAGGACTCTCGCTAGCCTAGCTATTCTATGCATGTTTGGGTGGTTGTCTCTAACTTAAGCTGCTCTCAACCAACAGATACAATATAAAACCTTTTGTATTTCGATCTTGGTTCATGCAGGGGGACTTACCAGAAATTACTAAAGCTTTTGACTCCTTCTGTTCTTCTGGAATTTTCTTTGATAGTTGAAGCATTGGTGATTTGAGCATCATCACATCTTAGCATCTCGAACTCAGATGGGTCTGCGCAGTTAAAGCCAACCTGATCGACCGAATGAAAATCTGGGTGATCGGCATCATACCCAGTGCAGTTGAGCAGAGTTTCATCACAAACCCTTTTCCCATCTACACCAACCTTCAATTGGTTTGATGAATAGTTAGGTCGAAGAAAGAAATAATCGGAATTGTTATCACTGTGGGAGGCAAAATGTAGATCCTCTTCAGGCACGTCATTTCTTCTGAACTCCTCAAAAGGGTTAATTGAAATTGGCTGTTGAGGCCTAGATTGCTGCAGGAAAAAGCCCTGCATACAGTCTGCAGAAACAAAGGGATTCATCTCACTGTAATTATTTTCCTCCGAAGTCTCGGTCATGTTTATACCACTAGTACTGCCTGCAAGAAAGAAAAGAATTGGTATGACTTGCAGAAAGATATAAAGAGTTTTTCCTTTTCAACAATGGTAGGCTAGGTTAAAAAAGAGAAAAGTGGGGTTTGTGAGGGTATGATCAGAAAGGGTTTAGTACAGATTGAAATGATGGAGATTGATGAATAGGAACAAAGATTGCAATCGATGGGGTTTGTTCTTTTCCTTTTGTTCTTCAGCTTTGGCGGTGACGATGATGATTGAGTTATGGGCGTGATCATTTGTTGACTTTTGGTAAAGTAGGGTTGAGATTTTGTTACAGAGATATACTTTCAAGTGGATCCGCTGTTGCCATCATTCCTCATCTTTTCCAATATCAAATTGAGGAGGGAAGAGAAAGGGAGTCCTTCTCTCTCTTTCGCTTCCATTACGTCGAAGATGACGTCACGCTCCCACGTAGGACTGTGCCAGGCCTCCATATTCATCCATATTCATTATCTTACATAAAATTCAGCTTGTTTTAGTCTTTTCAAGTCACGATATTCCCATTTTATTTTGCTGTCGAAATGATTGTCCATACCATTCAATAGCCCTTTCTGCCATGGAAATCTATCACCTAACATATAGATATATTTATATCTCACATTCAAAGCGACATTAGAGTCCATGCATATGATTGCGCTTAACCATCAATCATCCCCAATTTCTCCATATGATTATGACAATATTTGATACATGTGAATTGGAGCATGATGGTAGGATGATATAAGTGGGCATTCCAATACGTTTCTTATCATGACCCTCTTTTTAATTTTTGATCTTTCTTTCTAATGTTTGAAAATGGAGCACTTTTTTCTACACTGATTTCATAAAACCTTACTTAAACCAACATTTTGCCTACAAATCTGCACCAGCGGAGGGCTCCTTGGTAAACTAGAACTACTAATCAACTTTGGAAACCAAAACACCTGCTCAAACTCTGGTGTTATATTGCATGATGGACCCCATTGTGCAATTGTGTTAACTAAAAAAAACTGATATTATTGAAGTTGGTCCTTTTTTTATTCTAAAAGCTTATTAGCTTTAGATAGGCCAAAAAGTGGCTGGTTGGGAAACTACATTAAGCTATTGCGCACTCAAGTCGATGAGTGGGTTCATGGACCAGACATGGGAAAAGGGCGCGCCCTCCACTCCTATATTAAAATATTCAAATATTGTAAGGATGGCATGCTTACTTACATCCTTAAATGTGATTGGTTAAAATTAGCTATATGGGTCCAAGAATACTAAAATTGTATCGATTCATTTTTCTTTTTCAAGTGTTAAGTTTTATATAATAATGGAAGGTTAAACTTATGTCGAATTAGATTAAGAGGACAATCCCAACCTAATAATAAAATTCTTTAAATAGTACAATTCATAAATATTGATATTTAGTCTCAACTTACTCAACATTGAATATTGTATGTATTGCAATCATATCATTTGTTCAATATGTAAATATGTAAATCTAAATGTTAGGTGATTCGGATGAGATTAACTTTCCCAACTCTTGATTGAACATTTTAAATTAATATGCACAAATGATAATTGGGTCTTGCATGTGTTATATTGAATGTTTAATTTGTTAGAATTGTTCTCTTAAATCAATTTGACAATTAACTTCACATTATAAACTTATATTGAATTGAAGTGATTGAAAAAATATTCTTTTAAATTAAGTTGTGTGTACTTATACATTTTTTTAATTTATAACATATTAATTTCTAGTGAAATCTCATTGTAATGCTCATATTAGTAGAAGTCTAAATGATTACAAGTGACATAGTTTTGATAATTGTTAGTGTGAAAAGTAGTTTTTTTATCTAGTAGACTTATTTGAATAGTAGACTTAAGCCCACTTAGAGGTTTTAGGTTTTGTTTTCTTACCACATAGGGACTTTACATGTTACCTCACACTTGTCCAAGTGTTCTATATGTGCCACACCTTTTGCAAGGTTAGTTTTTAGTCTACTCCTATCTTCCTTCTTCCTCCTTGTCTTACTATAAGGAGTTCATCATATATTACTAATTCAATTTTATGATAGGTCCTAACCTAGTAATATAACCAATAATATTGAATCCCATCCTAATTTGTATTGAATTTCACACTTAGCCTCATCATTGGTGCATTGTAAAGCCAAATAGATACCACCAATGAATCTAGAAGACACAAAAAAAGTTAAAATTGCCTAGCATTTTGTCATTTTTGACACAAACATTTTTCTCCCTTTTTTTTTTGATAGATAAATAACTGCTTTATGGGGCAGCACCCTGTATTGCATTATGAAAAGTTTTTATAATATGGTAATACATAGAGCTTAAATTCTGCAGACCAGACTTTCCCTATATTCTGCCCTGTTTTAATACTATCAGACCAAAATATTCAAGGCCATTAACAAAATTCTGGATGCATTACATGTAATAGATAGGACCAAACTGCTAATTGACAGAGTGAACAATAAAACATATTGTGTAATCTTCTAGACATACCAAGCGGATTGACTACAAAAACCCTTCATTTTGAAAATAGTATAACCAAAAAGAATTTTACAAAAAACAAGCTTTGGACAACTAGCCACTAGTTCTTACTCATCACTCTCCTCATCTGAGACGAGGCAATTCTACCAGGCTTTGAACTCTGCAATCACTGGGCATTCTGGACCGCAGTTAACATGGGCTAGACTTTTAGCTTTCTGTTAAGGATCCCTTTCATCTTTACGGTGCTATTCTTCCCCCAAAACTAGTTCCCAATCCTCATCATCACCGACTACAATCTCATTCACCAGTTCTTCGTCCTCCACATAGCGCAAGGCCCAGCCGCAAGGAAAATTGGTGACCATTTTCATGGCACAAAGCAGGAAGAAGATGCTACGTTCACGGAAATCCCAGAGCTTCACAATTTTTTTAGGTTCTATAGTTCTAATAAGCGGAAACTTCATCACCTCCTGTCCATGCATGCGAATCGTGTAGTAATTATGTGGCATGGGTATCATTTTGGCTTCGTCAACATTATCCAAAGCCGCATCAATCTCTGCTAACCATTCATGCCTGAAGATCATCTAGGTAAGCTTTTTGGCACCCTCCTTAGAAACCTCCATCTGCAAGAGAACCGCCAAAAACATAGCAAGAATTTCAGAATTTGACCTTGCCCTATGGTAGGCTCATATGAACTCGGGACCCAACACTCGCTTTACTGTCCATAGAATTACTGGGTGTGGAGAAGAAAGCAATCCCTGAAGAAGTTAATCTGTTATTTCACCTCTAAAGGCCCTTTGTTGTTTATCTGAGCCGAGAGCCAATGGGGTCTCCATTTTGAGCTTTGCGCAAACTGATTACACCTGGTGATAACAATCAGCACCTGTAGCCCACCTGTCACTCTGATATTATAGACTATAAACAATACTTTGATAGGCTTCTTTTAAGGTAATGATGTTTCTTACTGCACTGAATCCAAGCCCTGGTGAGCTATTATTTGGAGGTAAGCCCTTTGGTAGTCTGACTTAAACAATGAGTCAGGTTTTGGCAGTTGACAGTACTGTCCTAGATCATACCCCGCGGTAAGGCCAAATCAGGAGTCTTCTCATGAACTTATCACAAAGGAGGCATCATTCTTATTATTACAATTCTACCAGGTAAATAAAGTCACTTTCCCTATCCTAGTTGTAGCCCGGTGGATCCCAACTAGATGACATTTTCTGTCTGGCTTGCCACCTAGGAACCACTTGTGCACATCCCAAAAGATTCAAGAAGAAGCCTGCTAACGTCAATGCAGCCCTGTAGTAGGGGGACCCAGGAATAATACTAGCCATTAAGACTCAAATTTGATCAGGGATTTGCTAAAAAACTTGGTCCAATTTACTTCGTTTCTGCTTACAACCTCTTTCACCAAGCAGTCCACTCTTTGATTCCCTTCTCTGAAAATGTGAGTCACTTTGTATTCTTCAAACCTACTTAGAAGTAGCGTAATTGACTGGAGCCAGTGGTTCAATTTCCAGTTGGGAGAATTTTTCTGCCTTATCGCATTGATTGTAATTAGAGAGTCACCTTCTAGTTGAATTCGTTTTGCTTTTAAAGAAACACCCAACTAAATTCCCAATAGTGCCGCTTGAAATTTTGCCTCATTGTTTGTGCAGTTTCTGAGATGTTTTGATTTTTCTACCAATGTCTCCCCTTTCTCATTTTTGGCTACACAACCAACACCACCTGGCCTCGGGTTGCCTCAAGAAGCCCCATCAAAATTGATCTTAATCCAACCACATTCTGGAGGATCCCATTTAACTTCCTTTCTCTTTTGTTGTGTTACATTGTGACCTGGGGCTATCACTTTGGGAATGAGGAGCCCCCTGAAGGCCTGATTCATTTGGTCATCCAAACTTGAATATGTTCCTTTCTTCCCTGAGATTGATTTGACTGCTTCATTTACTGTTTCTAAAATCATTCCTTCAATTTTTTCACACAACTTTTTTGGCTGCAGTTCCTTGGCTTGAAAAATCCTTTTATTGCGTTCCTTCCAAATTTCCCATATTATTATTGACGGGGCTATAGGCCAGATGCTGTCAAATACTGCCTTTCGTCTGGGATGAGGCCACATGTTGAACCATGTCAAAAGGCAGTTTGGTAAGGGGCTTTGCCAACTGGGTTTTCTCATGAAATGCTGCCAACATTGCGCTATGTATGGACAGCTAAGTAGCAGATGATCTATAGATTTGGTGTCATTCTTGCATAATATACATCTTCCTGGTCCTTGAATTCTGAAGGTGGCTAGTCTATCCCCGGTTAGGATCTTTTTTTGGATTGCCAGCCAAGCAAAGATACTTGCTTTAGGAAGGCAATTTCTCCTCCACAATAGTTTGCTTGGCCAATTTTGTCTTGCCTCTGCTTGTTGTTTAAGCTTATATCTGAGCCTAACTGAATACGTACCAATCATAGAACCACACCACCTGATGATATCTTCTTGGCTGGAAGGCAAAAAGGTTCTTTCTTTTAGTATTGCCATCAATGCGTCCTTCTGGTTTTGTGGTGCTTCTAAATTTTGTAGAGAATTCCATTCCCATTCTTGTACCCCCTCTCTATCTATCATCCTACCATAGTTGCAAGCCTTTTCACCCCAAGTTCTTTTAGTTTCATCTCGTATTAAGTCTAGATTGAGAAGAGTTGCTAAATTTTTTTTACCATTCGATGAGTCATGCCAGAAGGATGCTGATTTACCATTCCTTAATTCCCAAGTCACATGCTTTGTGATTATTTCCCTACATTCCATCAAATAGTTCTAGATGGCTAAACCTTGAGGAGGATTCACAATAGTCAGAATACGGGTTGGACAGTCAGAGTCTAGATACTTTCTTCTCAAAATCCTAACCCACCATTGCTCTCCTTTTGCATACATGTCCCAGACTAGTTTTGCTCCTACTGCCATGTTCATCAGTCTTAATTGTCTAAGCCCTACTCCACCAGCCTCTCTTGGGGTGCAGACTTTTTTCCAAGCCATAAGTGGAAATTTTTGATGATCTCCTGTTCCACTCCAAAAAAATTTCCTAAATATTTGGTTAAGTTTTTCTTCCAATGCTATTGGAATTTTCAGACATGCCATTGAATAGATTGGTATTGCTGAAAGTACTGCCTTCACCATCAATAGCCTTCCTGCTGCAGAGAGCCATTTCCCCTTCCATAACCCCAGTCTGTTCTTGCAACTATTGATTAGCTCTTCCCAATAGAATTTTTTGTTAATGCCCACAAAAAGGGGAGTGCCCAAAAATCTACCTAGAAAGTTTGCCACTCTCAAACCCAAAATTATTTCCAGATCTCTTTGAAGAATCGGTTGAGTATTGAGGAAAAAGACCTTAGATTTATGCCAATTTATATTTTGTCCTGATGCCTAGCAGTATTCATCTAAAAATGTTTTAATGGTTCTCGCTTCTCTCCTACTTGCCATTCCAAATAGAGTTGTATCATTTGCAAACTGCTGATGTGTTGAGTTCTCAACACCATTGGCAACTTTCAGTCCTTTCCATTTTCCTTCTTTCCTTAGCACTGATATTTCCCTTCCCATTACTTCTTCCATGATGATCAATAAAAAGGGGGATAGGGGATATCCCTATCTTATCCCTCTCAATGATGTGAAGAAACCCTGAGCTGTCCCATTAACCAATACTAAGAATTTAGCCGTGGAGATACAACTTTTAATCCATTTTACCCAATCCTCCTGGAATCCAAACTTCCTAAGCACTTCAAGTAAGAAATCTCTATCCACCATATCATATGCTTTAAGTATATCCAACTTGATAACCATACATGGATCTCTCATCTTTCTAGCTGAGTGCAAGGTCTCATGAGTTGATATTATGCCTTCCACAATCGATCTACCCAAGGTAAAACCACTCTGTTCCTACGAAATAATGTTACCTAGCACTCCCTTCAGCCTATTTGATATTAATTTCGTGATCACTTTATACACTGTATTGCATAGAGTAATTGGTTTATAATCCCCCATCCTCCCAGGGTCCTTTTTCTTTTAGATCAATGCTAGGAATGTATGGTTTGTTGCTCCCAACATGGCCATCTTTTTTCTTGATTCTTCCGCTGCCAGATAAAGATCTTCTCCTACTATTTCCCAGAATTTCTGAAAAAAACAAGCCGGGAAGCCATCTGGACCTGGGGATTTATCTAGATTTAGCTGGAAGGTCACCTTTTTCACTTCTTCTCTGCTTATTTGCTTGAATAACATTTTATTTTTTTCTTCCCCTATGATCTTTGGGATAGAAGCTAACATTTTATTCTTGACTTCCACATTATTCCTCGTTGGTCTGTTTAAGATTGTTTGGAAAAAGTTTACTGCCTCCTCATTAACTTCCTCCAATGACTGGGTTATCGATCCATGATCTCTTGTTATGGTCGCTATTCTATTCCTACTCCTGTTAGTTATTGTTGTTTTATGAAAGTACTTTGTGTTGCGATCTCCTTCCTTGATCCATGTCTCCCTAGATTTTTTCCTCTAGTAACATTCTTCTCTTTTCAAGATATTTGAAAATTCTCCTTTCAGGGCTTTTTCTATTTCAAATTCTTCCCCATCCATTCCGTTATCTATAATATGTTCATTGAGGGTGCATAATTCCTTTTCCACCCTATCTTTCTCTTGGAAGATATTCTTAAAATGTTCTTTGTTCCACTTCTTGAGTTTATTTTTCACATAATTCAATTTCCTATTCAAAATATATAAATAGGAATGATTCCCAAGTTGGGGCTCCCCGCACCATTTCTTAATCAATTATGGCAGCTTTTCATCTCTAAACCACATTTTCTCAAACTTGAAAGGGCAACCTGTAGGGGCTGCGTCTAGCTGTATTAACAGCTAGACATGAAAATGATTTGAGCCCACATAGGGTAAAATAGTGGCTTCATATGTTTGGTTATTTCTACCCCCAATCTCCAAATAGGAGAAATCTATCCAGCCTCTCAGCTATATTTGTGAAACCTTTCCTTCTATTTATCCAGGTAAAGGTGCCATTTTTTGTTGTTATATCCATCAGATGATTGTTGTCAACAAACTCCTGGAAGTCCTGTTGAACTCTTATAGTTCTCCCTATCCCACCTCTCTTTTCTTCACAATTTAGGGTTGCATTGAAGTCTCCTGCTATGATCCCTTTTTCTCCTTCGAGGGTCAATATGGCCTGAGTGATTTGGAGCCAAACTGCTCTTTTTTCTCCTATTTGGGTGGGGTCATAAGTATTGATTAGTGTAAATTGCTCATTTCGTTGTAGCATTCTGCATTTAACTGCTATCCAATTTCTATTTTCCTCCAGTAGTTCTCCTAACACTGTGAGAGGGTTCCAAATTACACCTAGTCCACCTGAAGCCCCTTCCACTCTAACATAGTATCCCTCCCATTATTTCCACCACTTCATTTTGTTACTGATCTCTTCTGTGCCCCATTTTGTTTCTTGTAATATGAATATATTTTCTCTAGATTGGTCAATTTGGTGCTTGACCATGCGCCATCTGTTAGGGGCGTTTAAGCCCCTAACATTCCATGTTATAATTCTCATTGTGACTGGGGAAGGAGTGTCTCCTTCCCTTTCCAAAGTTTTGTTTGGCCTGCCACATTGGCTGCTATTTCCATTTTTGCTTTATTTGTTTTAGGGCCTCTTTTCCCTTTCCCTTTTATGTTTGGATTTTTTAGTTTGGATTCGGTCTGTTCTAGCATTCGTTCTTCCCACAAATCCCCTTCTTCAACTTCTTCTACATCCTCTTCATTTGATTCCCATTCCTCGCCTGATTCATAATCTGATTGAGTGTTTTCTTCCTCTCCCTTTTCCTCCTGAAGATGCTCTTGAGATGCTTCTCCTTCTTTAAAATCCATTCCTTCCTTTTCCTTTGATATCTCTGACCCTCTTTCTTGTTCTTCCCTAAGCTCTTGGTTAATGGTTTTTAGGATCCTATTGTAGCTCAAGACTTCTCCTATTTGTGATGAAATGAATTTTTCCAAGTCTTTACTATTCTTTAGGAGAGTGCTCAAATCCTTTTGAGCCTGCAAGGTTACTTCTTCAGCATTTGACATGTCTTGGCTTGAGATTATATTAGTTGTCCAATCGAGGTCTCCCAACTTTCTCTTTTTGGGGCTTTTCTCAGAGAGTGGTTCTAAATCTAGGCCTCTTGATACCAACTCACCTCCCATTCCACCCGAATTCATTAGTGCATCGAATTTGGGATCTTGCTTGTTGTCCATGGGTTTCTCCACTACCACTATGCCAGAGCTTCCAATCTTGATATCTTCTCTATAGAGACACTTCCCGATCTTGTTGGTATCACTTTTTGCTACTTTTTGAATCCAACTCCCAAAATCTAAAATAATTTCCAAGCTTTTGTAGATCCATACACCTACCTCAATTTCTACCAGGATATTAGCCTCTACATCATCCTTCTCGTTGATGAAGTCTTCATCAATTCCCACACAAACTCCCAAGGAGTCCCCAATTTTGGTCATAGCTTCCACACACCAATATTTTGATGGGAGATCAATCAGTTTTAACCAAGTTGGGATTTGTTTGATTTTGAATTGCCATGGTTCAAATTTTGATTCCTAGTTTTTGCAATGGAAGTTATGACCATTAAAAAATAAGGGTTTTCCAAACACTATTTGTTGTTTTAGATCCCAGTCTATACATTCTATTAGGTAGAAGGAATTAGGAAGGGGTTTGATACTTACCCGATCTTTGAAATTTTGTTGCCACCAGTTCATGATTTCTTCTTTCGGATCATCTGGGCCACACCATTTCACAAAGAGGCAAGATCGCACAATCTTTCCACTCTCCCTTTTATGATTTCCACCAGCATTGAAAAAAGCTTACTACCCCAAGGCTTAGCATTTGCTTCCAATCCATTTGCATTCCTTCTTTTACCGTCATGAAAGTCTCCCTTTTTCCAATTTCATTTGGAGTTATAGTGATTCAAACCTCCTGGAGGTCCCCTATTGTTCCAATGGGTTCCATGGTGCTGGGAATGAACTCTGTGAGTCTGGTCTTCTCCCAAACAATTTTCTTAGGGGCTCTGGTTGTTATTGTTGTTCTTTTTTCACCACGATTCTTCTTTGTTGGGGATGCCATTTCATCCTAATTTCTCGTCCTTGAAGGTACTCCAATGACTTGCCCCAGATTCCCTAGGGTTTTTATTTTTCCCGAACTTCCCACTCCTGAACTTGCCATTGTTTAGATTATCCCTTTGATTCCAAGTACCTGGATGTTTGCGCCAACTGCCATTCTACTGGTCACTGTGAAAGCCGCTTCTCCAACTATTCGAAGTTTGATTATCTCCATCACCATCTTCGCTGAGCTAATACTAGGGGATGCTTTTATTGATCCATCTTCCATTTGAAAACACCCATTGAGGGATATGGGTTGCCTCTTTTTCCTTGATTGAATTAGAAGCTGCTTTGCTCAAAATCTCTACCTCCGGCTCGTCGCCTCTTCTCCTGACCAATTGAGCCTTGGCGTGTTTCTCCTACTGTAAAATTTTGCTTCGATGCTCCACTTTTTGCCATTGTTTTATTTTTCTCCTTCTTTTTTACTTGCATTGTATGAAATTTCATACGGTTGTTTCCTATGATATATATATATATAAATTTTTAGAGGTCAAAATCGTATTTTTTGGGCATTTCTTAAAAAAATGGTTTGGAAATTTTTTCAATAGTTTCATAGTCTAGATTTGAATATTTTCTTTTAAGAATCATGATCCAATTAGTTTTTGGTATTTTAAAAAAATTCTACCACCTCCCAGAATTTTGAAAGGGTTTGTACTATCAAATTTATTTATCACCACTCAAAAATTTACAAGGGTTTACATCAAATCTTTGCCATACTTAAAGTGTCTCATTTGCTAGAAGTTTTTCATTAATTTCTCTATGTGTTTCTATTTTTCCATCTATTGTGGGGTTTGTACCACATTTCTTTTCTAACACTAAGCTTTTTATTATATTTTCACCTCAAACCCATATTCTCTAAGCTAATAGATTTTTTCTTTAAGTTTGCATCACTACCCTATCTTCTACATGTAGACACTAGACTTAAAAGTATGGCATGCAAGTTGATTAGAATTCTAAATATGTAAGCTAGCTTTAGAGACCAAATATGCAAGCTAACTTTGAAGTCTAAATCTAGAAGATTAGTTTAAATTTTTAATTTGTAAGTGTAGACACGTAAAATGTACTGATTGACATTGTGCATTTGATCTTGACTTACTAACTTCATTTCTTTCTGAATCATTCCTCGGTCTAACCATTTAATCAAATTCCCCTATCTAATTAAATTCATCAACATTCCTCTCTTAATTAAATAAATCATTTTATCTAATCAAGTCATCTCTTTTGTTAATTAAATCAATCCATCTAATCTAATTATCCCTATTTAATTGAATAATCAATTTATTTGATTAAATCTCTAAAGTCTATCCATTAAATTAAATAAATTAAACCTTATTGGATTTAATCTAACACTATTTATTTTAATTAAATAAATCAAAATCCTTATTTAATTAACCTCTTGTCATATTCATCTCTTATTTGATTTAAAATAAATCATAAATTTGAGTCAAATAGGTCACATCCATTTTAACCTCTCTCAT
Source organism: Sequoia sempervirens (assembly GCA_007258455.2). Taxonomy (NCBI): domain Eukaryota; kingdom Viridiplantae; phylum Streptophyta; class Pinopsida; order Cupressales; family Cupressaceae; genus Sequoia; species Sequoia sempervirens. The sequence continues at coordinate 126,229,607 of VDFB02075321.1, read as the reverse complement.
TAAATTAATTATTTCTGTTTAATTTAATCTCATCTCATCATCCCATCCTCTAGATAATGCAAGTTGCACAGAAAATAGATTTAATTCATTTATTAAATCTCTATTTTCCTCACAAGGCATCTTTTGGGAATATTCTCTCAATTTGAATTCAAAAATTCCAAGTCAATATGTACATCCAACAAGGCATTTAAAACCCCTTACATGTCTTTTACCTTGAGCCAAGTGGCATTTATTGCATTTTCCCTTCCCTCTTACAAGTCATTTCAACAAATTTGAAATTCAAATTTATGCATTTATTGGCACAAACCCCAAATCTTGCACATCCTCCATCCATTCATAGCTTGAAAAATGGCATCATACCATTGGATGAATGTTAGTCCCACATTGCTCAAATTTGGACATTCATCCATCTTGGCATTCTATAAATGTAAAGCTCCTCTCCTCATTTCATCATCCACAATCCATGCAAAGTTACCATGCTAAAATATTTAGCCATTTCCATTCATCAATCTTGAGTTCTTAGTTAGGTTATTGCAGATTTTTGGGTTGGAGCTCTCACCATTCATCATCAAAGTGAATCAAATTTCTTCATCAATTCAACATATCAAAGCTTGCATCATTTGAGTTGGGAAAAGGGCCAATTTTCACATCAAATTGGCACCAATTCCCCCATGGGAACATGAGTTTGCACATATACTTAGGATTTAATCTTTGTTTTATCATTTCCTTTGTGTTCTTTGATATTTTATTCCTAGTTTGAATGTTGTAAATGGATTTCATGGGGAATCCTTGTTTTGGCTTACATTTCCTTGTTTAAATTGTTTACTCATGTTGTTTTGTAGGTACCAAGGTTGGGGTTCGCACATTTGGCGCTAGAAGGAGGGCTGATCATCATTCTTTCTCACTTTTTCCCAAAATTTCTGTGTTTTTGCTCATACACAAAAAATTTCAACACTGGGAGCTCAGCGTCCCTGTTTTGGCACCGCTGTCTCTTCAGCGTCGCTATATAGTACCGCGGGAGACTCAAAGTGCGATGTTGGACTTGTCCCGCCAAGAAAATTTGAATTTCAAACTTAAAAAGAACAAGTGTAACTTTTTTTGTTGTGAGGGCTTACTTGGACTAAAGCCATTGAAAAAGGAAGTATGTGCTTCTCTCGCGCTTTATAGCGATCTTGAGATCAGAAGGCCTTTTTCATGACGTTGGGTTAAGACAAAACAATCACCTCCACACTTCAATTTGGGCTTAAAATTGAACAATATCTTGTGCGAGTGTGAGTGGGGGAACTGTTGCGTATATTCTCTCTTCTTGTTGCCAACAAGGATTGATCGAGTTACAAATAGTGTTCTTCATTCACTTTTTTTAATCCTAGAGGGCCTACCTTGGGGAAAAAGTACTCACCCAAGGGAACAACTCAACCGATAACACTCTAAAGCCAAGAGTATTTCCAACCGGGATATAAATGTGGATATTGGAAGAAATGCCAATATCACACAGTTGATTCCGACAAGATGGATCCGAAAGAGGACTCTTGCCGTATGGGTCAATCTCCACGAACGGAAAGTCCTTATTAAAACCCATGTGCTAGAATTTTCCAAAATCCTTTAATCTATTTGTTGGTGCAAGAACGGTCATTCTGAAGCCACCCCACACTTTTATGGTCTTTTAGTAGAAATGGAAAACATGCCATGGGAGTTTCATGGGTGTTGATGCTTGGCTGCCCCGTATAAGTGAGTGTCGTGGAGGGGAGCTAGTGGGGTCAAGCATCTAACCATTCGCTAGAGATAAGCGTAGCTGGACTTGTACAAGTGGGAATCCAACAAATATTGTCTTACACATCCATAGGATTGTACTTATTCTTGGGTTAAAAAATGCATTGCTTGATCGAAAACATCTCAAAACAAACACTTAACATCATTCAAATTTCAAACCCTTTTGGAGGACAAATATACTTGACTCAATCTATATGTTATTGCTTTCCCTTGGGATTCACGTCCTTAGAGGTTTCTAAACTTTGGATTATATCTCAATTTCTATCCTTAAGTAAACTATAGGGAAACCCTTTGCCTTGAGTTCATCGAATTTCCACATAACATATCCTATGGGGTTTGAAGAAATTAAGACATTGGACATCTTAGTTTGAAAACTTAATCAAATAAAGTGTTTGTGGTAAAATAAAGCCATTAAGCAAAGCTAAAGCAAAATGAACTTTCATGTGTGTTGAAGACTCACTATTTTCAAAGAAAAAATCATTGTTTCAAAATCCAAAAAAAAGTGTGTTCAAATTAAATCATTCTTTGGTCACAAAGGTCTATAGGAAGCATTTGCATGTTCTTCAATACCTAGGTCTAGACAAACAAAGTTTCTTTTTTAGGTTCACCTTAGGATCAAAGCAAATCAAAATATTTTTTCATCCATCCCTCAAAACATCAAAACAAACATCATCTCACCATCACCTTTTGGAAAATCTTGAAAATATCCTTATGCTAGGCTTTCTTTGGAAAAATCAAACATTATCAAAATCCTCAAGATTGAATCCTTGAAAAAAATATCAAAAACACCTTTGGCTAGGTATGTGTAGAGGCATCCTTTTGCATATGCTTAGTCAAAGTCATCAAAATCATCTTGTTTAGCTTGGTATACGTAGATGCATCCTTCGTTGTATGCTTAGCTAAATTGTCATTTTGTTTGAATAGGTGTGGGTAGATGCATGCTTCTCCTTGCACATATTCAAATCATCATCCTTTGAACAAAGCTATCCCTTAGATCATCATCCAACATGTTAGGGTCTTTTTGTTCAAAATCAAACAAATTAAAACTAATCAAGATCAAGGACAAAATCAAAAGGAAAAAAATCAAAATCCGAAACATATCCGAAAGTCTGAAAAAGCCTAGTATCTCATTCAAGATTTATCAAAAGCCAAAAACATCCACATCACCCATCCCTAACATCATCATCATATCATTACCTTTGATCCTCAAGGAATCCTAAAAACTTTTTACTTTGGGGCATAAAATAAAGATCGAACTAGAGAATCAAGAGATTCATCTCCCATATTATTGAAACTTGATCCTTGTTTTATGGTTCAAACCAGATCTCAATACAAGAAGAGTATGGAAGCCAACAAAGAAATACCCGCTTCAAGCGATCTTAGCCAAACAAACGCAAAAATGAATCCCGCTGAATCAGGTAATCCTTTGACCGTCTCATCATCGCAAAATTTGCAAGAGGAAAACCAAGGAGAGGATCTTACCCTTGGAATGTCTCATGAAGAAATAACTGAAATGCTCCAAAATCTAGACAACCATAGAATCATCAACATCATGATGAGGCTCAACCCTTCGTTATACATGCTTGAACTAGCAAAACAAGGGGCCAAACTACCTTCGGATTTTGATGTGAGTAATATAGTGGAGACATCTTTTCCTCTGATCTCATCCACCATCCCCATCTCATGTACACCCCCATCCCAAAACATCACGCAAAACATTCCGCAAATCATGACATCTTTTGCTCCAACCCAACCCAATGTTAACAAGGGAAATGAATTTCTCAATGCTCTTCAAGCACACCCCCTTGTTAATAATCAAAACTTGGATGAAAACACCACCTTGGAACAAAAAATACCCCAAAATCCATTACACAAAAATGTTCCTCTCACCTTCCATCATGATCCATCATCATCATTTTTTCACACAATGCTCCAAACTCCTCTCCTTACAAATTCACAAGAAGAGGGAGATATGTTTGGACTAGGGGGCATATTCGACACCACAAAATTCTCACAACTCACACCCCTTGCATTTCCACCTCTCCCACCATTGCCACCATCATCCACATCACTCCTTGGTTTAGGGATTCCCCCTCTACCAAATATCAATCAAACCACTATCCCAAACATCAATCAAAGCATTATGTCAAACACTCAAAATTTGTCGTTGATATCGCAACAAAAAGCGACAAACACACAAGCAATGGCAACATCATCAAATACCCCCTTAACATCACAAAGCATGGTCTCTCAAGGACCAACCACATCAATAGCACCATCTATCACCAACACTACCTTCACAAACACCATTCCAAATCCACCACCACCCCCACCACCACCAACTTCCACAACATCAAGCCAATACAACACACCATTACAAGCTGCTTTCCAAAGAGGATACCAACAAGTTCAAAAACAAAAAGCCGAACAACTAGCTGCTCAACAAGCTGCTCAAGCCGCGCAAGCTGCCCAAGCTGCACAAGTTGCATTACAAGCACAACAAGCCCACGCTTTATTGCAACAACAACAACAACAAGCATTGCAAGCATTGCAAGCACAAAAGACCGCTCAAGCACAAGCCGCACAAGTGCAAGCTCAAGTGCAAGCTCAGTATCAGGCACAACAAGCCCAATATGAAGCACAAATTCTGGCACAAAGACAAGCAGCACAATTGCAAGCATATCAACAAGCATTAAAGCAATACCAAGAGCAACAAGAAGCAGTAGAATTGGCAGCCCAACAACAAGTGTTGTTGGAACAACAGCAAGTGTTGTTGGAACAACAACAAGCACAAATCTCAACATAGCAACAATAAGATCAACAACAAGCATTGTTCATACAAAAGTAGGTAGAAGCCTACCTCTCTCGACAAAACATGTAGATGCCATCGAAAAACACACTGACCAACCCACCCATCCGACCCACGATTGAAACACCCCAAAACACTTTCATCCCACTCCTTGATCCACAAAATGATTTGATGACACAAATCAGGTTGCTTTCACAACAAGTGCTCGATCTACAATCCAGGTGAACAACGAAAACACCAAGCAACTTGTGTCCCTATCCATTTGATAGGAGCCTAGAGATGAAACCATTCCCTAAGGGATTTGAGATCCCCAAATTTGACAAATATCGAGGGACGGGAAACCCTGAAGATCACATCAGGGAATTCTAGGTTCATTGCATGGAGGTCGCATATGACGATACTTATTTGATGCAGCTATTTCCTAGGAGTTTGGCAGGCCACACTATAGAATGGTTCTCTCGCTTACCTTCAGGCATTAGAACATTCCAAGAAATTAGGGACGCATTCATTAAAAACTATGCATGCAACATTACAATGGATGTTAGTCTCAAAGAACTATATGCTCTAAAACAAGGAAAGGGTGAGTCATTTGCCTCATTTCTACAATGATGGCGATCCAAGGCCAATCAGAGCAAGTGGACCATGGCAGAAGAAGAACAAGTTTGCACCATCATAGCCAACTTTGAAGGCCGCTTGGCATTTCATCTCAAGGTTCAGGGCATCACCACATACGATCAGTTAATCCCCAAGGCGCTTAACATCGAAAGAGCCCTTGTAACTCAACCCACATAATCAACATCATACCACGAACAACAAAACAACCACCCATCATCCAATTACAATGATAAACCTCGCATGTGGGCAAGGAACAAAAATGTTACTAATGATGGTGTCGTTGATGCCAAGGTGGTCATTAGTGCTCCTCGCCAACATACACCCGCACCGCAAATCCAAACACAACAACAAAAACACTTATCACACAAAATACCAACCCAACAACAATCCAACCATCAATAATCTCAATGACCAAAGGGGACCACCTCAACACAAAAGTTATCCCAAACGAAAATACACCACATTGGGGGAACCACTTGAGGACATTATGAAAAAGTTGATTGACAAAAAACTCATCAAGCCCCCTACATTTGAGAATTACCAAGAACTCGATGTCAAACGTCCTTGGTATAATGAGAATCAACTTTGCAAATTTCATAAAATTAAAGGCCATACCACAAACAACTGCATGAGACTCAAAAACATCATCCAAGATCTCATCGATAAGAAAATCATAAACATGGAACAACCTACAAGAAATCAAGATCTTAAGATCTATACAAATTCGATGCCGAACCATGGCAACAAAGGGAATAAAAATGATAAAGGGAAGGGAAATGTAAATCATGTGTATGAAATAGTCATTTCCTCCCTAAATGAAGACTGCATGGTCATCACCATCAAGGGCGCCCATGCCGAAGATTGTGGAGTCACCACAAGAGGTGGCAAAGTCACCATCGCAGGATCATCCCAACCAAATAGAGTCCCTTCATCTAGATCCATTCCTAATGGCTACAATGTCCTAGATCAACTCAAGAGAACACCAACACACATCTCCATCATGGAGTTGTTAAAAATATCATCAGCTCATAAAAAGATCCTTGAGGAAGCATTAGCCTCATCCATTGTCCCCATAGATCTCGATGTAGAGCAATTCCAAGCTATGGTCGGAAATATCATTCCACCTAATCTCCTTACATTTTTTGACCAAGATTTCCCTGCCCAACCATCTCACAACCTTGCACTTCACTTGGAAGCCATTGTACACAAGAGAAAAATAAAAAGGGTCTTGGTGGATGGAGGTGCAGGCTTGAACATATGTTCCCTAAGCCTCATCAAGCAGTTGAAAATATCAGAAGATTCTATCAACAAAGGAAAGGGAATCACGATAAGAGCATATGATGACCAAGAAAGAGTGTCTTAGGGCACAATCAAACTCCCTATTCAAGTAGGGCTGACTCTCATGGAAACCACTTGTTAGGTCTTGGACCTTAATTTCCCATATAATATCCTCCTGGGATGCCCATGGATCCATGCAATGAAAGCAATAGCATCAACCTTCCACCAATGTGTGAAATTTGCACATAATGGACAAGAGGTTACCATCCATGGAGATCCCGAACCTTTCTCATACTCCAAAAATCTTGAAGCAAAGTATTACAAAATCCCCGAAGTGCCAAAAAATGATGAGGGTCCATCCACACCATACATCAACCCCACCACTCTCGTGTCCACTTCTGCGACAGAGACACCCGCCATTCCCACCATCTCCAACATCAAGCTCATTATCCAAGAGGATGGCTGTGGAAGCTACAAGCTCCTTAACAATGCGTTTGTGATAGGAGAGTTACCACAATCTCCTAGATCATGAGGACGTCCACAAGAAAACCAAGCTTCCACATCACAAACATCTCCTGAAGACTATCCCGAATTCACAAGCTGAGGAGACCTTGGCTAGGAGGTTATTGAAGTAGATCCATCTCACATGTTATATCAAGATGAAAGACTGACAACTAATTTACCAATGGATGAGACAAGCAAGGGCCTACAAATGATGCTCGCAATGGGCTACGACAGAAATCAAAGACTGGGAGAAAATGACAATGGGCTCATAATACCTATCATGCCAGAGACACGACCCATAACAAATCTTGGCCTTGTATGTACCCCTCCGATTATAACCATACGTGGCAAATGTCCCCCGGTTAGAATGGTTAATATTTCTCCTCAGCCGATAATAGCAGAAGTGAGCTCACCAATATCCATAGGAAGAGACATACATAACTTTATCATTGAGGCCTATATTAGTAGTGATGATGAGGATACCATGACCGATCTACCTAGGTTATTTAAGGATACTACCATGTGCATGATTAGTACCTTATCCTTCGAACCAGACCATCAAAATCATGAGATCCATTTAGTATATCCTCAACTCATCGACTATGACCAACGAGGACCACCAGTTCTTGATACATTTGAAAACAATGAGGCACTCTCAGAATTCATGGGGATTAAGGGATAACATTCCAGATGGGGATCATAAGGTAGGGTTTATAATAGAGTTGGACACACATGCTTATTATGGGGAAACGATTGAATCCTTTAGTCACAAAAGTGAGAAACTAAGAATCATATCCAAGTCCTTGAGTGAAAACCACACTATGGAACTCTCTGACAAGAAAAAGGTAAAAAGAAAGGACGTATCCGATGGTGAAAACCTCTCTGAGGCGCCAGAGGATGAAAGATTCAATCTTCCTTTAAGAGCTATTCATTAGGAAAAGTTAGCAGTCTTGCCCAAAAAATGCAATCCTGTCAACCTAGGAATAGAGGAGACCCCGCATATCACATTCTATGTGGAATCACTACTATCAGAAGAGCAAGAACTCCTAGCAGCATTCCTAAGGGAAAGGAAAATAAAATTTGCATGGAGTTATGCTGACATGCTAGGGCTTGATCCAAAGACTGTGGTTCATCACTTAGCAGTGTATCCAGAAGCAAAGCCAGTCAAACAAAAGCTTCAAAAAATGCATCCTCAAATCGCTCTGTTAGTCAAAATGGAGCTAAAAAAGCTACTAAATGCAAGATTCATACGACCAATAGATTGTCCAGAATGGGTATCAAATTTGGTACATGTTTCTTGAAGCCTGATGGAGCCATTAGAATCTGCATAGACTTCAGAGATTTGAACAAGGCATTTCCAAAGGATGATTTCCCGCTTCCTAACATCGACATGATAGTAGACATGACAACAGGACATGAGATGCTATCACTAATGGACGGATTTTCAGGATACAACTAGATCATGATAGCAAAATAAGATCAACATAAGACAACTTTCACTTGTCCATGGGGGACCTATTATTGGAACATGATGCCATTCGGCCTAAAAAACGTAGGAGCAACATATCAACGGGCCACGACATTGATATTCCATGACATGATCCATAAAATAGTTGAAGACTATGTTGACGATATCCTAGCTAAGTCCAGAAAAAGAAAAGATCACATAGCAACTCTAGGTGCCATCTTTGATAGACTAGAGGAGTAGAAAGTTAGACTAAATCCCAAGAAATGCATCTTTGGCATACAATCAGGTAAATTGCTAGGATACATAGTGTCCATGAGGGGTATCGAGGTGGATCCGGAAAAAGTGAAATCAATCCTCGAAATGGAGGCACGAAAACACTAAAGCAACTAAGAGGTCTCCAAGGTAGACTTCAATCCATTCGACGATTCATAGCACAACTGACAGACAAGTAGAATCCATATTCTCACCTACTCCACAAGGGAGTAGCATACAAATGGGATACAAAGTGCGAAGAGGCATTCAACAAAATCAAGGAATATCTATTAACACCTCCAGTATTAATGCCACCCATCCCAAGAAATCCATTGATCTTATACGTGTCAGCAACATCAGCAGCCCTTGGAGCTCTCCTAGCTCAACATGATGAAAACATAATAGAGAGGGCTATCTACTACATCAGCAGGACAATGGTTGGTCATGAGTTAAACTATTCATTGATTGAGAAAGCATGTCTCGCAGTAGTGTTTGCATCTCAAAAATTCAGTCATTACATGTTGGCACACAAGATAAAGCTCATCGCCAAAATTGACCCCCTCAAGTATCTACTATCAAAGGAAATGCTCATAGGAAGAATGGAAAAATGGGTAATGATACTCTCAGAGTATGACATTGAGTATGTAGAGCAGAAATCCATTAAGGGCTAAGTTATTGCAGATCAAATAGCAGAAGCACCTATTTATTCTAAGAATCCTCTTGTCTCAGAATTTCCAGATGAATCCATTTTTAACCTCAACGTAGCTGACCATTGGAAACTATACTTTGATGGTTCATACACACAACATGGATCAGGAGCTGGTATCTTCTTCATCACCCCACAAGGGGATTGCATACCAAGGTCATACAAATTGGCATTTCCTTGCACTAATAATATTGCATAATTCAAGGCCCTAACCATAGGTCTCAAGATAGCAGTGCAATGGAACATCGTAGCTCTCAAAGTGTATGGAGACTCTTAGTTGATCATAAATTAGGTCAATAATGAATATCAGACCAAGGATGACAAGCTCACTCCATACAAGAAATTGGTGGAGACTCTAAAAGAATCCTTCATTGACATAACATTTGAGCAAATTCCAAGAACCAACAACAGAGCAGTAGATGCCATGGCCATAATTGGGTCCCTATTAGACATCCCTCGCAACATTCCAAAATATGAATTCCTGATAGAGCAGCTGCTCGTTCCCACATTCAAGGTACCAGAATCAGAATACGTGTGAAATCATTGGTCCTGGCGATCCTTGGTATCATGACATCTATACATACCTTAGCATAGGAGTCATACCCACTGACCTACCATCGAACCTAAAATGAACCTTTATTAAAAAGGCATCCAGATTTGTCATCCTAGGTGATACCTTATACCGTAGAAGCATAGAAGGTACCTTACTACACATTTTAAATGCTGAGGAGACATTAACCACTCTAACCGGAGTTCACAACGGTATTTGTGGTTCACACTCGAGTGGAATGACCATAGCCAAGAAACTGCTGAGGATGGGGTATTATTGGCCCACAATGGAAAGAGAAGCACATGATCATGCTAGAAAGTGTCTACAATGTCAGCAACATGGGGACCTCATCCATGCTCTAGCTCAAGAGCTCCATCCTATCGTCACACCTTGGCCCTTTTCATAGTGGGGACTTGATCTCATTGGGAAAATCACACCCACCTCATTTAATGGCCACAAATTTATCATAACTGCAACGGAATACTTTACCAAGTGGGTGGAGGCCATACCCATGACGTATATAACTGGAAAGAAAATCTCAAAGTTCATCCTGAACTATCTCATATGCCACTATGGTGCTCCACAAGCCATTATCTCAGATAATGAGACACCATTCAAAAATCAGGAAGTCAGTGACCTTTGCGAAAAATTTAAAATCCAACATCGCTTCTCCACCCCGTACTATCCCCAAGGAAATGGCCAAGTAGAAGCTACAAATAAGACCATTCTGAAAATCCTTAAGAAAATAGTCAATGACACAGGTCATGACTGACATCTGTAGCTTAATCCTACCCTCTGGGCCTATCGAACCAGCATCTGCACACCCACCAGCACCACCCCCTTCTCTTTGGTCTACGGATCAGAAGCCATATTCCCCATTGAGATCGAGCTCCCATCCCTCAGAATATCATTGCAAAACCTCATCACTGATGAAGACTATTAGGTGTCAAGATTGAATGAGCTGGAGCTACTGGATGAGAGATGTATTGATGCTTTGAATCATTTACAAGTCTATCAGAATAAACTCAAACAGAGCTACAACAAGAAAATCAAAAGCAGGACTTTCCAAGTCGGAGAACTGGTCTTAAAAGAAAATCAGAAAAATGTCCCAAACCCAAGCAGCAAAGGAAAATTTGAACCCAATTGGTTGGGACTGTTCATCATAACAGCAAGTTACAAATCAGGGGCATACCAGTTATCAACACTCGAAGGGGAACCTCTGCAAGAGCCCATGAATAACTCTCATCTCAAAAAGTTTTATGCCTAAATATTTCAAGGTATAGAACCAAAAATCCAAAAAAATCAAAAAATGTCCTGAAAAAATGGTTACCTTGGTGAAAACCTGGGAAACAGGCGTCTTGGTGACAACAAAAAAAATAAAAATAAAATAAAATAAATTAGAAAAAGGATCAAAAAAATCGTCCTCTAGTGAAAACCACTTCGGTGGCACTTTGGACAAGTACCTTTGTGAAAACTTGGCAAACAGGCACCTTATGTAAATAAGCACTTTCCATCCACCAGGATCTTTATGGCTTGTTCTGCATCATCCATCCATTTCGATTCCATCATCCATCGCATCTAGATCTCCATCTATCACTCATCCACTTGCATCCACACCATAGCTTGGTCCTGTTTTTCTATCATGATCCCTCCTAGTACTACTCAACCCATCCTTAAGGTCAGTTTGTCCTGCCTTTATCGAAGTAGTCTATTGCACTACACTGGGGGCATGTTCTTATCAGATCGGATTCCTGTATGATCTTAAAGCCCTAAATATTAGAAAATCCAAAAACATCAGAAAATCAGAAAATCCAAAAACATCAGAACATATCAAAATCCCAAAAATAGGTCAAAAAGTTAGTCAAAAGGTCAAAAACAAGGTCGTCTTGTCAAACTACGTCATCTCTGAGCTTGAACATAGGAAAGGTTGATCTTTGATCATCCCCCGAGACACTTAGGTCAGTCCTTTAGGAGTCCATAATAAACTGACATCTCATCATATACATCATCACCTATAAATCGGTCAAGTTGTCAGTCAAACTACGTGGTCTCTGCGTGTATAACGTAGGCAAGGATCATCTGTTGATCAACCCTTGAGACCCCTAGGATAGGTCCTTAGGTTAGTCCCTTGGTCAAAATCTCAGAAAATCCCAAAAATATTGGAAAATAGAAAATCAAAACATTTCAAAAAATCTCGAAAAACACCAAAAATAGCCTCAAAACATTATAAAACATCAAAAACATCCAAATATTTGAAAAAATCCATCCATCTCATCTCACTTATACCCGCAATAAACACCATCCATAATAAACTGATTGTCATCCTCAACCTTTGGTGGAACAGTTGGAAACAAGTCTAGCAGCTTAAAAGTAAAACTCCAAATATCAAGTCTTAAGTCTAGGTCAGTGCGTAAGCAAATTGGTCATCTCTTCATATTGGTAGCTCATCATCTGAATTGATACCATATCAATCATCTGATAACATCATGTCCTAGGATGAATCCTTCCTACAATGGACATCATTTATCAGAGGAAACACTTTGGATAAACGAAATGACGTGCTGCCATCCACTAACATGTCCTAGGATGAATCCTTCCTACAATGGGCATTATCTTTTGGCAATAGTTTCAGTTCTTATCCTTAGAAAACACATCCTCTTTCCATTAGTGGTATTGAAGAGCATTAGTTTGTTTGTTTACTTGGTCTTTATCTTTTGACTTATCTTATTTTGCGCTCATTCCAAGGACCTCTCAATGATATCCGAACAAAGGATTTAGAGAAATAGGAATGGGGCAACGATCATTATCTTTTGTCTGCTATGCTTGTTGGACGTTCTTGTAATATAACCTCAGAAAATACTGGCTTTGTTAGGTATGTATGGAAGAGGTCTAGGGCATCTTGTTGACTATTGCATGGATAGGTTTACCTTTCCGCCTTTTGGTCTGAGGTGCCTGAAACTTCTGAAGTGCATCCTAGCAAGGTTTCTATATGTTAGGTGTGAACAAGAATACTCCTATCTGCTTGTCAAGTCAAAGATCATCTCACTAGGTATGCCATCCTGGTTTTGTATACCTTGATGCATTGTACCACGTGTGTTATCAAACATAAGGAAATCGTCCCTTTGAAAATCCCAATTCCTCGGCAAGTAATCATCATCATCATCATCATCATTTGCATTTGCATCATCTTGTGTCTTGTTGAAATGACTTTTTTTCTTACTAACCGTGCTAACAAGGTACTATGACAGTTGATCATCATCACCATCATCGTCATCAATCCTGCATCCACAAATCATTAGCCTATTGCATAAACATATCATATAGGAAGCATGCGCATGGCAATTTAATCATCATATGAACAGGTTATCATAAACATTCTTCATAGATAGGTGCATCCATGTCATTGCACTTCACCCATTACATTGCATTGCATGCCATTATATCAATCACTGCATAAACACTCATTTGCATTTCACAACCATTTCATATTACCATCTATCATATAAATCATCGCATAGCATCTATGGAATCATTTCATAATCATTTTTTGCATAATCAATAGGTATATAAGCATTTAATTAGGCATACATACTTGCATAACATAAATGACATCATCTCACAACTTTACATTCACATTACATTACATCATCATTTATTACATTTAGGATAATGACATTTGTTATTCTAAGCATCTCATAAAACCATCCCATTATGCATTAAAATCATCTCATTTGCATCATATCACAACCATTACATCATCCATATCATCTCATAAATAACGTCATAAAACATTCATGGCATATATCATTCCACATAGGCATAGACGTATAAAAATTCATTACAAATAATCCATATATGCATCCATTCATAAACATTTCATAAGCACAATTTACATATCATTTCACAAGAACATCATAGATCATATCAAAATCCACATCACATATCGATCATCTCATTTACATTATCATAATTAGATCATCATATAGATAACATCATTGCACATCATATCATAGGTTAGCATAATATATCTTTGTTAGTCATAATCATTTGCATAAAATCATTAGAAATAAATGCATCCATAACATATAGAAGTAATAAACCATCCATGCATAAAGAGAACACATTGCATCAAAATTGGCTCATATATATATCATCAATAATGTCACTATCATAGTACAAAGAATAAATCAGATCACTACACATGTGTCAATCAGTACAAAAGGCCCACTCAGGCTATCAAAAACGAGCCCATAAGGTACAAAAAAATATATACATGTCATCTCGATCAAGCTCGATCCCTGTGAATGCTGCCCTCACCTCTATCATCGTGACCCTCTACTAGTCTGTGGCTAGCCCGCTCTGAATACTCCGGGACCCACTCTACTCTGGGTACCGTCTCGTGGTAGGCCCGTCAGTAGTACTCTACCTCTCGAATAACATCCCTATAGGATCGAATTGATACTATACCCTGGGAGGAGGAGGCTGCCATACTCTCAATCTGTTGCCTCCGGCCTAGCTCGGTAGCTACCTGTAGCTCTGTAGCCTGTCTCTACTACACAGCCTGATCTCTCTATGCTCTGAGCTGCTCTCTCTCATCCCTCGCCTGGTCTCTCTTGGTGGTCACCGCCTGAACCTGGGCCTACAGCTGCAAAATCAAGGTGTCCTATGCGTCTGCCTATCCTGCTGGCTATATCTGTGGCTTCACGTGAGGCTGGTCCTCACCCTCGGCTCGTGGTGGTGGGACTGGTAGCTCCTGCTGCTGATCCTGCATATGTACATCCCTGAGACCTAGCAGGACTGGGGGCACAACTGGTGGATCCTGTCAAATATCCACCCTCGGTCCTTGCCCTCGTCCTCTCCCTCTGCCCCTGACCCTGCATAGATCTGGGTCCTCACTTGGAATAGTCAGCCGAAGTGGAGGTCGAAACAAGTCTCTGTAGGCTTGAGTGGTACCTGGATCTGGTAGACCCTGATCATAAGCCCACAGTCAGGCTACCAAATGCCTAAAACTATCAACTACCTCTGAGGTAGGAATGTATTATCCCCATGACACCTATGTCATGCTGCGAGCAAAGAAGACTACATAGTCGTCATCTGGCCAATTCTGCGGCTCTCCAAATTGACGCTGCATGCGCCCGAACATGTATCTGTCGATCATGGTATGCTCCTGCCCCTGCATGTACCAGTCCTAGCGGCAATAAAATAACTGATTGACATCATCGGCCCATCCAGGCCAACCAAGGTATGGACGCCAAGTGAAAACTAGCATCTCGTCCAAGACCCACCTCTAGTAGGGGATCCCATGCTCACCAGTGTGTGTAAAGGACACACCACCTCTATATCATGCCACGAGGGCATTGTCTTCCCCCATCGAAACTGGAACGACGCATGGCCATAGCACAGAAATGTGCTCCCATGCCCAAACATGAAGTAAAGTCACCCCTGCTCCCAGTGCTCTCTCGTCCATGTACACATACTCATGGAGGTCCCTGTATAATGAAGCGAGAAGAACAGGCCCCCATGCAAAATGAACTAGCTTGTCTCAGACCATTAGCTCCCAGCAGTATCCCTAGTTGGGACTGAAATATTGCCCTCATCTGTCTGGGGCAACAAGACCAGAAATAATGGCTGCAATCACCCAGCGGTAGGGAGGTACTAGGATCTTATGGCGCTCAAGCTCTATTTTCCCCTCGCGAAAACATTCTCATATGTGGCAAGCACTCGGAAGCAGGCCTCATGCCCCTCATCTATGTCAAAGATCGCCTGTCGGCCATGAAGAGGTAATCATACGATGCGCAGATGTCCTCTAGGGTAACGGTGGCCTCACCTGTGGGAAGATGGAACAAAGATGTCTCGCTGTGCCATCTCTCCACTAGCGCTGACAACATCCCTAAGTGAGCATGAATCGGTGCCGTGTATGCAATATGCCATAACCCTACAATTCAGAGTCTATCCTGATCTCTGTCACTCAGGTCCCACAGATACCTAGCCAAGTCACGCGACCGATGCTCTCGAGAGTACAGCTCCCTAGGCCCGTCCTGCATCAAGGAAAGTTGCTGTGTTAAAAACTTTTGAAATTTTTTTGATCGGGCGCTCCAAAAATGTCCCTAGCGATGCAGTTTGTGATGGTGTCACAGTTTGATTTTACTCAAACTTCGACGCTAGAGCGCAAAAAGAGCTATATGACACCGCTACGGTGCACTTTTCCTTCTAGTGTCGTAGTTTTTGTGAAATGGGCGACGCCGTGTCACACTTTGTTAAACTAGCCCGCCAAACCCGAGCTCAGCGTCAGAGTTTCTAAACTCTAAACTGCACCATGGCAGCACTATTCAGTACTAAGCGGTGCAGTTTGTCTTCTGAGCGGCGCTATATAGCATTGCTGAAGACGGACCAACTCTTTAAGGCATTAATTGAAGCATTAAAATAAAAGACAAAGCTCGTGTATGGACCACTTACCTGTGCCCCGATACCAAATGGCTACTGGTATGTCCAAACTTGGTCTGAAATGTGTAGGGGAAGCTGTCGTTGCGCCATATCATTAGGAGGTTTGTGCTCAAATCTCAAGGTTGCTAGCAGAGGTGTGTGAAAATGACTTGAAAGTGACCCCTCGGGCGCCTTTTAAGCCTAAAAATTAGGGTTTTTTAAACCCTGAATGGCTATCCTGCTAGGGTTTTAGATCCCCAAACCCATTTTTGTCTGGTTGAGGCTTGTTTTTCATCACTTTATTGCGTTTAGACATGTTTTTAGCCTCCCGGAGCCCTTTCAGACATATCAGATACTTTGTCCTTTTTTCGTGAGATCACCCAAAAAATTGGAATTTTCGTCTAATCTCTCGAGGGGGCATTATATTGGCATGTTCTCTTCTACCAGGCAGCAGTGGGGCAAGTTTTTAAATATCAAATTTTTTTGGCTTTGATCGAGATCGTTTATTCTTTGAACCAACACAACGAGTGCATTGCTTCAAAGAGGGGCAAAATGTAGACACGTAAAATGTACTGATTGACATTGTGCATTTGATCTTGACTTACTAACATCGTTTCTTCCTGAATCATTCCTCGGTCTAACCATTTAATCAAATTCTCCTATCTGATTAAATTCATCAACATTCCTCTCTTAATTAAATAAATCATTTTATCTAATCAAGTCATCTCTTTTGTTAATTAAATCAATCCATCTGATCTAATTATCCATATTTAATTGAATAATGAATTTATTTGATTAAATCTCTAAAGTCTGTCCATTAAATTAACTAAATTAAACCTTATTGGATTTAATCTAACACCATTTCTTTTAATTAAATAAATCAAAATCCTTATTTAATTAACCTCTTGTCATATTCCTCTCTTATTTGATTTAAAATAAATCCATAAATTTGAGTCAAATAGGTCACATCATTTAACCTCTCTCATTAAATTAATTAACCTTTGATTAATTTAATCTCATATCATGTCCCATCCTCTAGATAATGCAAGTTGCACAAGAAAATAGATTTAATTCATTTATTAAATCTCTATTTTCCTCACAAGGCATCTTTTGGAATATTCTCTCAATTTGAATTCAAAAATTCTAAGTCAACATGTACATCCAACAAGGCAATAAATTCATCTTACATGTCCTTTGCCTTGAGCCAAGTGGCATTTATTGCATTTTCCCTTCCCTCTTACAAGTCATTTCAACAAATTTGAAATTCAAATTTATGCATTTATTGGCACAAACTCCAAATCTTGCACATCCTCCATCCATTCATAGCTTGACAAGTGGCATCATACCATTGGATGAATGTTAGTCCCACATTGCTCAAATTTGGACATTCATCCATCTTGGCATTCTATAAATGAAGAGCTCCTCTCCTCATTTCATCATCCACAATCCATGCAAAGTTACCATGCTAAAATACTTAGCCATTTCCATTCATCAATGTTGAGTTCTTAGCTAGGTTATTGCAGATTTTTGGCTTGGAGCTCTCACCATTCATCATCAAAGTGAATCAAATTTCTTCATCAATTCAACATATCAAAGCTTGCATCATTGGAGTTGGGAAAGGGCCAATTTTCACATCAAATTGGCACCAATTCCCCCATGGGAACATGAGTTTGCACATATAATTAGGATTTAATCTTTGTTTTATCATTTCCTTTGTGTTCTTTGATATTTTATTCCTAGTTTGAATGTTGTAAATGGATTTCATGGGGAATCCTTGTTTTGGCTTACATTTCCTTGTTTAACTTGTTTACTCATGTTGTTTTGCAGGTACCAAGGTTGGGGTTCGCACAGTAAGAAGACTCTGGGGTAAACCCACAAAAATGGCTTACAATTCGAGTGAGGAAAGAAAGTTGGCAAAAAATGACCCCATGCAAAAAAAGTTAGTTTTAGGGGTTCGAACAAACTTGTAGGATCGAGCGAACCTATAAGGGGTTCGCTCAAACTAGGGTTCAAGTGAACTCATTAAATACTGACCCCTCATTTCCTGCCCAAAATAAAAAAAGAAAATGCAAAAGGAAAGGGGGTTCGCTCGAACCCCCCTTTTCCCTCATTCTCCACCTCAGGCACTTTAAAAGTCTAGATTTTTACGCTTCAAAGCTTGGGTTGAGGATGAAAATGGAAGAGACTTCTCAAACCCAACTGGAATCACGTAGTCCTTAGAACGAGCTATCCAACGACTATAATTTTAATATGTTTTGGTTTTATTTTAATTTTATTAAACATAGGTTTTTTACTGAAAATAAGCTCTCTATTCTACACATGGAAAAATAACAGATTATCAAATTTTTTTTTGAAAAATATGAGTGCACCAGATATTGAAGTCCTTTATCCAGCAAAAAAAAATTGAATTTCGATACATACAAAAAAAGTTGCGCATTATACGACCGCGCTATGTTTGAATTGTAATTGGTTTGACTTCAAAACTTGATTAAAGAAAAAATATTCAATAAAAAACTATCTAACCAAATGGAAGCACTAGATATCAGAGTTACAAATCTAAATTTGAAAGAATTAGAATTTTATCCTTCATGGAAAATAAGTTATGCATTATATAATGAGCATCACTTTTTAAAAATGTTGTTTTTTGAAAAGAACTAGTTTTCAAGGGAGATGTAAAAAGATGTGCAATTTGATTCCAAAATTTTTAAAAAATATATATTTAGAATCTACAGACAAAATTTCATGAAACTCTAGTTTGCATCATCTTCAAATTCCTCACGATTCAACCGTTATAGGTGCCCGAAAGTGAAGATTTAGTTAAAAAAAAATATTTCAGTGTCTAGTTTGGCCAAAAATTGTAAACCACTATTGTGGGATCACCCTCCAAAGTTTTAATTGCAAATAGACTCTAAATTCTAAACTACAAGTAAAATCTAAATTCTAAGCTACAACTAAACTCTAAATTTTAACCAACAACCAGACTCTAAAGTTCAACCTACAAGCACACTTTAAATTTTGATATACAAGTAGACTCCAAAGTTTTCAACCTGCAAGTGGAATTCAAAGTCTAAACTACTATATAACTCCAAAGTATGAACTATTACAAACTTCCAAAATCTAACAAAACCTACTATTGTGGGCTTCTAGACTCCAATGGAGATTTGTAGGAACCTAATTTCTTCATAATTCTAGACTCCAAAAATTGTAGGGATTTGACTATCGCAAACTTTAGAAGCACTTGTGTAGCACTCTAGATTCTAAATTGTGCTACAAATTTGCATGAATATTGTTATTTAATTAATTTTCTATCTTCCAAGTGAATATTTATTTAATTTTTACTTGTAATTTTAAAACCTTGATAAGCTCATGTTTCTAAATTTTTTATAAAAAACATTGGGTATTATAAACAATTAATCTAGGATTTCAAAGATACACAAATTGTAAAAAAAGTGTTAACTATTTTCAGGTGGGGGTACTTTTATGAAACTAAAAAAAATGGGGGCTTTGTGAGGCACAATGTCAAGTGCCGCTCTATTTTTCTCCATTATAGATCTATAAAGTGATATATTAACTTCATAATATAACTATTCCACATAGAAGTTTAAAGTATAATAACTTCTTTAATCTAAAGACCTGTATATGATAAATATTAAGTGAACCAAAAATACATTTTGCAAGGAAATATGGATAATTTATATACTAGAACAAATTAGATGAAGCCATGGGAATCAATGGCGTATATGGGTATAATAATATTCAAATCCATCTTGTAACTTTTACATCACCTAAACAAATGTAGGGATGAATTAAATAATTTATTTAGGATAGTCAATGAATTTCTTTATGTTCAATTGGATACTGACACTATCTCCTGATTCCTTCCCTTTGATTAAAATTTCGTAGTTAAATTCAAATATTGTTCTTATTTACAATGTTATGACAAACCAAAATCAGATAAAGAATGTTTTTCATTGATTATTTATATAAAATTGTCAAATTATGAAGAATAGAATATTGATTATTTTCCCTTGAATAGAATTTAGAATAGGATTTGTTTGTTTGATCTAAATTAAGTTTGTAATTAACAAAAAATATTAAATTAAATTAAGTTTAAATGTATTGGTACATTTTTTATTTGTAACATATTAATTTTTAATGAAACCTCATTGTAATACTCATATCAGTAGATATCTAAATAACTAAACTTGACTTAGTTTAGATAATTTTTTGTGTTAAAAGTAGTTTTTCTATTCACACTAGACCTAAGCCCACTTGGAGGTTTTATGTTTTGTTTTCTTACCACATAGGGACTTTACATGTGTTGTTACACGTGTCCAAGTGTTCTATACATGTCACACCTTTTGGAGGCTTATTTAGTAATCTAATCATATTTTTTTTCCTCCTTGTCTTATGTATACAAGGAGTTCATTGTATATTATCGATTCATTTTATGATAGTTTTTCACATACTATTAGAGCCAAGAATAGTAAATCCTTTCCTAATTTTTATTGACTTTCACACTTATCCCTATCATTGATGCATCATGAGAGCCAAATAGACACCACCAATGAGTCTAGAAGGAATGAAAAAGTAAAAAATTATCTATTCAATTTTGCATTTTTTGACACAAACATATTTATCCTTTTTTGTACTTGGATTGTATGCAATTACATATGGTTGTACCTATATAATATTTTTTTAAAATATCCATTTTGTTGAGATCAAACTAGTATTTTTTTAGTATTTCTTCAAAATAATTGGTTCATCAAATATTTCAACAGTTTCATGATCTATGTTTGAAGTTTTTCACACCTCCTTTGAAGAATCCTAGTGGACAAACTTAATTTTTTCTAATTCTCTACCTCCTTCCAAAGTTTTGAAAGGTTTTGTATTGTCAAAATTTTCTATCACCACTCAAAAGTTACAAGAGTTCACATCAACTCTTTGCCATCACTTAGAATGTCTCAATTTTTGCATTTTTCCATCAATTTTTCTTCTTCAACACCTAAGTTTTTATTTTATTTACACCTCAAAACCATATTCTTTATGTTGATAGGTTTTCTTGTCTAAGTTTGTAGTGCTCCCCTATCTTCTACATGTAGACACTCTATATTTAAAATTATGCCATGCAAGCTAATTAGAAATCTAAATCTATAATCTAACATTGAAGTCTAAATATGTAAGCTAACTTTGAAGTCTAAATATATAAAAACTCACTTTAAAGTTTTAATTTGTAATAAAATTCTAAACTTTGAATTGTGACTAGTTTCTAAAGTCTAACCTACAAGTAGACTCTAAATTCTAAGCTACAACCAAAATCTAAAGTCTAACATGCAAGTAGACTCTAAAGTTGCAAGTAGACTCTAAAGTTCAACTTGCAAGTAGACTTAAAATTATGATATACAAGTAGACTCTAAAGTCTGACCTACAAGTGGAATTCAAATTCTAAACTACTAGAAAAATCTAAAGTTTTAACTATTGCAAACTTCCAAAGTCTGACACAACCTACTATTTTGTGCTTCTAGACTCCAATGTGACTTTACAAGAACCTAGTTGCTACATAATATGGACTCCAAATTTTTTTTTAGGGATTTTACTATTCTAAAATTTTAGAATCTAAAGCACTTGTGCAACACTCTATAATTCCAAACGAGATACTATTCTATAAAATCATAAGGGAAAATTCTAAGTTACTCTCTATGGATACAATCACCTCTTAAAATAGTCAAGAATTAATTCAAAAAAATTAAAGGTAAAGGTCATTTACTTTACTTAGAATAAGTGGATCATGTATAATTTGTTTCTTTATCGTGGAAGTACTTTTACCAGACTTAGAAGAAGAAGTGGCTTGAGTATTATATTTTTCTTTTTCTTGAGGGAATTCTCACTTGTTGAATTTGATTCTATATTTTTATACTTGACTTCAATCATGGTTTATACACTTCAATCATGGTTTATAGCCCCATATTTTTATGTTAAAATAGTTAATTATGCCAACTATATTTAGAACCACACTTCACATAAGGTAGTTCAAAATATCACTCAAAAGGAGGCTTGGTCAAATATGAAGCTTAATGTTTCCTTCTCCAAGGGATTTTATAATGAGTATTAGGCATTCATATCAAATTATTGATATAATTCAATGGAGAAGAAGAGTCAACTATTAATTTTTTAATTTTTTTTTGGCTATTATGAGGATGTGAAGGCCTATCATTTTTTTTTATCTAATCACAATATGAACATACTTTTATAGAGATGTTTAGTTTAATAATTCCTTCACACAAATGGATCCTTCATCCACTTCTTCCTTACTATCCACTCTACCCTCTTCACCACATAAGAATAACTTTGTACTTGATGATAATTTAGATGATAGTCTTATTCTTCTACCATAACCTTCACCTCCTCCTACTCATTTTTTGCAGGGGCTTACACCAATTCTTCACCACCACTCAAAGTTTCTCATTTGTTTCAAGTTCTTAATCAATTTTTTTGTGTACTACTCAAATTTTTACATATTATAAGGTTTGCAACATCCATCTTCTCCACCACCAAGCCTTTTTTTATTATTATATTTGCACCTCAAACATCCATTCTTTATGTTGATAGTTTTTTTTATATAAATTTATATCAATATATTATCTTCTTCATGTAGGCACTCTAGACTTCAAATTATCTCATGTAAGATAACTTTTAATTTTGAACTTACAAGCTAATTGGGTGATCCCACAATAGTGTGTCCCACTTTTTGGCCAAAGTGGAACATTGAAATCAATTTTTTTAGCCAGATTTTCACTTTCTATCACCAATAATAACTAAACTATTAAGAATTTGAAGATGATGTGAACTAGTTATTTTTGGTATTTCATCTGTATACTCTATATTTTTTTAAAATTGAAAATTATTTTTAAATATATTTTTATGTAAGCTTTAATTACTTACTTTTATAATTAACAACATTTTTAAAAATGTGAAATTCATTTTATATCAAATAAATTTTTAAAAAAGAATAAAATTATACATTCTTAAACATAAATTGGTAATGCTAATATCTAGTGCACATTTTTTTATCAATTTTTAGATAAGATTAATTATAATTTTGACATAGGATCATTCCATAACACAATATTATTTTGTATATATCAAAATAAACTTCTTTTTTATTCAAACAAGGACACCAATACCTAGTGCACATATATATATTTTAAAAATATTTTTATATTTCTTTATTTTTTCATGTGTGCAAGAGACCTTAATGTTTATTAAAGAACCTACATCCACTATAAAATATAAAATAAGAATAATATAAAATTAAATATATACAAATTTATATTTTTTGGAAAAATTAAACTAAGGGCTACATCCTTATAAAATAGAATTTTTGAATGACTTCATTGTGTTGGAAATATGAAGCAATAACCCACTTGAAGCTGTAGTCTTCAATGGATCACCAAGAAGAATTATCATCCACACAAAAAAGAAAGTAGTGCACTATGAGCAAGAAGAGAACTTGATCAAATGATGATCTATGATGAATTGATCTAGAATCTCTGAGACGATTTACAAATGTACAAGAGCCTTCCTTATATAGGAAAGGATAGAGGTAGTTGGATAACCATCTTAGTTACAATCATTAAATGCCTA
This sequence comes from Sequoia sempervirens, assembly GCA_007258455.2. Lineage (NCBI taxonomy): Eukaryota > Viridiplantae > Streptophyta > Pinopsida > Cupressales > Cupressaceae > Sequoia > Sequoia sempervirens. The sequence goes on along the minus strand of VDFB02075321.1, from coordinate 126,205,588 downwards.
ATGCATAATTATAAATGCATGAATGAAATATTAAATTCCTAGATAACTACATGCCTATTAATGAGATATGGTCCCATTAAATACTAGTTTCTAGAATGCCACCTAGGAAACTAACTCCTAAGTAAAATTATTAATGATGTGAATAGGTCCGACTAATAACTAGTTAGGAAATAACCCCATTCACACTAATACTCCCCCATAAGTGCAACTTGGGAGTGTAGTTATGATGCAAATGATGCAATGATGGGTCCCAGCTATGAGGCCATGCTAGGTACCCTTGTACAAATGAAAATGCAATCTCTTACAAATGGAGAAAAGGAGGAAACCTTGTGGGAAAAAACTCCTCCCCAAAAAAGAGATATAATGCAAAATCTAATGCTAATCATGTAGAAGTAATAGAAGTGATGATGTAGGTCTCAACATCAATACCCCCTAGAACTACATCCATCACAAGAATACAATACAAGGATTCCTCCATCGAAGGAATAGATGGAGAATAGATTTCCCCCCTAAAGGAAGTGTCCTAAAATCCACTGAATGAAGTCTAAAGCCAAAAGAGAATTCAATGATGACAAACCACATGTCTCCCACTAGGAAGAAACAAATCCAATGGTGAATGCTAAAGAAACTCCAACTCCATGATGAAGTGAGAGGGAAGAAGCCTCCTATATGATATCTCTTAAAATGAATCAAGTGCCTCCAAGGATGTCTCACCGAGATCAAGATCCCTAACCAAGGTTGTTTGAAACAATGGAATGTGGAGAGTCAAGAAAACTATCCAAAGTATAATTTGCATAGATGAGATATATCCCCTCAAGAATGTCCTCCAAACATGTAGAATTAGCCAAGTCTACAATTCCTAAAACAAAGCCATCCTATAATCCCAAGTCTAGAAAACTAAATATGTCCTCCTAGACTGAATGAGATGATGGTGGAGCCACATGAGGAAGAGCCAAATCCAACCAACCACCACAACGATTAGGTGAATTACAATCCCCCCTAGAATCTAGAGACTGAGGAATATAAGGATCATCATCATAATAGAAGTGGGAGAAGGTATGTACCTTGGAATGATGATCAACCTAGCCTACAACAATAAGCTCTCTTGTCTCCTTCTGAATGAGTATTGAATTAGATGTGAACTCAATTGTGTTGCCATCCTAAGCAATCTCATAGACTGCGAGTAGATTATGGGCCACCTCAAGTATATATGCTACATCATGAATATGCCTTGAACCCAAATTAGCATCACACTTACCAGCTACATGAACAATGGTAGCATTGGTAGTCAGCATTGTATCAAAATCAGGTTCTCTAACTGATCCTCAAATGATGTAATCATAAGAGCTAACAATGTGCCTTGATGCTCCTGAATCAATAATCCATCTAGGGTCACATCTATCAACAAATGTAGTGATCAATGCTTGACCCTTACCTTTATAAGAGGTAGATCCTATTTCCTTTTTAGGTGGTGGCTCCCCATGTGTGGTAGAAGAAGAATGTGATTGAGATGAAGAAGGAACTAAAATTTTGTGATCCTTGAGAAACTATTTCAGCTCATGAATCTCCTTCTTGAAGCATACTTTTTCACTATGCCCTCTCCCCTGAAAAAAGGTACATGTGGGATTCTCCTTCTTAGATTTTCCCTCTTTAGAAGAGGTGCTGGAAGTCTCACTAGATCCTATCTTAGCTTTACCTTTCTTCCCTTTCCCCTTAGGTGGTGCGGCAAGCAATGCATGAGAATTTGAAGTTGCATCATTTTGACTAAGATTTGATTGCTCCCTAGTTAACCTCTCACCAAAAGTCTCAAATGATGGCATCACAAAATCATTACCTAGTCTATCCATAGTAGAATAGAAAGAAGTAGCAAAATAGGCAAATGCACCTTTTAACTTTGACAAGATCAAGAATATGCACTCCTTATCAGTTTTATCCTTACCACATCCTGCTAATTGAGTACGTAAAGACTTGAACTTCACCAAATAGTCCTCAATTGTAGGATATGCATTAGTGGAAAGGGCTACCAACTCGGCTTCTAACTACAATTCTCTAACATCTCACTAAACCAAAGAGATCCTTATATTTTTCCCATACTTGTTTAGGTGTAGTACACTCCTCAAAGTGGAAGAACAAAAACTTGGAAACATGTAATGCAATCAAGCCCATCACCTTATCACATTTATTTTGATGAGAAAAATTCTCATATTCTTTGGTGAACTCTAGTTGTTCCTCTGCCAAGGTAGATCACAATCCCCTAGACCAAAGAAGCCTCTACATCTTCACCTTCCATGTGTGATAATTGTGAGGAGTAAGAAGCTCAAATCTTGATTCTCCCATGTATTCCAAAAATAAATCTACCAAGAGGAAAATATATCTGATAGAAATGCTATGAAGCATCCAATATATAATATACCAGTGAAAATAAATGCTCCAGTGCAAACAAAACTTTCCCAAATTGTAGTATGTCTAGATTATCAAGCAAATGCCAAAAATTGTAAAAACTCAATAGAGAATACCTGGGGTTGAATATGAAAAAAGTGGATCATGGGAAAAATGATAGAGCTCTGAATCACCTTCATAGTGTCGCTGGAATCTCCAAAATATGAAAAAATGGTGAAAATATATGAGCTCGGGAGTCCAAATGGAAGCACTGAGTTCTGATAGCTAGAATTTGTACCCACAAAAAAAATGGAAAAATACTCTACATGACTGCAAAGTACATGGAATCAAATTTTAAGAGATATCTTGTTTGTGAAAATTTGATAGCTTGGTGAAAAGTTATGCTCCGTAGAAAACAAACTATCTTGTTGAGGGGTGCAGGCTAAATGGGTGCAAAAATCAAACACCCAGGGTAAAAAAATTTGACCCTTGGGCACCAATAGGATTGCAGAGCTGACTGTCTATAGGAAAAACTAGTTGACAGGGCCAAGGCGGTGGGGCTAAGGTCGAGTGGCGACGGGGTGGCACCACCGGTGGCTCCTCCTCTCGGATGTAGCTCCCAGTTCTCAATGAAACCTTCAACTAATGAGTGACGCTCGACAGTGGAGAGTCAGCAGACGACACCAGTTAGGTGGATGATCAGTGGGAAAGAGCTAGTGGATATGCAGGGAATGGTAGAAAACAAAATGATGGGCTCTAATGAACGATCAACATGCAACAACAACAAATGATAAATGCAATCGATAATGCCTCTGCAAAATATTGACTGCAGTAACAAAAGCCTGCAAACCCACGAATGATAAGGAAAATAGATTTCGAAGATTTTGATGTCACTATAAGCAATCAAAATCTAATATTTATATATACCGATTTAAAATTTTAAAATTTTCTTATTCAAGTTGACATGACCACCAAAAAATAAATAGCCTGCTTTTATTGAATGAGGCCGACCAATATTTAAAAATGCGACCACCAAAAAATAAATGAGCCCGATTTGCCACAAAGCTATATGCCGACCTTGAATAAAATGAGCCCCAAATAATTTTTTTTTTTGCAAACATAAGAAAAAAAAGCCCAAATAATATATATTTTTTAAAAACCTACAATTGATGATAGGCTAACCAAGGGGATATTTTTTTCTCCAACACTTGCACGATCCGTACTTTTCCTACAATATCGCTACAAAAACCTCTGATGGCATCTAGATGACGAAGTCAAATCTTGACGAATGGGTAGGCAACCCTTAGGTTTTCAGACCTTCTAAACACAATGACAGAGTCAAATCTGACCTAAAGTGCCTTAGAAATCAATTGTCTCCCAAATGAGAACAACTAGCCCTTCAAGAAAACCCTTTAGCCTTCGATGATCTCCTTAGCTCAACTTCCTGATATGAGATGAATCTTTTATGGCATGTGCTTTGATACCATGTTGGAAATATGAAGCAATAACCCACTTGAAGCTATAGTCTTCAACGGATCACCAAGAAGAATACCATCCACACGAACAAGAAAGTAGTGCACTATGAGCAAGAAGAGAACTTGATCAAACAATGATCTATGATGAATTGATCTAGAATCTTTGAGATGATTTACAAATGTACAAGAGTCTTCCTTATATAGGCAAGGATAGAGGTAGTTGGATAACCACCTTAGTTACAATCATTAAATGCCTAATACATAATTTATAAATGCATGAGTGAAATATTAAATGCCTAGATAACTACATGCCTATTAATGAGATATGGTCCTATTAAATACTAGTTTCTAGAATTCCACCTAGGAAACTAACTCCTAAGTAAACTTATTAATGATGTGAATGGGTCCAACTAATGACTACTTAGGAAATAACCCCATTCACACTAACACATTGTATCTCCTCAAAGGTGAAAAATTAGGTTTTGTCAACATTTTAACAAGTGCAGAGGAGACTCTATCAAGGGTTTGATTTAAGTCTAGGGAGTTCTACCCAAGGGTTTTTTTTGTATTGCATATAGTTTATCAATATTTTAGAGTTACATCATTTTTTTGAACTCATTAGAATCTATAGTTACCACATAGGGTTTCAAAATGATATCATTGTCTATCTTACCTTACCTAAATAGAGCAAAAGGCCTGATTATACAATTTCTTAAACAAGGCTATTATAAATGACAACCATTCTTTATAAAATTTACATATATATATTTTAGCTTTATACCAAATTTTAAAAGTTAATTCTTTCACTCCCCTTGTCCATTCCTTTCCATATGATTGGAGGGTCAATTACCAATATGTCTTCACTTGATCTTACTACCTCAACTATGAGGTATTATCCATGGCTAAAATAGAATTTTGGAACTCCCTTTAAGCCTATAGTCCTCTATAGAGTTTCAACTTTATACTTTTTGTTGTAATTTTCTTGGATAATTATTCTAGAGACCAGAGGTTTGGTGCTTTAATTTCTTATGAATTGAGAGAGTTTGGTCAAGATGCTACAAAAAAAGAAAGAATCTGCCTTTAAAGTCTGCAAAGTAGAGAAGGTTGATGAATCAGATCCAGATGATCTTGATGAGGTAGAAGAATTTTTTTTAAGGAGATTGAAAAAGGGCACTAGCAAATACAAAGGTAAATTACCCTTTAAATGTTTCAGTTGTAGAAAGATAGGCCATTATGCTTCTAAATGTGAAATCAAAGTTGCAAATGATAAAACTTTAAGGATCATAAAGGTAAATCTATCAAGAAGAGTTATTATGTTGAAAAAGATAATGGTGTTGTAGACACTAAAAATTGTGCTAATGAAATAATCTTATTATTTAATTAAATTAACCACTTTCCTCTAAGTTAATATTTCTTCTTATTCATATAATTAAATAATTTTAATTATTTATTTATTCTAACTTTTCCTCCAATGTTAATTGAACAATTTTAATTGTTTAATTAATTGACCACTTTTTATTAAATAATTATCTTTAATTATTTAATTTCTAATCTTGTTTATAATTATCTAATTTCTAAATTCTTCTTTAATTAAATAAATACTTTTATTTATTAATTATTCATGTGTGTGGAAATAAATAAATTTTGTTTATTTTAAATTCCAATTACCTTTCATCCTCCTCTTTCCTCTCCACTTAACTCTGCTTTTATCTCATAAGTTAACTTTTCTCTATTATGGAAACATCTAAATTAAACTAGCATACATATATTAAATATTAATATATATAAAATATGTCTGAGATTTATCATTCTCTAATTTATTTTTTGATTGATTTATCGTTGTGATCAAATCTTTGATTTCTCTTTGTGATCAAAAATATTATTTATTTATTTATTTGTTATTTTAGTTTATGCAAATATTTGAATTTTTTTTATTATTTATTTACTTATTTGTTCTTTTTGTTTCATCAAATCTCTTTGATTTGATTTTTTTTGTTTCATCAAATATCTTTGATTTGATTTTTGTGTTTCATCAAATCTCTTTTATTTGATTTTTTTGTTTCATCAAATTTCTTTTATTTGATTTTTTTGTTTCATGAATTCTACTGTAGTTGCACATGACTTCCACCTGCCTATCATTTTAAATGCAATTTCAAAAACTTTACACAAATTGTTGGATGCCACTGTAGATGCCTCTCGACATAACTAGAAATGACACCTTAGTGTGTAATGGGTACACCGAAGAAGTGTGGAAGGTCAATTAGAGAATATTTTGGTTTATTTTTTACATACATTTGTATAGTATACATTAGATAAATTGGTAGGCTATTCAGAAAATGATGTTTGTGCAACAAAGGTCTCAATAGAGAAGTGATAGCTTCAAATAAAATGTGTATCTACTTACAAGGTTTCAAACATAACTAAAAGAAGTCCTTTGAATTAGGAAGGTAATAAGGCTCTATTACCAATAGGTTCATGTTATTTTTTCAATAGGGAGAGAGGGAGATATGGGGATAGAAAGAGGGAGAGATTAGGGGGAAGAGAGAAAAAAATAGAGAGGTAAGGAGAAAAATATTGAGAGGAAGTTAGAGATGGAGATGGAGATGGAGGAGAGGGAGAGATAGAAATATAAAGATAGAGATAGGAAGTGATATATAGAGAGGGGAAGAGAGAGGGAAATATATAAGGATAGAGAGATATGGATAGATAATGAGATAGAGATAGAGGGAGCTATGTAAGAATTTAAACATGGAGAGATAGAGATAGAGATCAAGCTATAGATAGGGAGAGAGAAACAAGGAGTGTGTGTATGAGTAAGAGAGAGATATGGAGAGAGATAGAGAGGGGGATAAACATGCACAAAGGGATAGAGAGGGAGGTAGATGGAGGGAGAGAAATAGAGATATAAGAGAGAAGTAGAGAGATATAGAAAGAGGAAGTGATAGGGAGAGGGATAGATGAAAAATAGCGATATAAAGGAGAGATAGAGAGTGTGAGAGAGAGATAAAGAAAAATAAAAATACATAGAGGGATAAATATAAAGGGAGAGATGAAAGGAGAGAGGAAGAGGGAGAGAGAGAGATAGAAATAGGGAGACAATGAAAGAGGGGGAGATGGAGAGATAAATATAAAGATATAGGAAGTGATATATAGAGAGAGGGATATATTTAAAGAGAGATTAGGAGAAATGGAGGGAGAGATGGAGTAAACAAGAAAGAGATAGATAATGAGATATAAATAGAGATGAAGAGGGAGAGATAAAAAGATAGAAATAGAGGGGGGAAAGTGAGAGATAAAGGAGGTGATATAAACAATTAATAAAGAGGAGGAGAGATAGAGATAGAGATAGAGATGTAGATAGGGAGAGAGAAACAATGAGTATGTGTGTGTGTGAGAGAGAAAGAGATATATGTATAGATAAGGAGAAACAAGGAGTGTGTGTGTCTGAGTGAGACAAATGTTGAGATATATATAGAGGGAGAGAGATATATAGTAGATAGAGATGGAGGGAGAGGAGGAGAGAAATAGAGAGAGGATAAAGAAGTTGAGAGATATAGAATGAGTAATAGGGAGAGAGGGAGAGAGAGAGAGATATGGATAGAAAGAGGAAGAGATAGAGAGAGATATATAGTGGGAAAGATAAAGGGGAAGAGACAAAGAGATGTAAGGAGAGGTAAGGAGATATAGATGGGGAGAGAGATAGAGATGAAGATAGAGATGGAGATGGAGATGAAAATGGTGAGAGAGAAGGGGGGAGAGAGAAATAGAGATAGAAAGAGGGGGACACAAAGAGAGGGAGAGATGGAGGGATAGAAATATATAGGAAGTTATCTAGACAGAGGTAGAGAGAGATATATATAGAGAGAAGTAGAGAGAGCTACGTATTGGGAGATATTATAGAGAGATATGGAAGAGAAAGAGAGATATCTATTTATATTTTCATCTCCCTTTCTATCTTTATATTTTTTTATTATCTCTCAATCTCTCTCTTCCTCTTTCCTCTATTTCTCTCTATATTTGTCTTCCCTTCTCTCTTCCTCTCATTTTTATCTATTTCCCTCTCCTTATCTTTCTCTCCTTACTATTTTTTGCTATCCCTATTTACCTCCCCCCTCTCTCCTCCCTTTCCCTCTTTATCTCTTGATCTCTCGACCTATATATATATATATTCTTTGTCTCATATTTCTCTTTATCTCTCTATCTCTCTCTTTATGTGCCTATATCTATCTATCTCTCCTCTTCTCTTTTCACCTCTATTTATCTCTCTTCCTCTATATCTCTTTCTCTTCGTACTTATTCCTTTACATGTATACTCTATTATTGTATCTCTATCTCTCTTTTCTTTCTCTCTATATCTCTTTGTCTCCCTCTCCATTTCTCTATTTCTCTCTTTATTTTATTTCTCGAGCTCTATTTTCTCCTAAGTGTGCAATGGGTACACTGAAGAGTTTTTAAATGTGAATTATCATATCCTTAATCAAATTACATGCTACCCTAATCATAACTCCCTAAGGGTGTGATATCCTTGGATTGTTGGCATGCAATGAAGTTAATCAAAAATTACCTTCTCTCTCTCACTCTATAAATTTTAATTTATATTTTAAGTTTGAAATTCATTTTATTAAATAAATTATAAAAAAAAATCTTAAAAAAAATTATTCTACAATAATTAAATTTTTAATAAGATAAATAATAATAAATTAAATTATTTTGATAATTTTGAATTAATATTTGTAATTTCATAAAAATATATGAATAATAAAAATAAATTTCAAGCCTAAATCTAAATTAAAAAATAAACTAAATGGAAAGTCAAAATATATTAAAATCTAAATATTAATAAACACAATAATTTTTTAAAATTAATAAAAAATAATAAACTTATTAAGTTAACAAATAATTAAATAAAAAATTTATTACTTTTTTAATTTATTAGAATTGAAATATTAATAAAATAGTACCTAAAAAATATAATTAATATATTAAAAATAATATTAAAATAAACTCAATATTAATAAATAAAAAAATATTATAAAGCATTATTAAATAAACTAAATTTTAGAAACTAAAACTATATTTCAAATAAAACATTAAAAATAAAATAAATTATATTAAAATTGTTAAAAGTAAAATTCTAACTTTATATTAAAAATTACAATAACATCAAACTTAAAAAGTGAAATAAAATAAAACATTTTCAAAAATAAAATTCAATTTGTAATTTATTGTGTTAACTACTTATTAATAAGTTGGTTTTGAACCAATTAAAAACTAAAATTTTATGCTCTTGAAATACAATTTAGTTTTTTAAAAGTATACATGTTAAATATTTAACTTTAAAAATTATAAAAAATATTTCATTAAATTTTTCTAAAATAAATAAATGTTAGTTAATTTTATATTTTTAAGATTTATTTTTTTATGTATGCAATTGTTATTTTTTTATTAAAGAAAATCTCACAAAAATCAATTAACTATTTTATAGAGATTTAGATTCACACTATTAAAATAATAATAAAATAAAACTTAAAAGCACATCCAAAAATTAGTATATAAAGATGATCTTCCTAGGGATTTGATTTGACACAATTAAAATAAAAATTTAAATTAAACCTTAAACTATTTGACATTGGCACTTTTTCATTTTTCAAATTTTATTAACTTCAAAGTTACATAAATAAATACAAATAAGAATTAAATTAAAATAACTAAAATTATTAGAATTATTCATTAAATTCTAATTCTAATTCTATTATTATTAATGATTATAATCATAAAAGAATTATAATTAGGATTAGAATTAATAATAAGATAAAAATTATGGTTAAAACTATTCAAAAATTGAAAAAAATTATAAATTAAATATTACTAATAAAAATTACTTAAATATGATTAATAGATATAATGCTCCAAAATTTTATTCATCTAATATCTTTATTCTGAATATTATTCCAAATCTTATTTATGTTGGATGTTGTGGTTGTGTGGCTGATATGTGGTTGTCGTTGATGTCAACACTATTAGCATTTGATGTATTGAAGGTTGTATATGTCGAGGATATTGAGAAAATTGTAAAAGAAAGTATTGTAGGTTCCCAATGGAACTGTGAAGGTCATGAAGGTGTCTTGTTCTGTATGTTGAAGATCAATTGTTGTGGACTAAAGGGTTTATTGTTGAGTGTATCTAGTCCATTCTCCAGAAGTTTTAGAGGTCTGCATGAAGATTTGTTCAAAATTATGAAGATCTGTGTTCTGACAGTGTTTCTATGGTCTTTGTCAATGTTCTTGATTAAAGTTGGTATAATTTTGGTAATTATAGTTGTTGCGGATGTTTCTTTGTTGTTTCTTGGTGTTCTTGGATGTTTTAGATCATCCTCTATCTTCGTGGTATGTCCACATTGATCGATGTGCTTGTGGTCAAAGATTTTTCTCTTTATGTTCAGTTTCTCATGTTCTTGGTCGACATGATGGGTGTAACATGTGGTGGATCTTCGAGGTGAAATTAATTGAAGTTTTTTTGTGTTGGAGTTGTTAATTTGGGTCTCCACTATGTTGTGGCTGACCTTGGTGGATTCACATGGAAAACTTATTTGTAAATTTGGGTTGACATTGAAAACATGTTTTATATTTTTGGCCAACTAGGTTGTTGATGTAATCTCATGTTGCAGATATATAAGAGCGATTGTTTCATCAGTGTAAAGTGTGATCGATGTGCTCCTATGTGTGTATGTGTGAATATCATTCGATTACATAGTAGAGTGTGAAGAAGAATGAGCGAAGTGTGAAGAAGTTTGAGGGAAGAAGGTTTTTCTGTGCTTAACTGGAACTGTAATCAGGGTTGTGTAGAAGCTATTTTCTCATTTCACAATTTGGATGGTTTTAATCCAAACCTTTCTTTGGAAAGTGAGTCCTCTTTTGTATTTGAGCAGTGAGCTCTAGGCAGTGTTCCTGAATGCATGTGCATTCGGGCCATTATTTCTCATTATACTTTTAATAGGGTATAATATTGTGGACTAACCTCCACCGTGGTGTTTCCCCTAACAGGGCTTCCATGTAAAAAAATCTTGGTGTTCTCTGTGTTTCTGATGTGTTGAATGTTTGTGGTTTATTGTTTATCCATTAGATCTGAGATTGAGTTAAATAAAGTTTGAAAATATTTAAGTATTCTATGACAACTGATTCAAGTTGTCCTTGTTTTTCCAACAATTTCCAATATTAATTCATAATTTTTTTTAATGTCACTCTAGGATTCTTTACTAAACAAGTGCCATGTAGTGGCTAGTACTTTCCTTAATAGTATTGTAATTATTGTTTTTTAGATTTGATAAAAAATAAATGTAAGTTTTATTAATGTGAATAATAATAAATGTAAGTTTTGTTAATTATAGTGTTTTAGTATTGTTAATTAGTTATTTTAATGACCTAACCTTAACCCTAATTCATACCCTAACTCTAATTCTATCCCTAACTCTAACCCTAACCCTATCCATAACTCTAATGCTAACAATAAATTTTAAAGCATTATCTTAATCCTAGACCTATCTCTAGCCCTAACTATGATTCTAACACTATCCATAACTATAAACCTAATTTTAATCACTAACTTTTAAACAAGAGCTACAGAGTAGCGGAGTTCTTGCCAAAAAGTTTTAGAATATTTTTTTTTGTATTTGTTGTGTTTGTTGTGTTTTAGGAACAATTGGTCAGGATAAAGCAGTTGTCACCTAAATTTAGGAATTTGATCATTGATAGTCAACTTTGTCTTCCATTAGAAAATGACCCTTATAACAAAAGAATTTTGCTCACTTCAAAATTATGAGATGCTTTGGTTGTGCTTTTAGGCCATGAAGAAAGCACAATTTACATGTTACCAACATTATGTAAATATTAATGAGTTCAAATATTTTCTTAACCATTTAGCATATATAATAAAAATCCTCTTTAAAAAAGAAAAGATCTTTAGAACTTTCATTTTACGTAGAGTCATGTATAACCAACCTGCTTAAATGTTATAATTTTCTGCACAAATGAAAATAAAAGCATATAGTCCTAAGTCCTCTTATAGGTGCCTAATGTCTCCAAAAATGCCTTACGATAGAAAATAATCTTTTTATTCCATTCAGTAATAGATAACTCATTTATAAGCCTCATAAAACTTATAATGTGAAGTGTATTGCAAAAGACCTGAATCAAACATCAAAAATCTCAATTGAACCCATATGCTCGTTTTGCTGATTGTATAGTAGTGGAAAAATGCATTGCAATAGTCATTGGACCAAGACCACAAGGTAGAGGGTTAATTGTTGAAGCTATTCTTGAAGCCTCTTCATAGGAAACATGACCGACTAATTGGTATTTTGTTTTAGCACTAGGATCTTGCAAAAGTGGAAGCAATAGTTTTAATTTGCTATGTATTAACCATCTTTTACTTACAAACTATATAAATCCAAAATTGTTCTAGAAAATATTAATTAAATACTGGTTATTTAATTAATAAAAATCTTTATTTCCTCTACTATATAAATAAATTACAAAGTTTATTTATATAGTTCACATTTCTTAATTCCTCCCATCTAAACCACTTTATTCATGATTTAATTAAATAAACAAATTTAACTAATTTTTTATTTGATTAATTCCCTCTCATTAAATTTGAATTTTGTCATATTTCTCCATATTCTTCTAACCTCCTTCCACATCATCGTCCATCTCACCATGTATCACATGAAATCAATTATTCCTAATTTATAAAATAGGTATTTACCCTCAACAATCTCAACAAACTCAGAGACACATGGCTTCTTCTTTCCATTTATTCTTTTCCACACTTGGCAAGATTGTTCTATTAAAGGGAAAAACTTCCTTATATCTCTCTAACCTCCTCATTTCTCATCATCGATCTCTCCAAATTGAATCCTGATTGTCCATTGTTGCCATCTCACCTAATGCCTTGGTGAAATCTATAAATAGATGCTCATTTACAACTTTTGGATAAGGGAGCATTGCATACAATTACTCTACAGAAATCATCTTAGCATTTGAGAGATTAGTTTACATTTTGATTTAGCATTTTGAGTATTTTAGCAAGTAAATTAGAATCATGGCTTCTTTCTTAGATGTGTCTTAGTTTTATTACAACATTTAGAATTAGTTTAATTTCATCATTGCATCATTTCATTAGCATTCTATATATAGCCATTTACCATTCAACATATTATTTAGTTCATTTTCTAATCAAATCATCAAATCATGTAGGTGTAGATATAGTTTCTGCATTATAGAATTAAGGGATTCTCATTTCTTAGGTGTCATCCCAGTAATTCAGTGCATAATTAAGATCTTAGAGCACTATTACAGGATCCTTAGGATTAGAGGAAGATGGAATGTCTTTAAGGAATCGTTTTACCAAATTGTTTTGCTAATTTAGATTTCCTTAATGTAATACATTGCATCTATTGTGTGTTTTTGATTCTTTTAATTCACATATTTTACTCACTCTACAAAAAAATCTTGGTGAGACCGTGGGATTTAGCATTTTGAGTATTTTAGCAAGTAAATTAGAATCATGGATTCTTTCTTAGATGTGTCTTAGTTTTATTACAACATTTAGAATTAGTTTAATTTCATCATTGCATCATTTCATTAGCATTCTGTATATAGCCATTTACCATTCAACATATTATTTAGTTCATTTTCTAATCAAAACATCAAATCATGTAGGTGTAGATATAGTTTCTGCATTATAGAATTAAGGGCTTCTCATTTCTTAGGTGTCATCCCAGTAATTCAGTGCATAATTAAGATCTTAAAGCACTATTATAGGATCCTTAGGATTAGAGGAAGATGGAATGTCTTTAAGGAATCATTTTACCAAATTGTTTTGCTAATTTAGATTTCCTTAATGTAATACATTGCATCTATTGTGTGTTTTTGATTATTTTAATTCACATATTTTCTCACACACATAAATTGGTGCCCACCGTGGGGACTAGCCCCTATTATTTTAATATTTTTCTAGAAAGTATGTTTTATAGGTTAGAATGTGAATTTCTCTGGCACAACTGCTAATTCCTTCGACGCACCCAAAACATTCTCTGATGCATTCACCGACTGTTTCGGTACAACAAATGGTTTCTCCAACGCATCCACACCATTTCGTGGTGCATTAGGGGGTTTCTATAGCACATTTACCACTTTCTATAGCACATTTTATGTTCTTTATAGCGCTTTCATTGCTTTTTGTAGCCCATTTACCATGTGGATGCATTAGCTTTGTGTAATGGCACATTTTATTTTCATTGCAAATTTCTCTTGAGTTGGAAAAATAATGAATGTTTTTATGATGTGTAGGCTTCATAAAAGCTGTTAGAGACTTTGCTAAAACTCTTGAATGCTGTCAAAGCAACCTCTATTGCAAACTACTAATAAATTTGATGCAGGGGCTGGAGTGATTTATTTCTTTTTGCTTAATTTAGGAATCTAGACTAATTAGGAAGGAAAGAACACCATGTCTGTTGTGTGTGATGAATGGTAGGAATATGCTCTCCCATTAACTGGTTGACCAAAAATCCAGACCCATTCAAGTTTATTTGCGAGTGTGAGTTGAGTATATCGTGTGTGTTCTCTCTTTGTTTATGGAAACAAAGATTGATCAAACTACAAATGTACTTGCTCGCTTTTTTTTATCCATAGAGGGCCTACCTTGTGGGAAAAAGTAATCACCCAAGGGAATGACCCAACCAGGAACATGCTAAATCCAAGTGACTTCCACTCGGGATATAAGTGTAGGTACTTTAGGAAAGGCAAGTATCACGAGGATTATTTTGACAGGAAGGGAAACAATGGTATCTTGCCACATGGATGATCCCCCATGAACATAATGCCCCTACTAAAACCCTTGTTGTAGAAATACCAAAATCCTTTATCTATTTGCTGGCGTAGAAGGTCTAACCTTTGAAGCCATCCCACATTTTTGTGGCTTTTAGTAGAGATGAAAAGTATGCCATGGGAGATTCATGGGTATTAATGCTTGGTTGCCCTGTAGAAGTGAGTGATGTGGAGGGGAGCTAGTGGGGTCAAACATATAATCATCTACTAAAAGTAGGTGCAGTTGGGGTAAAATCCAAGTGGGAATCCAACAAATACAATCTTATACAACCTTAGGATTGTACATGCTTGATGTGTTTACCAAAGTGCTTTTAAAACAAAATTCAAACAATAACCTCACACACTGGAAGTGCAAAACTGTGATTCAAAAAACATCATTTGAAACAAACCATTCTCTTACTGAAAAAAATCAGAAAAATAAAATAAACTGGCAAGAAATTGTGATATTCCCCTATTCAATGCATCCACTACTAGTTTTGGCACATTCACCACTTTTTCCAACACATACACCTTTTGTTACAGTGTATTCACCACTTTTGTCAGTGCATAGACCTTATGTTACAACACATATACCCTATTAGCCAGTGCATCCCTTGCATTATGTGGTGCACGCATTTATAAAATTCTATAGTGCATACACTTGATTTTGGAGCGCATCAAAACATTTTTGTGGCATATCCAACCCATGCTATAGTGCATACACTGAATGTTATAGTGCATTCACCAAAATTGATAACAAGAGAGTTGAATTTGATTCCTATTCGACATTTTGAAACTAGATTTAGGGATATTTTCCACAAAAAACTTCTTTCCTCATCCCAACATTGCTATAAACTTGGAAAAACTAGCATTTACAAGTGAAATCCTTTACCTAAGCTTTGATCAAACATCTAAAAGTGCCCAATCATCATCAAAATCCAAATTTGATCATCAAGTTGAGTTTCCCCATCAAGATATATTATCCTTCAATCAAAAACAACACACTTTACATCAAATTAATTACCTTAGTCCCATCAATAGGATTCATTATTCTATTCGACTTAGGTATTCCTTGGAAATCCTTGTTATCTCCTGAAGTTGCACCCTTGTTGAACCTTATGTTCAACAGCTCAGTGTAACATGGGAAGACCTCTAAAGATGTGGGTTTCTTGTAAGCAGAGGTCAACCTCCGAAGAAGGCCGACTTCCTTTGGTGTCACCTAACTACTGATTCTGTAAAGGGAAAGGGAGAAGAAGAATGCATTAAAATGAAAATTAAATCCTAAGGTGATACACCGAGCTGATAAGAACAATGAGATACTCAATTTACACTTGGAAAAATGATGATGGATATGGGACTACACAACAAGATTCTGTGGATTATGCATACAAACAGGTTCGACATGCACACACTTTCAAGAAGGAAAAATAGACTTTCACAAATTAAAAGCTCATGTGCAATTGAGTAAACACAATTTATAACCTATATGATACCAATTTTGCAAAGAAAGGAATGCTAACATGAAACAAAGTTATAAGGAAAAGAAAGATTTCACTAAGTAGCTTGATGAATCACTTAAAAATTCACAATACTTCACAAGAACCAGAAGGAAAAAAATGAAACATCAATAGTAATCAAGGTAAATTTTATATAACATGCTCCAAAATGAGTTACAAAATTCTGCTAATCTGAGAGAGGACTGTGAAAGTCACAGACTTTTGAAAAGCATCCAGAGAACTCCTTTACAAGAAGGCAAAAATGCCTTATATACAAAAGTGTGTCGGCCCCTAGGGCTGACAAAAATACCAGTCCTTGGGATAGATCTCCCCCTAGATCTTTTGATGAATTTAATGCCCCACCCTGTGTGTCCAGTTGCCTATGTCGGTGAAGAAACACCCTGGAGAAGTCCTCAGATCTTTTGTAGCTACCACATTCATTTCTGAGCCTCGTGTCCATCATTGAATCCTCTACCAAAGAGCTGCATTGAATGTCCCCGAGTTTAGAACAAATACACATTACCTTTCATTCTGTTGATCTTCTTGGCCGGTCAAGCTTCCACACTCATCCTTAGCTCCCTTTGATTGGCTGGACATATGCCACATGAGACTACCAACGGTCAAAGGCTCGCTCAGTCAGAATCGCATGTCGGTGAGACACTTATCATGTCTGCTTGATGCGATTATATCATTCTGCAACTTATTGGCATGACACATTATCATCGGTGAGACATCTTACTAAATTGATTTTGTCTTGGTGAGGGCCCGTCCTCCTGTGCTTGATGGTCGGGGAGACTTATCATGTCGAAGAGACTCATCCCGAACTCCCAATATTATACTGAGGGCATCCTCATTGTCGGTAGGACATCCCACACTCGGTCAGACTTATGCCAAACAACCCCGCTCTCCCCGACTCCTCGGCGAGCTCCTTTTTGTCGGCGAGACCTCCTTGCTTCACCCAGACCTCACACCGAGGTCTTTTTTGTCACTGAAACTTTGGCCCATTGGCTAGACCCTTTACCGAGCACACTACGATCTCCCCGAACTCACATCTTTTGGCCAGACTGGTGTTTGTCACCGAGACTCACACCAAACTCCTCCATTCTACCTAAGCTCTCCTCAATTCACTAAGACTCCCACCAGTCGGTGAGACATTTCATCGAGCTCCCTATCCTTTCGGCAATGAGTTCACTTTTCTCTTTGGTCGGGGAGACATCATGCCTTCACCAAGACATCATGGCAAAACTGCTTTCCTTGGCCGAGACCACTCCACTTTGGCAAGAGTTCACCCAGTCAGTGAGACATCTTGGTGAGATCACTTTTCTCTCGGTGAGCTTCTTTTTACCGCTGAGACTTCTTTATCGTTGAGACCCTATATCGAAGTCTCCCTGCTTTGCCGAAAATTCACTTGAGTTCGGGGTGGTGTCGGCAAGACTTCCTGTCGACACCACCCCCATCCTTTGTCGCTGAGACATTCCCGGGTCTCCAAGACCTCTTAGCAAGCTCAAATTGCTATGCCAAAGACTTCAACATAAAGCACTGCCGGCAAGACATGTTAATTTCGGTAAGACATCACACCGAGCCTATTTGTGTTACCCCAAATGAATGTAGTCAGTGTGACTTTCTCACATCAGTAAGACTTCTTACTTATAGTATTTCTTCTAGTGAGAGCTTCCCTGATGACTTTAAACCAACTGCTATCAACGAGACTTTAACTCTTTGCTGGGACTTCTCACCGAGCCGCTATAGGTTATCACGAAGCCCGTGGTCTCCATGAGTCTCCCCGATTTATGATTGAATGGCCTATCGGCCAAAGAATTCCATGCGATAAGAGGTCATACTGAACCCCTCTTGTCACAACGATAGGCTCGACTTGGCTCTAATGGAGGCTTCGTCCTATGATTATTGAGGCATATTTTCAATAGAGCAGGCTTCCCCAACTGAGTTCCCTATGAAGTGTCATTAGATGCATGAACTAACCCTCAATGGAAATATCCCATTTGGCCTTTATGAACACCTGCAACATAGATGCCTTGCCTAATTGAGCCTGAGGGTGAAAATTAGGTAACACTCCTAAACAAAGATCAAACTTTAGCAAATGTTCATCACTCGCATGCCCGTTTTAACAAGGTCCCAAAAGCAAAAAATTAAGGATAAGGAGTTTGAACCTCAAAATACCATGGGTGAACCAAAAGAAAATCCCTTTCACAAAGTTCCTCAAAACGAAACAAAAGAAATAATAGAGGAGGAAATAGAAGAAGCAAAGAAAGATCCCAAATTCCACAAATTCCTAGAAAAGATCTTTGAAAAGGATGGAGAAAAATACCTTCTAATGTTAGCAAACCAAGGGGTCAAATTACCAAGTGATTTTGATGTCAACAAATTGAAAGAAAATCCTAAGAAAACTTAATTTGAAACACCAAATACAGATGAAATGGCTTCCCTAACACATCAAATGAAGAACCTCCAACAACAATTGCAAGACATGCAAAGAGGTACTACCGAAAGGTACTTGTTACAAGATGTTTGTCCCTACCCTTTTGATATGAATTTAAACATGATACCATTTCCCCCAAATTGTGACCTACCAAAATACAACAAATACAATGTAAAATATGACCCCATAGACCATGTGTGATAATTTTGAAACGTGAGTCTTGAGTTTGCTCATGAGGAAACATACTTGATGAGACTTTTCCTCGCAGCTTGGGAGGCCATTGTATGGAATGGTTTTCAAAACTAAAACTAGGCATAAAATCCTTTGAAGAACTTGTCAACAAATTTATCACTCAATATTCATATAACATTTCACATGAGATAACCATGAAGGATCTTTGTAATACCAAACATAAACAAGGAGAATCCTTTCTCATATTCTTACAAAGGTGGAGAAGGTTATTTGCTCGATACACTTTCCCATACCCAAACAAGAAAAGAAGCATATTTTCATTGATAATCTTAATAGTGAAATGAGCTATAGTCTACAATTACAATGTCCCCCTAGCTTTGAGAAGATGGTAGAAAATGGTGTCAAAATTGAAGAAGCTTTAGTCAAAAGAGGGGTATTGAAAATTCACAATGAAGGATCAAACTGTAGACACCCAAATTTGACCACTTCCATATGGTCAAACTCATCTCCTTATCCATCCCTTTACTCGCCTATTCATTCTCTTCATCAGTATTAATTAAATCACTCATTTAATTAATATTTCATCATCTGTATAAGGTTCATAAAGTATTTAATTCAATCATTAAATACTTTTACCTTTTACTTCATTCTTCTCTAAATTAAATAAATACATCAATCTATTTAATTTAGTCATGTGACCTCTTTGAATTTAAGTCAATTTTTAATCCCTCTTTTTCTCTCTCATTGTCACATACTCCATTTCTAATTCAGTTTAATTTAATTAATTTTAGATTAGGATGTGCACACATTAATTAAAAATTAATGTCACATCCTCACATCTTCCAATTTCTTCTTAATCTTTCATTAATCCTCTTAATCATGTGTTTGCACAACCTTAATCAAAGTCATTTGACACATTTAGCATGCCTTTTTAGTCAACCTTTTCCATTTGTCTTTCTTAGCATTGACCCTCTTTCCCATGTGAATTTAAAATTCACATTTATTCCTCCTAGAATCTCCTTTTCCCATGCATCTTCTAGAATCTTTTGACTTGTCACATCAAGTCACATGTGGACAAGTGCTTCCCTTTTTGGAACCTTGTCTTGTCCCTAAAATTCTTCCAAGCATGTGAATTTTTAATTCACATTTATTTTCCCAACTACTTTCCCTTTTCCCATGGAGTTTTTTGAAGAATTCTAAAATTCCTCAAAAATCACTTTTATTCCCACTTGGAAACAAAAAGTTCTTTTTTGAGGAAATCTTCTTATCGCCCAAGGTACTTGCAAAGTACTTGTCCTTCCTCCACATCATGTACCCTCCTTTCACCTCACTTACACATCATCACATCCTTAGCCACTTCACATTCCACATGTCAAGATGTGATGGCTTGTGAGTTCTCAATTCACCATAGCCCTTCATCTTGGCCTTGTTGGATAAATCTCAACCATTGAATTCTCTAGAGAATTCAAATTCCTCTATAAATACCCCCTATTTTCTCTCATTTAGGGAGTTCATGATTTTGCTACCAAACTCTTGCCAATTTGATATTTGAACTATACTTAGCCAAAATTTACATTTTTGCACTCACCATAGCATTCTCATCCACTTCTCATCCATCTTTCATCACATTTGTGCATCTTTTACCATCAAGAGGAACATACACAACGTCAAAAATTAAGGGCCAACCAAAGGACAACTTAACAAGGTATAATCTTGCCATCTACATATGTTAAGTTTAACATTTTTTCCAATCTTGAGGTGTTAGGTGTTTATTTTGTTTCTTGCATTTCTTTTGTTGCTGCTTTTTTTTGAACCAATATTTTCACCTGATCACATTTCTGGTATGCCCAGTGGGACCCACAGAAGGGTCTTGTTCTTTCATGTTTTCTAATTTTTGTTGTTTGCAGGTGCAGGTTGTAGAGGGGCAGACTCGCCCTAGTAGAGAGGCAGACCTGCCCATCTAGAGGCAAACCTGCCCATCTAGGGGTGGACTTGACCTCCAAGGACAAACCTAACCTAGTAGAGGGGCATACCCGCCCATTAGGGGTTGACTTGACCTTGTTTAGGGGTGGACTTGCCCTCCACAAAACATGTAAATAGAAGATTTGCAATTTTTTCATAGAGGGGCATACCTAACCTCCATGGGTAGACCTAACCAAAACCAGGGGTGAACCTGCCCAAAACAACTTTTTCCAGAAGGTGAAAACTGAAGTTTGAGCACTGCTTTCAATATTTCTGACCCCTTAACATTTACTATTTATTTCTGTGAAAGGATCTGACTAGCATTTGGTGGAAAATGGAAAACAAAAAGTGCCAATAAGTTTCTTGCAGGGTCATCCACTCAAAATATTTATTAGTTGTTTGTTGTTGTTTTGCATTAATTTAGGCACATAGATTAACTAGGAGGTGTCAATATACTTTGTGTGTTGTGTTTGTGGTAGACTATTGACATATCCAATCCCCTTGCACCATTTGGAAATCCTAGGTGATGAGAAATTGTAGCTTACCAAGTCCTTTTGAGTCTCCCATTTTTCTTTTTCTTAGGGGACTTGCATGGGGATTTCATCACCCCAAGGGATGATTCCAACCACGCGTACCAAACAGGTATATAAAGGGGGGAGAGCCAAAGTTGTACCCCAATCTAGCCACATCGTTATTGGTCAAATGTCAAGATGACATGAAGAGTTGGTTCGAGCCTATAGTATCTCACTAAGGTTCCCGACTCATGCTTGTGATGGGCTGGTGTTCACGGTTTAGGCCTCACGTACTGGGTGTATATCGAGGACTCCTTAGCAACCTTGTTTATCCTAGAATAGGACTTTGTATGCCATATCCATTCTACTAATCTTAGGATCATGCTGCTTGGATTGTTTTTCTTGTGCAAAACCAGTAATTTTCTAATTAGCCAAGTTAGCTTTATCCTTTGATTGCTGTTTACTATGTTTTGGGTCTTTTTCCTTAGTGATTTTTTCAAAAACCAAGTTCAAACTTGTCCAGGGGTGGACCTGCCCACCAGGGGTAGACTTGACCTTTTTTAGGCATGGACCTGCCCTCTGAACCAACCCCTTTTCAACCTATTTTAGTCAATTTTGTCCAAATTTTAGTCAGACAGGCGTACCTGCCCTCTGGGGGCGGACCTGACCTCTTTTAGGGGTGGACCTGACCTTTTTTAGGGGAAAACCTATCCCTTGAACAGTCAGTTTTAACACTCGTTTCATCATTCTGAACACCTGTTTCATCATTTTGAGCACCCGTTTCATCATTCTGATCACTCATTTCCCGATTCTGAGAATCCTGTCCTCATCCTGAACACTCAACCCCTCGATCCAATCATTCATTTCCTTATTTTGTGTGCCCGTTTACCTATTTCAAACAGTTAATTTCATCCATTTTCCAGTTTCAGACAACTATTTTTGTCCGTTTTCAATACTAGGGGCGTACCTACCCTAGTAGGGGTGAACCTAACCTTTTCTAGGGGTGGACCCGACCTTCAAACAACTTTTTTTGTCCTCTGTCCTTCACATTCTAAGTGTCGTTCCTTCATTCTGATTAACCATTTTCCCATTCTGAGTGTCCATTCACCCATTCTGGGCATTTGTCTCCCCATCCTCAAGGTCAATTTCCCAAATTGAACATCCATTTACTCGTTCTAAGTAGTTCTTCACCTATTTTGATCCCTCGTTCATTTAACCATTCTCCCCGTTCATGTAACTATCCTTCATGTTCTAGGTACCATTCTTCCATTCTGATTTCTGTTTACCTACATCATTCCCTTGTTCTACTAAACTTCATTGAAGTAGTTATCCGAGTTGACCTAGGTGTTTGTGTTTAATTGTCATCCTTCAAAAATAGCTTAGGATTGTCATCCATCCTAAGTCGGTCATCCTCTTCGGCCCTATCAATCCACTTACATCTCAATTTGGATTTGGTGCCGTTATCATCCATTCATCCTTTAATCGATCAATCAACACCTTACGTTACCAAGGATAACTCTTGAACTTGGTTTAGAACCCTTGTCATCATCATTCATCTTATCATTCAATCCTATCAATCATTTATCAATCCAATCCAACCCTATCTCATCAATCGTCTCTTCAATCGATTTGATCCAATCCAATTTGACCAATCATTTTATCAATCAACCCAATCTAATTTCATTGATTATTTATCAAGCAATCCACTCTAGTCGAATCAAAATTAGATCCTTTATCAATCATCTAATCCTATCTTATCGAGCCACATCCTTGTTGGCTAATCCATCATCTAATTAGGTCAGTCCTCCAATCATCATCTTGATCATCCTCGCATCCTAGTCCACTTTTTCGTCTTGCATGCCCATTCAGACCCAGTCACAAGCAAAGAAGATGGTCGAGCAACAAAATCCTAGATCCCAACCTAACACACCACAGGAAAATCCTCTTGCCAATGGGGGATAATCATAGTCTAACATTGAAGATCAGAACAACTCACCACATGGTGAAGAAAGCATGGTCAATAAGCCCGAACTCACATTCGAGGAACATTTTAGTAATCCCACCAATGTGCAAATGATAGATCGCTTGCTCAAAAAACATGGGGAAGAAATCTTGGCCAACCTAATTGAAAAATGTGTCAAACCTCCATCAGGTGTTGACCTATCCAAATATGGCAATTCCACACCTAACATACCCCAAAGTTCACAAAACACACCAGGTGATTCATACACCCCTAATGTTCCTCCAGTGGAGGGTTGGTATCAACTTGAATTTGAAAACACTATCCTTTACCATGTTAACAATTCCCTGAACACCCCAATCTCAGTCATGGGGGCTCCTCAAGTACCTGATCCCAATAACCCTTTTGCCTACGACATGCCACAAAATATTCCCTAGCATCCACCATTAATGCTGATTACACCAACCCTTTCGAATCAACCTCTAGTAAATGTTGGGGGAAACCCTTTCACCGCCTTGCCTCCACCTCCTAGGGCCACAAATCTACCATTTCCTCCATTCAGATCCCAACAACCTCTGAAATCTAACATACCACCTCAAGCACCTTTGCAAGGTACATCACAAACAAATGTTCGTGTTGTCACCCAACAACCTCCTTTGTAGAATTCCTCTACATCGTCTCAACCATCTCATCAACAACAACCCCCACATAATCCTTTGATTTCATTACAACAACCACCATACCAATCACAAGGAAATCCATCTGGACATCTCGTCCATACCATATCCCCATTGCTCGGATCTATTTTATGTCGGCAAGTTCAATCACAACACAATATTCTATCTTGGCCCATGCAACCACCAGTATCACATCAGCAACCTCCCCAACACTATTTTTATCATAACCAACAATAGTTCCAACAAAAACCACCCTATGTGGCTTCCGTATAGTCACAGCAGTACTCCCAGTACTAGTAGACCAACCCGCAACACTCCATTCATGCTCCTTTGCATTATGCTACACATCCTTATCATACAAACCAATACTATACCTCACAACAGCAACCCCTATACCAACAAAAACCCTTGACATACCAGCAAGGGACATCATCATCTCACTATCAAAATCCATATATCAACCTTCAAAAAATATCTCAACGTGATCCTTCATCATCCTACCACTCATATCCATCTAACCCATCTGCCTCGACTCCTACGCCACCAATCAACGTGGATTTGTTAGAAATCAAAACTGCTTTGAAAGATCTCCAAGCTGAGATTGGTAAGCAATCATTCAAATTCAAAGACATATGTCCCTATCCATTCGACCCTTCCATCTCATTGATTCCCTTCCCCAAACACTTCGAGATACCAAAATTCGACAGATATAAGGGAAACAAGGATCCTAAAGCCCACCTACAAGAGTTTTAATCCCAGTGTCAAGAGGTTATGCATAACGACAATTACCTATTGCCTCTCTTCCCATGGAGTCTTACAGGGTATGCCCTAGATTGGTTCATGGGTCTAGAGCAGGGATCAATCAAATCCTTCATGGATCTTTTAGAGAAATTTATTTCCTACCCCTTTAATCTAAAGAAGGATATTGATACCTTGGATCTCCTCAAGGAGAAGCAACGTGAAGGCGAAACCTTTGTCAGCTACCTCCAAGGGTGGCATGCATTGGCAAGCCAAATGAAAACCCCTCTTAAAATAAAAGACATGGTCACTCTCTTTGTTGAGAATTCACATCCCAACATGGCCCATAAATTTAGGCTGCATTGTGTCACCACCTTCACTGAGATAGTGGAGAAAGGACTTGTCCTTGAATGGGTGCTTATTGCTAAAGGGTATGTCAAGATACACAATCATGAAAGAGAACGATCATCTAGAGATAAATCACGCTGCTTGAACAAGAACAAGAATGATGTGAATGATGGTGTCACTGACACTAAGCATGTTTAAGTAGCTAGTACCTCTCATGGGAAATGACCGGCTTCTAATCAAATATCTGCCCAAAACATCATATCAGTACCATAGGGGGCACCTCACCCCCCTCAATAGCCAAAACAGAATAGTCAAAGTAAATACAAACACCAATTCACTCAATTAGGAGAACTCCTCAGTTTTGTGTTCAACAAGCTCTTGTAAGCCAATTATCCAATCACATATCCTATAACCAAGCCACCTGATGAATCTAAGCCTAAACTAGCTTGGTTTTAAGAAAACAAATACTATGAGTTTCACAAGATTAAAGGGCATACCCTAAACAAGTGTCAAAGTCTAAAAACATATATCCAAGATCTTATAGATCGAGGAGATATTCATGTGGATGCCAATCAAGCTTCATTGTCTAATTCTCAACTACAGATTTACCAAAATTCCTTCCCTAACCATAATCAAGGCGCAAGCACATCCAATAACAATCCCCAAAACAATAGTACAAATAACATAAATTATAAGAATGTGCCCCTCAATTATGATGGCATTGTCCAAAATTTGCATTGAGCAGTGGGAACCTTGTATATCCATGATACGTAATGAAGTTAAAGATCCCCAATGTTCATTTTACTTTGCAGAAGAACTTTGCATTATTGTTCTGCTGACCTATCTGCCCAACACAATCACGTGAATTCACAATATAACATTGTTGATCGGTTAGGAGGAAAGACTCTTCCCTCATATCTCGGTACGGATTTGCTCAAATCCTCTCCCGCAATAAATGAAGGGGTCTGCATTTTAGGGCTTTTCTGAGCTCATGTACCTAACGATATTGATCCCACACAGTGCAAGAAGCTTGGTGATGGGACGTAAAATACCAATAGCACTGGTACACTTTAGCCAAGGCTGACATGCCCTGGCATTGATTGCCAGCCATGGCTATCCCTACACATCAAAGTCACGGTTTGCTTTGTCATAAAGAGTAAAGGGGTCTTGGTAGATAATGGCTCTACTCTTAATCTATGCATACAAAGTTCATAGAAGTAGATAGGGTATACTCAAAAGCGGAACCCTAAGAAATGGTAAAATCCATTACAATCCAAGACTTATGATAATCGCAGAGATTCTAAAGGAATTGTTAGTCAGCTTCCCATCGAGGTTGGACCCGTTGATTTTACACTACATGTCATGTCCTTGATCACGGACTTACCGGTACAACCTCACTCCTTGTAAGGAAACTATCGCGACCATGAAATGACAATTTCTACATGGCAAATCTGAAAACATGCAAGTAAAGTACTCAACATCAACATGCAAGAGAATAAAAGACAACACCCCATCAAAGATGACACAAGATATACCACAGGAGAAAACCCTCAGAGGGGAAAAAACCGACCTCAAAATCATCCACACTCCATGTGATGACCGGCAATGAAAACCCATTTACAATACATTTTGCGAGACTCCATGAACACTTCTGAAGCACAAGCTATCCATGCATTCCATGTGACCAAGCATGAATCCACACATCCCATGCCATGCTTCAAACCCTCACACATGCACAAGCTCAACCTGCTAACCTGCAGCAAACTGTCCAACCTTGACCAACTTTTGATCCAACCCCAAACAACTACCCTTGTGGTTGCTTTTATAGAAACAAGCTCCCACAAAACCACCAAGTGGTATTACATAAACCATGTGCCCAAAATACTACATCATGTGACCCCACATTTAATATTGGGTACTTTATTATTTTATTATTATTCCCCAATATTAAATAATTACATTTTACAATTATGTCCCAATGTTACATACAACAAAGTGGCCCCAACATTATAACTCTTTGTGATGCACGATCCCACCGCCTAGAAACCCTAGGTGCACCACACACACATAATAAATAAATAAAATATTACAGAACATTACAGCTGCAAAAGTTATTTGCAACACCTAATTCTAACAATCTCCCACTTGTTGTATACATTGCATAAGGGGGTAACAAATAAACTCCATAGGCAACATGTACCATCCTAGAATCCAAGTGCTCCATGTGCTCCATCAAGATACCTGTAACAAGAACCAAGGTGACCACCATCTCATCCATGAATGCTCCCATCCTCCACCATGCCAACTGCACTAAGATAAGAACACATCCAAAGAGACGTCACACTAACTGTCACAAAGAAGCATAAACCTGCCTCAACCTGATATCTCAAAACACAAACACTGAATCCAATATGCACCAGTAGTTGTCAAGAATAAATCACCATAGCTGAAATGACACTCACAGCAAGTGCCAACACATCCAACTATCCATACCTCCAAGGTATACATAACATAGTAAACTTATGCCAACAACATATCCACCCATAAACCACAATAACAAACTCCATGTGCAAACCTGTCAAAGCATGACATACACATCCAGGAGCTCCCACTGCATGGGCAATGTCAAGATGAATGCAAACCTGGAATGAGCGCATTCAACACGTCGCTTCGTTAACATCCCAAAAGAGGCACCATCACAAAGGCATACCAAGTCTACTACCAGCATCTCATAGAAGTAAACATGTAGTACCAAGGAACATCCACATTGATAAGCAAAACCTGCAAACCAAACACCTGTAGCATGTCCTCCTACACACACACCTCTAAATGCCAACTGTGTCAAGTATGATCTCCTCCATAACACCCCATATGTAACAAAATCCATAACAACATCCATCCATCCAATCTCCAAGATCAAAGATAACATATGTAACTAACATGGATGTAAGCATCTCAAAACAAGAAGATCAAACTCAAAGTAATCATTCCTAAACCAAGGAAATCAGCCCAATAAACCATCTCCTAAACCCAACATGTACAAGGAGATAAACATGCCAACACTCCTCAAATGAACCCTCCAGAAACCAAATATCCATGACTCAAGATCCATATCCATGAGAAGACAAAGCATAAACATAATGCACCTGAAAGAATAATGGGCAATACCTCTCAAGTGAACCACCAAGTAGACCAAGAGTGGGGAATGAGAATAATCCTCTAGGATATCCAAGTCATCATGACTCAACCAAGAACACTCTCCTCATTGGTCCATGTTGAACTCACGTCCAACCAAGGTGTAGGCTCCCTTGGACTTCCTGCTAAAATCTCATCAAGAGTAACCATCTCAAGCAAATGTCTCTAATCACAAGAGAACACCAAGCCTCACCTATGTCTCCAAGTATCCATGAGCACCTGTAACCGATCAATCCATGCTAAACACCAAACAAATGATCAATGTACTCAATACAAAGAGAACCAACCAAGATCAAAATCATAGCTCCAACTGCAGAATCAGGAACATAAACATAACACCATGATCTCACATCCTATCAAAAGAAGATCACATGAATAAATCATCATAATATGTACCATGCCACTACTCTAAACTAGTAATCAAGAGTATACCATGACATAATAACAAAACCATCCTACAACCAAGGATCACCTGTCAAAAACCAACAAGTCATAAATAATACCTCAACATCTCCAACACCTGATGTCAAAGAACTCTCACTATAGCACACAGAATCCAAGAGAACCTCCATGACACCAAAGATCACCTGCTGAAGACAACCATCCATAATAACCAATGGATCCACATCATTGTCAAATTCTCCCACTGAACCGTGATACCGAGCAATCCCATGGCACCATGATGCACAAAACCAACACTACATCACTATCATAAGCTCACACAAGACCTGTGAATCCAAGCTCTCAATGACAACATGATAACCATCCTCTAAAGCAAGAAGATACACCGCCAAACCATCATATCCATCACCGCCAAACCATCACTGTCACAAGCTCCCACTAAACTGTGTAACCAAGCTATCCATGACATCGTGATACCAATCTCCTCAAACCAGGAAGATACACCACCACAACCATAATCAGGAACCAATCCAATACCACCAATCAATGCACCTGCATAAACCATCATAACATGCCAAAGTCTCTAATTCCCAAGAAACATCCATGACATCATGATCACCACCAAATGCACCAACAACTCAACCCAACCGTATCCACATATCTGCATAATCATAGTCAACTGCACAGGTCTCATATCATGACTGTACCTGGTAATACCATCTCACCTCCTCAACATGACAACCAAATCAGCAAACCAAGTGACTAAACCAAGCCACTAAAACTGATCATGCATCAACACTGAAATATCAATGGGCAAAGACAACCCATATCCAAGTCATAGGTGCAACAAGTAAGTATAGACTGCCTACAACATTGCACAACTTGTAGATACAACAATGCAACATACATGTTGATAACCATGTCAAAAATAGAACAAACTGAGATGTACAACAGAGCATACAATGAATCCATCATTAAATATCCTAAAATCCGGCAATCCATAAGCTCATAATAACACCATAGTCAAAGAGACCCATAAACAGCTCAAATAAAGAAAACAGCAAATAAAACATGCCAAAATATCTCCAAACCTAATCCACTGTAAAGTTCTCTGAACAAGCTTTCCGTTGACTATTTGAAGTCCAAAATCCGACTCCGTATGCACTCGATATGCCCTCTCAAAACTTAAAATAAACATCTGACTTCAACCAAATAAAACACTATCAAAACTGTAAAATCATGGAACAAGAACTATACCACTGTGTAGTGCTCGGAACCAGCTTTCCAATGACTATAAGAAGTCGAAAATCCATTACCCTGGGCAAAAGTTATATGCGTTTGAAAAAAACAGCTGTAAAAAACCTCCTGGTGGTGCTCAGGCGGCGCTCCGGTGGTGGGTGGGCGGCGGATTCCAAAAAATTATTAAATCTGGTTTAATTTTTCAATTTTAAAAATTGCTCCACCCTTCCCTGCGTACGGACCCGAAGCATTTATAAAATATGGCTTATAAGTTTTCAAATCCGGCGGACTTTAACAAACTGGCGGAATTTTCAATTTTCATTTTTTAAAAAAATTTCATATTAAAATTTTTGTGGCCGGCGGCAAAGATTGCTGGACCCGGCAACCGGCGGTGGGAGGCGCGGTCAGGCACCCTGCCGGATAGGGTACCCACTGGCGGCTTATCCGCTGGCCAGCAGTACCCTGCCGACAGGGCCTGCCACCCTGCCGCGGCAGGGTACGGCTCTGCTGTGGGCGGGGGAGGTCTGCGGACCCCCAAACCTTTTTCATTTTATTTTTTATTTTTGATTTTCTAATAATTTTTTTTTTTTTGTTTTTCGTTTTGCAGGGAAAATAATTCGATGGGGATTTTGGAGTTTTTATCCTTATTTTTCAAAGTGCGGCGGATTACCGTGCTGTTAGGAGAACTTGAGGGTATGGACAAGGTACTACGTAACCAAATAGGGCACATGTTATATGTCAAAATTTCTCTCTCAGCCAACCTGAATCCAACCATGAGGTCCATTTTGTACTAGGAGGTCATCTGTGAATGCTCACCCCCAAAACCCTCATTTAAATGCATGACCAAGAAACCCTATTTTGCCAAATTTTCTCACACCCCAAATCACGATTGTAACCCATGCAGGCCAGAGCCAGAGCCAGCAGATGCTGCAATGGCCATAGGATCACACAGTAAAACCCCTGGATCTGTATTAAAACTTGCCAAAACCCTACTCATCTTGCCATTTGCCTTTCATTCTCTCGTACAACCCTAGGGTTATCAATCCAGCAGGCAAATACATTACCACTTGTAAGAGCTATGCAGCCATGGAAATGACCAATTTCTACATAGCAAATCTGAAAGATGCAAAGTAAAATACTCAACATCAACATGCAAAGAGAATAGACAACATACCCATCAAAAGATGACACAAGATATACCACGGGAAAATCCTCAAAACCCACATTACTCAAAAGCATCCACACTCCATCGCCATTCAACAATGAAAACCCATTACAATACATGCTGCTTGAGGGAGACTCCATGAACACTTACGGCTTGCAAGCCCCAGCCCGGCCCATTCCATGTGACCAAGCATGAATCCACACATCCCATGCCATGCTTCAAACCCTCACACATGCACAAGCTCAACCTGCTAACCTACAACAAACTGTCCAACCTTGACCAACTTTTGATCCAACCCCAAACAATTACCCTTGTGGTTGCTTTTATAGAAACAAGCTCCCACAAAACCACCAAGTGGTATTACATAAACCATGTGCCCAAAATACTACAATATCATGTGACCCCACATTTAATATTGGGTACTTTATTATTTTATTATTCCCCCAATATTAAATAATTACATTTTACAATTATGTCCCAATGTTACATACAACAAAGTGGCCCCAACATTATAACTCCTTATGATGCACATTCACCTAGAAAACCCCTAGGTGCACCACACACATAATAAATAAATAAAATATTACAAACATTATGCAAGGTGTACAACACCTAATTCTAACACTCCTCGGTAGCCCATGGCTCCATGCCATGCAAGCCATCCTCTCCACATATCATGAATGCCTAAAATTTCTAGTCAATGGATAGGAGGTCACTGTTGACGCTGACCCGCAACCATTTGAGTACTACTGTGCCTTGGATGCTTCATTTCCCCATTTGCATTATTATCCTAGAGTCAAAATGGGGGCACCTCAGTCGTCATCCTCCAATCCATCGTCTGCCACACCAACCACTCCATCTTCCACCACTGATCCCACCATCACCAAAGTCCAAATCATCGACAAGGGTTATGGTGAATATGAAATGCATACAACTCTAAATGTGGTAACCATGCCACCATCACCACACACATATGGTCAACCTTTGTAGTCTGTACCAAAGGAAGAAGACAAGACCATTACCTTAGTGCCAAAAAAATCCCTACTAGCACTCTTCGGTCCCCTAGTTTAAGGACATATACACCAGAAGATGATATCAGTCAATGGATATATCGTGAAGAGCCTAAACTAGATCCTTCCCTTAAGGAATATTTTGAGGAAGTATACCCCTGGTCTACCAAGTTCACAGAGAAGCATAATTATCAAGGTGGAGGTCTGGGTAAAGAAGAACAAGGGTGATTGCAACCTATTGATGTACCAAAGCGTCCACAAAATTTGGGCCTCGAATATGACAAAAATCAGAAAGGCCTTGCAACATCATCCAATGCTTCCAACAGTGTTACTGTGGACAATGGTCCCTTAGAAGACATATCTGAGGAAGAGTCCATCATACATGCGTATGATGACATGGATCACACAGACCTTTCATCCATGTTTGATTGCCTATCTATCTTTACCATTAGCCTTTCCATATGCCATCCCAAACTTATTGATTGGGACCTACGTGATAGTGCACCTGATAGTGTCTCTCTGAATGCATATGCCAATCTTATGGGATTGGGGGAAGATGAACGCTCCAATCGCAAAAATAAAAACAAGAAAAATCAAAAACAATCATCTAGTGAAAACCTTCTTGAGGTGCTTCTTGACCTAGAAAAAAAAAAAAAACGACACATCTGACAGTGAAAACCTCAATGAGGCATTGGAAGATGGATATGTTCATCTTCCCCTTGTGGGAACTTAATCTACAAAATCATCTATCCTGATTGAAGAAAATCAAGAAGTCAATCTGGGTACTGCAGAAGCCCCAAAGATCACCTACATAGCCAAATCATTATCAGAACAAGAATATTCCTTCATTGTCTAGTTGCTTAAAGAAAAAATCATCAAATTTGCTTGGTCGTACTCAGACATGCTAGGTCTAGACCCCGCTTTAGTAGTTCACCATTTGGATATTCGCCCATATGCCAAGCTCGTCAAACAAAAACTCAGAAAAATGCATCTATAGGTAGCACTATTAGTTAAGAAAGAATTGGAGAAATTATTGGATGCTAGTTTTATTAGACCAATCGACTATTTTGACTGGATCTCCAACATAGTGCTTGTCACTAAACCTAACAGAGACATTAGGATTTGCACAGAATTTCAAGATCTCAACAAATCCTATCCAAAAGATGACTTCCCATTGCCCAATATCAACATGTTAGTCGACCTCACTATGAGACATGAGATTTTGTCCCTCATGGATGGATTCTCTAGCTACAATCATATTAAGATTACACCCGAAGACTAGCATAAGACCACTTTTACAACACCTTGGGGTACCTTTTGCTACAACGTTATGCCCTTCGGTCTCAAGAACACAGGGGAAAAATATCAATGAACAATGACTATTATCTTCCATGACCTCATCCACATTATCATGGAAGACTATGTTGATGACTTGTTGGGAAAGTCTAGAACCAAAGCAGAGCATCTTTCCATTCTGAAAAATATCTTTGAGCGGTTGGAACAGTACAAGCCAAGATTGAATCCAAAAAAGTGTGTGTTTGGTGTCAAGTCTGAGAAATTGTTGCGATTCATAGTCTCCCGAAGGGGTATCAAAGTTTATTTTTCCAAAGTGAAATCTATCATGGATATGCCTCCACCTCAAAACATGAAACAATTAAGAAGCCTTCAAGGAAAGCTACAAACTATCAATCGATTTATAGCTCAACTTGCAGACAAGTGTCAGTCATTCGCCCACCTCCTAAAGAAAGACACCACCTTCAAATGGAGTCAACAGTGTTAGATGGGTTTTGATAATATCAAAGAGTACTTGACCCACCCGCCAATCCTGATGCCACCTATTCCAGGAAAACCTCTCTTTTTATACATCTATGCTACTTCAATCGCATTGGGGAAATTATTGGCACAACATGACGAATTTGCAAAAGAACGAGCAATCTATTACATTAGTCATACACTAGTTGGCTATGAGTTGAACTATTCACCAATGGAGAAAGCCTGCCTCGCAGTGGTGTTCAA